>VZRO01004678.1:196267-217913 GCA_013397915.1 Daphoenositta chrysoptera | reverse complement strand
CTCCACCATGGATCTCCATGGGCACACCTGCTTCACTGTGGTCTGCAACACAGCCTGCAGGGGAATCCTGAGTCTGGTGCCTGGACCATCTTGTCCTCATCCTTCTCTGCTGACCTTGGTGTGTGCACAGTTGTTCCTCTCACACATTCTCACTCCACTACATCTGCACAATAACTCTTTTTCCATGTTAAATCTTTTATCAGAGAGACCTTACTGCCATTTCTGATTGGCCCAGCCTTGGTGTGCCAGTTTGGCCAAAATTTAAAGGAGAATATCCTCCAATGGAAAGGCAGGGTACCACCACCCCTTCCCTTCACACTTGGCCAGCAGCAGATCTGTCTCTGAGCCAGCTGGCTCTGGCTTTGTTAGACATGGGGGAATTTTCTGGCAGTTTGTAACAGAAGCCATCTCTGTTAGACCCCCTGCTACCAAAATCTGTCCATGCAAACTCAAACCAGAGTTGGTACAGAAGTCTACACACATATACACATGCCCTAACTCTTCAAGCTGGAGGAGAAATTTCACAGAATCACAGAAATATTCAGAGTTGGAAGGGACCCACAAGGATTATCAAGTACAAATCTTAAGTGAATGGTCCATATGGGGATCAAACCCACTACTCTGGCATTATTAGCGCCATGCTCTAACAAACTGAGCTAATCTCATTTTGCGGCTTAAAATGGTTATGTCAGGCCTTGCAGGAACAACATGATCCCAAACTGAGAAAATGTGTTCTCCTTTTGCAGTATCATCTTCCTACCAAACTATGTGGGTTGCACTACTGCAATTAGCCAGGGAAGATCTTTCTGTTGTCATTGATTTAGATCCCCTATATTTGCTCACTAAACAAAGCATTTACTGGCTGTATTCAGCATTTTGGGTGACGGCTACACTAATAGTTGGTGTTATCATAGGGCTGGCCAAATTGCAGCAGTGTTACAGGTGTCAGGATACTTGCTTATTTTCAAAACACTGCACTGTTCAGATTGTGTATCTTTCTTTTGAATAGCTACATGTTTTATATTCTTCTACATACTGTTAAAAATAGTCTAGATCCTTGCAATACCTAACTCTTGACAGCTGCAGTGGCATGATTTTTTCTACTGGCTTCAGTTGGAGTGACTCCATTGACAGTTAGCAATGATTTTACAAAATGTATTTTGGAATCCGTAAGACTCATTTAGAGTAAAAAATCCTTTTATGCAGAGTAAAGATAAGAGTCTTCACTTTAGACTTTCAGAATGGTATTTTTTGCCAGCTACTTGCCACTTGTAAGTTTCTGTTGATTATGTAAGAATAGGATATTTTTTCATTGATGGTTGCATCTGTTTATTGGGCTTTTTTTATGATGACACCTTTTTGAGTTCAATGCGGTTACTTGGAATTTATGTTAGCATTAATAAGAAGAGAAATACATTCCTAACCCTAGATCCTCATAATAACCAAAACCAAAACATGGCTAAGAAAGAACATTGATACATCACAAAGAAAATCAACATGAAGAGTACATTGTTATCACTGCAGTAAGGCCCTCAAGTGTGGCAGAAATGCAAGAACTATAGTTTCCAGTTGTTGAGTGCTTTAACTGCATGATGCTAACACTGTCATCTCGATGAAGCTTTTCTTGCTTCATGATTTAATGTATAATTATATTCTCATGCCCTCTTTACTCCCAGAGTTCCTAGCCTTTACTGCACATGACAGAATGTATTTAGCAAGCAAGCAACTGGATGAGATTTTTTGCCTTCAGTTTCCCTTTCCCCAGTCATGTCTCCTATTCTCATCTTCTGGCCTACAGCAAAAAATCACATGCTGTTCTTGGACGAAGACTTTTCATCTTTGGGATTCCCATGCTGTCTGCTCTGCACTCTACATCAACACAGTTACAACCAGTGCATGAACATGAGGCTGAAGAAGCTGCAGTAAATGGTGGCAACAATTGAATTAAAGACTTTTATATGATTTAAAATAGAAGTGCATCAGCTACCTACTATTTTCAAGTAATAGAATCATAGGTTCATAAAATAGTTTGGGTTGAAAAGGAACTTAAAGACCACCTAGTTCCACACCCTGCCACGGACAAGGAAACCTTCCACTAGACCAGGTTGCTCAAAGCCCCATATAACCTAGCCTTGAACGCTTCCAGGGATAGCGCATCCACAGCTTCCCTGAGCACCCTCTTCCAATGCCTCAATGCCCTCACAGTAAAGAATTCTTCCTAATATCTAATATAAACCTACCCTCCTTCAGTTCAAAGCCATTCCCTCTTGTCCTATAATTACACTCCCTGATAACTGCACTCCCTCCCATCCTTACTGGAGGTCCTTTTTAGGTACTGGGACGTTTCCCCATGACCTTCTCANTCCCTGACCGAGATACTACGTGACACTGGCCCTGGTGCAGACCCCTGAGGAGCACCACTCCTCACTTCTCTCCAGCCGGACTCCTGGCCACTGGCCACAGCTCTGTGAGCAGGACCGTTCAGGCAATTCCTTATCTACTGAGTGGTCCACCTGTCAAAAACAGGGCTCTCCCCTGTGGAGTCACGGGTTGCATGGAAGCATCAAATGCTTTGCACAAGTCCAGTTAGATGGCCTTTCCTTATCCATTGATGCTGTAACCCCATTGTAGGAGACCACCAAATTTGTCAGGCAAGATTTGCCCTTAATGAAGCTGTGTTGACCATCGTGTTGGCTGTTGACATATGTAAAGTCCATGAACAAGCTTTAGTGCTTTGATGCACAAAACCAATCTTTGAAGGCTCTTATCAATACATGGCCAGTGTCTTACAGTGCTGCAGTCTCCCAGAAGAGGTGAAAGTCCAAGATCTTCTTTGGGCTCTTAAAGTTTCTCTAAGGTTTTCAGCACACATGGAAGAACTTGACCAAATTTCAGCCTTGAGAACTGCAATTCTCGTTGGATAAATTTCCTGTGCTGAATTTTCTCTATGCTTTTCCTTGTTGTTTCATGTCAAAAGTGATCATGATGTAGCTATGCACTGGCATACAATTGCCTTGTTCCTGTAGGGCACTGACATTATCATCAGGAGTACAAAAGGTGGAGAGCCCTTTATTTCCAATATGGCCACATAAGTAGGGATTATGATCAGAGTAATGTCACAGGGGAGCACACCCACACAACATTCCCAGGAGGAGAAAATATTTCTGCACTGGGCTGACATAGCCTGTTATATGTTGCTGATGTAGAGGCAGACTGAAAGTATGCAGAGTCTATTATTACCAATCTGGTGGTTTCAACACTTTATAATTGCAGGCACAGTTGAAAATCCAGCTGCCTGTTTGGCTGATGGTCAGAGGGACATGAGACCTGGGTTTTCTCAGATTGGAAGAGTGACTTACACATCTCTGCCTTCGTCTGCATGTAGGAAGAATGCTAGAAATTTTGGAAAGGCTGATTTCACCAAGAGAATGGCAGTGGGTTTTCTCATTATCTACAGCTTCATCTAAAATCTGAGCATCCATTTGGCCTTCAGAAACCTCTTTTCCTGCAGATACCCTCTGCCCAACTCCTACTGTGCCAGGAGGACCATAGCAAGAATGACTAGAGGACTCGAAAACATGGTTGGGATGACAAACTAAAGAATTTGGTTTATTAGTTGTTAAAAAAAAAGAGAAGAGTGCATGAACAAAGAGTTTGCAGGCATGGTGTTGAAGACGATGGTTGCCAGTTGTCTACCAAATTTATGAGGGAAGATACTAGTACAAATGAGTCTAATGTGCAGCACAAGATGACTGGATTTGGAAATATTTCCCCTTTCATGGGTAAATGTCATGAAATCTCCAGGCAGAATGCACATTTATAATAGCAAGTTGCACAGCTGACCCCAGTGAGTTCTTGTTTCGTACAAGGTCCTGCTTCCAAGAAGGCAGCCAGGGTAGATGTCCAGGGCTTCTTTCAGCCCTATTCTAACTGCTGTTGTGTGCTGCAGGGAGCACGTACAGGAGCAACCTAGCAACGTTGTTGGATCACTTAGGTAGGGAGTCAGTCAGGTCACCAGCAGATCTCTTCACCTCCTGAAGTACCCTCTGCCTTCAACTGTTAGTTAGAGAACACTTGTGTTTGGGTGTGCATTTTTTACCATGCAGCTAATCCTATTATTGGTACATCTCTCAAATTCATGCAAAAGCAAGAGAAACCTTTACTTTTCTGAACTTACTTTTCTGAACTCTTTTTCAGAGTTAAATGAATTCACATGATGCCACTGACCTCCATGCTGTGCAACCTTTACATCTTGATGGAGTTGGACTCCCTGTTTTGCATTTCATTTCAGTGTGTTCTGTGAGACTAAGTGGAACTTACTAGGAAATTGATCTTTTTCTAAATGATTTTTCTAATTTATGTCTCTTGTTCATGTTTCCCATTTCATTTCTGATTTCATAGATCTCTGTGTTCTTGGTCTCAGTTTTTCCTGCTGAGAAGTGCTGACTGCTGTGTAGCATATGTTTTTCTTGTAGAAGCACAGCTATAAAAGTAAAAAAAAAGAAAAAAGAAAAAGACTATCTTCATATTAATCAGGAAAGAACGTGTCCCCAGGAGTTTCTGTTCAATCTGAGCCCAACATGGAGGATGATATAACAACTTAGAGTACTGATTTAAGTGCCATGTCTGCTACTGAGAAATAAAAACCTGATAACTGAGTTTTTGTCAAGACGTATTTACACATCTAAAAACTCAAAGGCATTTTTAGTCTGTAGATATAGATTTAGATGTTAATCAGTATAGACCCAGCTATGCAGTTTTACACCACCTATTGTGTTTTGCACCAAACACTGTCCTTCATATTGGCAATCTTACCTCTAGCTGTTTAGGACTATAATTTGTGGATCTGTGGCTTGGCACATGTGAACATGGCTAAGCAATCCTCAGCAGGTCAAAAGCTCTGGAGCATGGTTTTCTTTAAGGTTGGCCTCATTCTCCAGATCTGCATTGTTCAGTTTTGATGATCTACCCTCCCAAGGTCATTCAGTGTGAACAAAATGAACAAATGTAGCTTCTAATAAAGCTGCCAGGACTTACGTTTCTGAGGTCTTCCAGGAACCTAATGCCTCTTCAGAAAATTCAGAGGAAGTGAATTCCAAGCAGGGCATTTGCACCTGTGATAGCCTGATGTCTGTTACACCTACAAGTCCTGGGGGCACGTCCTGTCTTCACGTAATTGAGGTGGGCTAATTAGAGTACTGTAAGCCTAGATGCAGACTTTGCTTTGGCTGAATGGCTTATTTCAGCATAAGCCTGTGCTTCTCTTACCCAAACCTGATGAAAATACTGGGTTTAAACTGAGGGATGACTGATTTTTGCTGGCTTTTACACTGAAAACCTACATCAAGGTTTAAAACACTTCTTTGAAAGAAGACACCACAACTCTGCATGCAGACAAGCCTTTAAGCTTCAATTTGTTTGTGTGATATACAGACCAGAGAATACAAAGGGCATCCTTATTCTCCCACCAACTCTGATCCGCACATCTCTCTCTTCACTTGTTGTTCTCTGCTGGACCCATGAGGTCATCTCAGTTTGACTGTTCATTTGTGACTGCAATAATAATTTTTTAGAAAATGACACATGTGGTGAGAATACCTGTCCTAATACTGTTAGCAGCATGGTGAAAGACAGGGTGCACCTGGCCAGGGCTGAAAATAGACTCTAGAAGTGCTATTTTCCTTACCTGGGGCTGATTTCAGTTTCAAGTCTGTTTGCCAGTGTAACATGCCAACATGCCATCAGACTTCCAAAATACTCAGAGGAATGATTTGCACTTACAGCTGCACACTGATGAGTGCCCCTTCTGATTCCCCTCCCCCAGCTCATTAACATGCATGTCTTCCCTTATTAGTGTTCGTCATTATGTGAACAGCTGGTAACTGTTCTGTTTTTCTTCTCATCAAAAAGAGGGCTTCACAGCCATGAGAAAAATTAGTATTAGGTACAAGCAATTTTTAATACTGACTCCAGGTCCATTAATTTTTTCATTATCGTTCTCATCATCATCATGGCAAGGGTGGGCAGGTAGGCTGCAGGCCTGATTCTCATCTCACTGGGAGGAGTATAAAAGGAGAGAAAGTCTTTCAAAGGCAGCAGGCTTACACCAATGCAAACTGGGGTAGGTGCAGATCAGGGTCTGGCTCTCATCACATTTTTCATGGCTGCCTTTAAAATATGAGTAGTTTCTCTTCCAAATCCATTTTAACTGTAATTAACTGTAATGAAGATTTTTTTCTCTGCTTGTATTTCTGAAATACATGCTCTACCAAAGATTTTAAATGATCCCTCTGCTACATATCTTCTAATCAAGGTATAAATTATTTCTCTCACGTATTTAAGGAGAAGATGAAAAACTAAAAGATAATTGGTAAGTAGACACATTTGCTGGGGTTCTCACTTTGATTTTTCTCTCAGTAGATGACTGGTTAAGAAGGAATATGCAGTTTTAGTGGACCATGATGGCTGTGTTCAGGACCCTGAGCAAGGACAGGTCAAAAGCTTTTGTGAGCTGTCTGAAATACTCCAGCATTTAGATCTCCACCTTCCAGGCTGTTGACCATTTTGGAGTGGTATTTTGCCCTGGATTTTTAAATTACTTAGGATGGTTATTGTCTTCCATGCTTTTCATCCAGCACATATTTTCCATTTTCCCTTCTCCATCTATAACCCTGAGAACAGTCATTTTTCATAGGAGCCCAAGAAACAGACACATGAAAAAATGTTTTCCTGGTGTGGGAAACTTAGGTAAGCTGTAGTAGAGGTGAGAGAATATAAGATCTGGACTTCTTTCTGACAGCACTAGTTCAACTCTTCCTAACTACACATGCTCTTACTATGGCAAAGTCTCCAGGAATTATGTCTGATGCATCTAGAAATGTTGTAAATATGTGAGATTTCCACAGGAAAAAGAGGTCTCATGCTATCTTGGGTGAATTTTATTTTTCTTTTAATAGTGTTTTTAAGTCCAGCTGGACTTGAAACACCAGGGAGCCTCTCCCTCAAGTCCCCCTCTCTTTCCCTCCCACCCTGGTGGAATGGGGAGAGAATTGAAATAAAACTTGTATGTCGCGATAAGAACAGTTTAATAATTGAAAATAAAGTAAAATACAGTAATAATGGTAAATAATAATAATAATAATAATAAAAAGGAAAATAATATAAGATGAAAAAGTGCTTCGCTCTGCAATTGCTCAGCACCCAATGACCAATGCCAGACCACCCTTCCCAAACCCAGACTGGCCCCCTTTCAAGTAACTCCTCCCAGTTTATATACTGGGTATGACATTCTGTGATGTGGCGTACCCTTTTGGTCAGTTTGGGTTGCCTGTCCCAGCTATGCTAACTCCCAGTTTGATTTTTTTACATTCTCACTGGCAGAACAGGAGACAAGGGGAAAAAAGAGTATTTGGCTTAGAATAGATGGGACTTAGTAAAAAGCCAAAACATCAGTGTGTTATCAAGACCATTCTCATTCAGAATCCAAAACACAGCACTGTCACAGCCACTAAAAAGAAATTACCCTAGCTGAAACCAGGACAAACAGTAAACTGTTTTTACACTTCTTGAACGTTGAACCCAACTGATAAAAGACTGTAAGTCAAATAATTGCAGAAAAGAGCAAACATGAAACATATTCTGTACATTTGTAAAAATATGAACATATGTAAAATTAAGTTTACATTTTTCCTGAAAAATATGGACCTATAAAGCTGCGATATATGAACACTACAGATTAGATCACTCTCCACTTTTTTTCCAGGTTAGATACAAGTGCAAAATAGTGAATAGCCTTGCACTGAAGCCAAACAAATTCAGTATATTCTGCAATTAAGTTAAAATACACTTTGATGCCACAGGTATATTTTAAGTCAGTTCAAAATTGACTTCTGTTCCCTCCATATCGCCCTCTGTATTGTTATACTGTATAACTATTTTTCATTTGATTCTAATCTCATACTCCAAAGAAAATTAGTTTAAAACAAATTGGTAGAGTAGTTCTAAATGAACAGAAGTCTTTAACTAGTCAGATGACATGAAAACAAAGGAAATGCTGGGAACACAATACAAAAAGATTATTAATTAAATTGCTTTTGAGCGTTGAGTTGTTCCCCTGTCTTCCAAATGAAAACATACATACAGTGATCAATTGTCCAAACAAAGTCCATGAGACACGACGTTCTTCTGCGTTCATCCCCTTGTGGGATCACGTTTTCGCCTCTGGACCGGTTTATTCTCGGCCACTAGAGGGTGCTCAGATAGCAGTATTACTAGGAATTTATAAACCGTCCTTTCAAGGATTTGGGGCTTTTAGGCAGCTAGCCATGCCTTCAATTCTCATGTTCCTACTTGTTTTGGCTGGTTTGTTTATTTGCTTGTTTGTTTTCGCTCTGTCTCTTTATTTAGAGCTTCTGGAAGGTGAGGGGTTCTTGCTGAATGAGTTAGTTCTCCATCATCATGGAGTTATTCTAATGATCCGCACAGCACAAATAGCCTTACTGTGTTGCTCCTCGTATGGCCAAACATGCCTTACAACTCTGCAAATGTGAAATCAGCATTAAAAAACAGCTTCCAGGTGATTAAAATAGAGGTGATAGAATATAGGAGTTCAGGACCACTGCAGGGTAAGCAAACCTGTAGTACGTGGCTCACTATCTTCTATGTCCCCTTTTGAGAAATAAGCATATATGTCTTCTCCAAACATATCAACTTCCATTTCCCCTGCAAGGAGACATTCTGTGTCCTAAAACTCTTCACTCTGTCACCGGTATTAAAAAGCCTAAGCAAATGCACAGAACTTGCATAAACCTCATGCATGATGAGTGTTGCCACTGTTGTGTAAGTTCATTTCACTACTCTGTGTATGTCAACCTGTGTTAAAAACCTCCACCACGTGGGAGCCTTTGTGGTGACTTCAAAAACTTTGTGTGTTGACTCTTCTGTACTCTCCAGGGACAAAGATAGGAAATTTTACATAATCAGGACATCTGAACAGCTAGCAACCAGCCTCACAGATTAACTAGGATTTAGCAGTAATTGAGTAATCTGTGGAACACCACATACCTAGACAGTGCCAACAAAACCCAAACATTATTGTTATTCCCCATTTCTGCTTCAGTCCACAAGATAGACCAAGAAACTGAAGAACCATTATTTAATTAAAGATAGGTTTGAGAGATTATAGGTAAAAAAAAACCCAAACGAAAACCAAGCCCACATTTTAGGGGATTCCTGGAATGAATGGATTGGACAGAAAGAGAGCACCCAAAGGACAGGAAGAAAAGTGTGTATGACTGTAGGCTATAGGCAATTCTCAAAGATGGGTGAGGAAAAGAAGATAAAATCTCTGTAAAGAAAGAGTTCTGGAAAAGTGCCTGACCACCCTGTGGATACAGAATTGAGTGCCTTTGCTGTATACAGCTCTGCAGGCATATTGTGTATTAAATTGTTCCAGAGTAAGCCGGAGTTTTTAGTTACTTGGGTAAGAATGTAATTTTTCAGGGACAAAGACAAGGAGTTTTCTTAGAGTTTCAATGAATTAACTCCCTTGGAGAATAGATTGCACCTCTGATTCTTTTCTTCATTTTCCTGTGCAGAACTGGGTATCACAATTTCTTCAGGGAGGTTTTGTTGACCTTCTGCTGAAGCAAAGGTATCCATATAGTTGTGTTCTTACTAAGTACTAGCTGATGCTAAACTACTCCTTGTACAAAGGAAGATGAGAAATTCATCCAGTTGCCTTCAGTATTATTGATCAGTATTATTTCAGAGTCATGTGAGTGAAAGAGCAGCAGTAGCTATAAATAATGGTCTTGCAATGGGCAGAAGTATCATCTGTATGCAGTTAGATTTGTTTAATTTTGATCATCCAACTACTTTGGTCATAAGACAGGATGAACATGATGGTCACAGACAGGAGAAGGCAGAACTGCTTTGGAATAATTTTTCCCTCTTGGTTTTATTTGGTCATTTCTTTTTTCCAATCTTTTTTGTATTAGAATCATACTTCTAGTTGTGCTCAATCAACTAGAAATCGTGATTGCCCTGTGAGCGAATGGTCACTGTCACTACTGAATCTTCTAGCAATATGGAGGACTCAGATAGATGGGAATATCATCAACCTTTAAAAGAACTGTGGAATAGCAAGAAAGCATAAGGCAAAAAGCTGATTTAAGGGGTCATCACTTAATTACAGGAAAATTAGTTAGAGAAAGCATACAGCATAATCCAAAACCTTGGGGGTGAGAGAAAGATGGTGTGAGAAGGCAGTAGTTTTACAAACTATTATTGCTGAGGAAAAGGTTTTTTGGAATAGAAACTCAAGGTGTGACCCTGTAGATATGTGGGACAAAAAGGCAAAAACTGTGAGAGAGAAAATGCTCACAGAGGTGGAAAAAGACACAGGGAAGGGAGAAGCAATGGGATGAATTTGCAAGTTTGAAGGGAAATTGAGGCAGAGTAGTCTTTGCAAAAGCAGATTTTAATAAAAATTAATGGGCACTGTCATACGTCTAAGGCAGCATGATTTTTTTACTGGTGTTTGTTTCCTTCTTTAACTGAAGTTGTGCTATTTGTTAGTATCTGAAATAATCCACTATGGAAAAATAATCCTGCTTATACAATGCACTGAGAAACCCATTATGTCATTTTAAAGGTCAGATTTTGAAATGGATTTGAACTTGGTTTATTGATACGAGCCTGTAAACATTGCACACAGTGATTTGCAACTGCAAATAAAGAATATTTTACCTACCTGACTTGTGGATGAAAATGGTCTGGGTCAGCAAACAAATTGCAGAGTTGTACATTGTTGCAAATGGTCTTACTTCCCTAGGTTTTTCTAGGAGGCGTTTTCCAGGAGTAGGTAGGACTGCCCTCTGACCTGCAATCTCGTGTGTTTATTCTGTTACCAGAAATAACATTCTTTCTGGGAAAGAATGGTAGCTTTCATACCTTTTGTCCTTGCACCAGAAATTGTCATTCAACTGAGTAGTACCTTTGCCTTTGTCTGTGAGGAGTGCTTTGCTTCTGGAGATCTCTCAGTCTGTGTGGTGTGATTTTCCAGCCCAAAGAGCCTGTGAGAAATCAGCCAGTCTCCTGAAGGGGAGCACATTCAGCTGCTCTAAGTACAAAAGGCACTACACAGCTGTGCAGAGCACATACAGCAACCCAGCACAATGGCAAAGAAGGTGGCAAGATAGGTAGGACCTGGTTTCCATCCCTCCAGCAATCCATCCATACCCTGTGGAGTCTATGGGCTGGACAAACTGCAGACTGTGACCAGACTGGGAGTTCTTGGCTTGGCAGATATCATGTTGCCACTTTGTGAGTAAAAGTATTGGTATGCAGCAGGCAGTTTCAGTGACTCTACCCTCCAGGTTTATGAAATTTCAGGCCACCTTCAGGACTGAGGCGCCAAGGGGTAACTGCACCTCTTTGTTGCTGCTCTTAGAGCATTATGCCTTGAACACACCACAGCTTTTTATACTCTCATTTGCCATGTGCAAAGGACTTCTGTGCCTTTTGTGCAGATATGTTTTTAACACACCTACTACCACAGCTGGGAAGAAAGTAGTGAGACGCTGCTTGGGTGCTTCTTGGAGGGCAACACAAGTCATCTTCATTACTTGTGGAAATAAGCGGATTGCAGCTGTTGTACTAAAAACAGGACTGTGTAGCTCAGGGAGAAATGTATAGTTCTGCCACCAGATCCTTTACAAATTGGTATGTTTTATTACACTCTTCATGGTTTTTTTTTTAATGTTGCTGTTTTAAAATTCCTGCTCTGGAAATTGTTTTCCTCCAAGCCTGACATAACCACAACTAATTTGTAGATGTGCTGAGACTAGTGTATGCAAAAGATAGACCATTTTAATGTTACATGAAGTAGAATGGTTTGGTGATTTTTTTTTCTGCCAGCTGCTGGACCCAGTGAACTTTCACTGTATTTCTAAAATTAAATCACTTTAGTCATTCCTAGAGTAACGTGTTCTTGTATGTGCTACACTGATTCATCCATATGTATAATAGAAAGCAAAAATGCCAAAAAGAGGGTCAAACTTTCTAAACTGAGTCTGTTTGAGAAAGCCATGACTTGCATATCTGTATACACTATTTTTTGGTGCAATGACTCTGCGTTAGACATTATAACATGCAACAGAAAGGATTCTTTCTGCTGTGTCTGTCTCATTAGTTGTTCAGGACTGATTGTGTTTGTGCAAGTTCGTTGCATTATTGCAAAGAGATGAAAAAATTAGATTATTTCTGTACAATGAGCCAGGTAGTGTTTTCTTAAGCAATAACATTGGAGAGTTTTCAAATGCACCTGTTAAAATATTTGTATTCCAACAGGTGCAGAAGCATTCATTTGTAAACATCGTATTAACACACGTTTTGCACAGGTATATTATCTTTTGTCCCAGAACTGATGAGTTTTTAAAATGTCAGTGACTCACATGAAGTTTGTATTCATCATAGTTACCTTGGCATGAGCCCTGTGCCTGTCCATCCATGCATGGGTGTCACACAAGTACACAGTCTGTGATGTAATAATCATCTTTGACAAAGGATTGCTTACAACACGGTCCTGCTGTGGAGTGCTCTAAAATACTGAATTCATGTTTGTGTGTTTGAAGCGTTACCCTGAGAGATTACAGGCAGAGAATGATTCATGCTGCTTCCTTCTTTTGTGCCCCAGCCAAGTAACAGGATTCTGCCAAGTATTTGTAGCTCTTGAAAGCCATGTTCATGTCTTTCCAGGATGGAAGATATCCTCAGTAAGTACACAGCCTGCCAAAATGAGAAGAAGAATTCCCCTACAATGGCTAAGATGAATATTCCTAGTACTATTTTATAGCAAAATTTATGTCAGTGAACACTCAACAGCAAATTCCCAAAGCTATTAGGTACTGTTTGTTTGTGGGAGACAGCAAAAAGTGCAGAGAACTTTGCTTGAGCTAGAGAATATTTTTATTTTACACTATTTTTAATATGAGTTTGCTCTGCAATTCCTTGTTTTTTGAAGAACACAGTACAAGTGAGGAATTACTGAATTCCTTTAAACTGTTTACCAATTAGACAATGTCTCCTTCCTCTGATTCTATAAGTGGCATGGCTTACTACAGAACCAGGAGTGGGCAGTATGATCCACCAATGATGCATAATGATAGAACAAAACAGTGTCTTCATGCTGACAAAAGGATCTGTCCTTAGATGTCCTAAATATACTTGAGAGTGAGAAAATCTCATCTGAAGTATGTGGTGAAATGTATGTTCCCTATTCCAGACAAAAATACCTTAGAATTCTTAGTTCTGATAGTCTGGCGCCTTGAATTGGACATATCAGCATCTGTGGTTCTTCTTCAGTGTTGTGCAGTGTTCTCTTCTGGTTTGCAATAAATCTAGGGAGAAGTAATATCCCTCATGAGTATTTGCCTTGTGTGATTTTGTGGCTTTCTAGGTTGTAGTTTACAAGTTTTGCTGTGCTATTTTTATACTATTTTTATATTTCATTACTTTTTTTTACTTCATAAGAACATAAAATAGTTCCATCAGACCACATGTGTAACAATAAATGGATTGTCTGCCAACCGATGAACCCTTCCAAGGCAAGACAAGAAGCTACTGTATACATCAACTAATACAATTTATAACATCAGCTGATACGTACTTAAAATATTATGGCATTGACTGCATACAAAGATTACACTGTGAAAGATTAACTATGGCAAATTAAATAGTTGATACATTCTGAAGCCTATAGATAAGAGGATTAGTGAAGTATTCTGCAGCCTCTCACCCATCAAAGTCAAATGCTATCAGACTTCCAGTCTGAAGTCTGCCGGAAACTCTTTGAATTGACACCCCTCACTCTCAAGTGACCAATGATTCTATTTCATCACCCATGGTTCTGAAAACCAGGCTCAAGAAGTGGGACTGAGAGTGCCCAAGAACCAGGCACCTACAAAGCAGCATAAAGCCCACGGCTTTGTCAACTTTATCTTTTATATAAAATGGCAGTGAATTTTCCACGAATGTGTAGTAACTATAATAATATATACTATATATTATATAATTATATATGTNTGTTACTGAATGACACTTCCTCTCTGAAAATGGTTCCTTCTTAGCCACAAGCAATACTTTCTGAGTACACATCCCATGATAAATCTCAGTCAGGCAGTGTCCTGTTCATCCAACTGTGCTCTACTAGAGTATTGTTAGATATCTGTTTACCTCAGCTTCTAACATCAAATCTTAATGATTTCTTTTTTCTGTTTGTTTTTGTAGTGATCTGAAAACCTGAGGAGAGATTAAATTCAAGCTGATATATAAGGACTGCATTAAAAAAATAGTGAAGGAGAAATGCAGGGAAAGGACTGTGAGGAAACTGTGAAAAGTGTATGTTGCTGTATCCAAAACTTAGTGCTGGGAGCACTTTTGAGTCCCTGTGTCCAGATGAGCACTCTGTCCTCATCGTGATGCTATGTCTAGGTAAGATCTTTTGGGTTTTTATTACAAAGAGAACACGGCTGCACAGAATGGCAAGAGTAGTTAATTAGTCCCTAATTTGTCCACCTGATGAAGTAGGCTCCCAGGGCAGCCTGACAGCTCTCTGACAGTTATTGGAAATAACTGGGCAAAGCTGATTCTGAGATTTCTGGTTGGCTGGTTGACACCTGGCACTTTTGCCATGGTTCTGAAGAAGAAAGGTTGTACCTCATCTGAGACCATATCAGGGCTGCAGTCCCAGGTATCCAAGAATATGTCTGTGTGCAGCTGAGGCTGTAGGAAACCTCCCACCCACCTCATCCATGCAGGTCCAGGACCTTTCAGAGAGTGTCAAGGACACGAACTCCCAGACAACAGCTCTTGCAGATGTATAACCTCAAAAAGGGGGATGTTCTGACCTGCTTTTGAGCACATTTCAATATGTGCACTGTCTAGGGTTTCTGGGGAGATCAAGGATTGTACTTGCTGACTGTGTGTCTTTTTCCCTAGAAATAGGGCAGATCTTCACAGTCCCTAGCCTCAGTCTGACATAACTTGCTGATCCATGCTGGTTCTGCTTCTCCTGTCTAGAGCTAATTTTCTACACAGGTTCAGTGTGCTGGGTTTATTTTGTGTAGTGGTTGGTGGGGTTTTTGGTGGTTTTGGCTAGACAGTTGCTGTGACTTGACCACTACTTGTCCCACAGCTCCCAATCATCTTTAATGTTTCTCTGCTTTTGTGACATTCACATTCTCTCCACTGCCTTGTGTATAAGCCCTTGATTTTTTTTTTTTGTTTTTGTTTTTTGTTTTTTGTTTTTTGTTTTTTGTTTTTTGTTTTTTGTTTTTATGGTGTTTTCTGAGTATTTTGTAGAGTTCCCACATTGAGGCCTTGTGTACCTCTACAAAGCACTGGCAATATTAATGAACTCTGCAGAAATAGCAATACTCCAAAAGGAAAAACAGACAGCTGTTTTTAAGGGATGAGGGGAAGAGCAACAAAGTGAGAGAGCCAAGTCAAGCCCAAAGGTGTCGTTCCCAAGATGATGCTTTCCACCTACCTCATACTTGCTGTATACTAGAATATCTCAAAGATGAAAATAGGCTGTTTGAAGTATGTTTCCAGTCCCACCTCTGGCAGCTGAGATTGGCTCCAGATCATGGTTATGCTGCTCTGAACTCCAGGCAATTTGTGTCCTTTCTCCTCCTGGGTTTTACTGGAGGATCCTGAAAACCAACAAGCTATCAGCGCGGTGTGTGGATTTACCACTCTCTCTCAAAGGCTGTGTAATCTTAGCCATGCGAATCACGCCAGGCTCAGAGCAGTTGGTTTGCTGTACTTTCCCCGGGTGCCTTACCCCATTACTAAATGTTCCAGATCAGGACAAACAATCAGTACGGCGCGGGGGCAAGAGGGGAGGCCCGTGTGGGCAGGATAAGTCGGGGAAGCCGTCTTGCTCTCCTTCCCCACGGGAGGCTCAGAGGCGAAACTCATCTTTCTGGAGCGCTTCCAGCAGAGCGGGGGCGGCGGCGGGAGCTCCGGGGGCGGGCCGGCCCGGAGAAGGTGGTGGCGGCCGCCGTGCCCGCCCTGCTCACCTGGGCAGCGGCGCCAGCGCTCCGGCGCCGCTCCCTTCCGCTCCTTGGAGGATGAACGGGCCGGGGAGGAAGGTAAGGGGAAGCCGGGCGGCTCAGGGGGTGGCGGGGTGACCCCAGGGACTGCCCCCTGCTTCAGGGTGCCCGAAGCCGGGACACGACGGCGTCGGGTGCTGAGACTTTGCGGGCGTTCTCCCGCTCCGGCCGGCGGGGCTGGAGGAGATGTGTCCCACCGCGGGTGCCGCCGCGGTGTCTGCCCGGCCCCGCTCAGCGCAGCTCGGCTTCGCCGGGACTTGTGCTCAGCAGTGCTCGGAGCCCCAAAGCCAAGGAGTCAGCCTTCCCGGTGGTGCCGTGACCACCCGAGAGGGATTTTCTGTGCAGATATCCCCGGAGAGGAATAAATCAAGGGAGAATAGTTCTGTTGTTGAAGTAATAACGAGCAAAGAACAAGCTTCCTGTGAGGAAACGACCACTGAAGTGCTGCTGGGGGGACTGTTCAGTGCTGGCAGGAGAGCTGCTTTTGCATTTCTTAACTTTTGAGTGCTGTGAAGTATTTGATTCCAGCCAACCCAAAGGCAAACCAAAGGCTTTGCTCGAGAGCGGCAGCCTAAGCCTTTTAAATGTGGTGTGATCACTGTTGTTCTAGAAAATTTGCTCATTACTCATTACAAGTATTTGGCCACTGTCCTGCCAGAAGTTAAGCTCCTCGGGTAAATGCTAACACCTATTGCTACTGCTAGAGGCTGAAGACTGTTGTTGCTATGTGTTTTTATATGTTACTCTTCGTCTTCAACGCAGCGTAGTAAAGGTTTGCTGTGTCTCTCAAAATAAAGCGGGATAGTAAGGACAGTACCAATTTGGCCCATTCTAGAGACAATTACTGCAGGTGTCCATCCCCAGGAGGGAATCTGCACCCCTGGGGCAGCTCATCACCTCATCAGTGAGGAGCAAAACCCCAGGACTGCAACTTTTCCTACCTCTAGGGAGGGAGAAACAACTGCGGACAGAGAAGGGCATGAACCAATGCACTTCCTTCCTCGCACACAAAGCAGTGGAGAAGGTAGAGAGTGAAGGAAGGCACCCTGCCCCTTTGTGCACTCTCGGAACAATTTGTGCCTGGCGACTTATACAGTGGCAAGGGCTGCTAGTGGAAAAGAAACCAGACTGAGTTTCCTCTTCAGCTTTGCTCCCTTGAAACAGGTTTATTTCCCCACTTGCAAAACATCCATAATGTAAAGTATTTTAGGAACTTCTGGGCAAAATTGAACTGAGTGGCATTGTCCAAGCCAGTGAAAATCTGACTGTTAAAGGAAGATCAAAGTTAAGTTCTATGGTGAGATTAGCAAGCAATTCTAGCAACCTCATTCTATTGAACAATACCTACTGGAGGGTATCTTTTTTGTAGGATTTTGCTACTGGGAGACTGTTATTCACAGCCGTCACAGACACAGTGTAATAAACCCATGGTAAATTAAAACACAGTTTTGCTGCAATGAGTGATTATTCAAAGTTACAAAATTAAAGGAATTTGGGTCAGGAATTAGAAAGAGTATTTTGCTTTCTGATTTAGTTTGGGAGAGGTCATTGCTGCTAGTGATGTTTCTCTTTATTTCTTTCTTGAGTGAGTCATTGGATTTGTGGACTGAAAACCAAACTTTGCTCTTTCTCAAGCAAAAGTAACCTTCACCTCTTGTATTTAATATCTTTTTGATTTCCAAGTGCCATAATTTCTTGTATTGTTGATGAGTAAAAGCATGAAGTTAGCATTTGATAATATATTATACATTATTACAGTACCATAAAGATGGGGGGTTTTTTAATGACAGAGATGTACAGAGAAAAGTTCTATTCTAGCTCTCATGATTATTTTTCTCATATCTAGTTTAAGTTAGAGACAGTGCATGTAGTCTGGATAATTTAAATAATTTTTAGGTACTGACTTTGCTCTAATCTGGGTGTACAGGATGTTAGATTTTACTATGGTTAAGAAATTTGTTGGATCAATATGAAAGGAGTGAAAAACTGTTGAGCCTCCTAAGAGCCTAGTAAATTTTTTTTTTGTACAGGCTTATTTATGCATTCTTAAACTGGTTTTACAGTAAATGAACCATGAATAGAGGTAACTGTCTTCAATAGCGGGTTGTCAAGTACCAGATTTTCAAGTATCTGTAAAATACGACCTCTGAAGTAGTATATTCGTACTGCAATGAACTGGGATTTACAGATGATACTTCCAATAATGCCAACATAAACTTAGCAATCTACTGGTAGCATAACGCCTTAATATTAAGGTCAGAGTGAAACCTATGGCTGGCTTTGGAAGGGATATAAAGTTTCGAGGAGTATATTTTTTTCATTCCGGAGGGATTTGCAGGTGTAAACACCTTAGAGAATGTATATCCACTGCTTTCTACTGGAATAAAACAAAAATACAAGATGCTTCAGGGTTTCACTGCTGGCTTCCAGAATCACTCATATGCTTAAATTCATCATGCTGAAATTAGTCATGTGTAAAAAATTGGTTTCCTGTGAGCATAAAATTTGTTAGGATTTATAAAGTTGCAGTTAAAGCCAGCAGAAGCTCTTTAGTAGTGGAAAAACTGATACATGTGAGTATTTTCCAGTGGCTGGATGCACTGACTTCATTCTGGGGCCATACTAAATATGCATTTCTGAGAGCAGATTCTACTTCAGTATATCTGTCCCTTCTGTAGGTCCTTGTTTGGCACATACTGCTCTCAGTAAAGCCTTCTGCTCTAGTGCTCATCGGTCAGGGCATACTGCAGCAACATGACTTCAGGAGCATGACTGGAGTGTGCTGTAAGAGGCGGTGCAAGTGTGCATGCATGTTTTAAATATTCCCTCTTTCTCCTTGTTCAGTAAATCCGTGGTTGTCTTCTCACAGGCAAGATGCAGGAAGAGCACTGATGGTAGGAAAAGGAGTCTAACTTTCCTTCAGTTCCTACTTCAGTGACAGACATACTTCCCCTCTGCAGCCATTCACTCAGCTCTGCTCCAGCTTCTGCTCACACTGATCATCACTTTCTTTTTCTAAGTTCCTCCTGAGCACCACGCTTCTCAGGAGAGGCTGAGAGTTGAGTCTGTTGAGCCTGGAGAAGAGCAGATTCAGGGCGTATCTCATCAATGTATAACTGAAGGGAGGGTGCAAGGAGGACAGGCTCCTTTTCAGTGGTGCCCAGTGACAGGTCCAGAGGCAATGGACACGGAACAAACTGTAAAATGGGGGATTCTCTCTGAACATCAGCAGGGACTGTAAGGGTGGCTGAGCACTGGAACGAATAGGAAGTCCAGAGGTATGGTCTTCATACTTGGATGTACTAAAAAATACATCCAGATATGCCCATCCCAAGCAACCAGCGATAAGTGACCCTTCTTGGGTGTGTGAGGGATTTGACCAGATGACTCTTTCAAACTCAACCATCCCTTGGTTCTATGATTCTGTGATTCTGCTGTCAGGCAAATCATTGTTACTCTTCCCACTTTTCTGTTGCTTTTCAGCAGTCCACATAGTTCTCCATCCTGCAGCCTTCACTCCTCTCAAGTGCTCTGGCACTTTGCACAGAGAGGCTCATTCTCTTTAGTTGTGCTCTTTCACCATTAACCTAAAGTAAACAGCATGGGGGTTGCTGCTTGAGGGCTGCATTTAGCAACACTTCTCCGTGTGACTTCTTATTACTACAACTTATTTTCTGGCATCAACTCAAATGTATACCTAAGCAAGGGAAATCCATGTGAGAATGGGCAGATTCCTGCAATGCTGTCTGAAATCAATAGCAAAGTTGTCACAGAATTTAATAGGAACAGGGCAGAAACTGGAATATTAGGGTATTAAGGAAACTTGAGTATTGACTGACTAACAAAATAACTTATCTGATAATTGATACCAATTCTGAAAAAGGGACAGTGAATAGCTAGCAATGCAGTTTAGGGTATGACATAATATTTTCACCAAGCTCAGTCTGCGAAGTAAAAATATGGTTTATGTTCACATCCTTTATTAAAATTCTAAAATCTCTTGATACCTGGGGTGGGTACATTCCCATGAAAAAAGTATCAAACTAGATAGTCAAAAAATCTTAGCAGTCTTTTGGGTAACATTGCTTACCCAAAAGCAATGGGTTTTGGCTGTACCCCACAAGTGTATGGGTTCTGAGTGGCATTCCTGAGCTCCTGACTCTCTTCCAAATCTCAGTTGTGATGCAAGGCAGGCAGCTCAAATCCCCAACTTAAATTTCCCAACCATTAATAGAAAGGAAGAGAGACTTCGGAGTATTGCGAGGAATGCTTAAAACTGGCTGCTCCTGTTATTAAGTGAGGTTTTAGGACACATTCATCTGCAACTAAATGCATTGTGCTCTGGGAGGCAGCGAGGTCTCATCCAGAAGTGCAGTCTAAGCAGCAAGAAAGGCTGCATGGTTGAGTGATGAAACACAGTCTGCTTCATTTTACTTATACTGAGCCTATCTTCAAGATTGTCCTCAAAGCCACCAGCAGAGTACTGTGGCAGTGGGCAAACATGCAAATATGTAGCAGATGCAGGATGTAAGCCACAACTTGATTTGTGAACAGTGACAACTAGTGGGGAAAACAATTACCTAGAAAAATGTGATTACCGGGCCCAACACGGGCTCACTGTGGCAACTGGAAAACTGAAAATACTTTGTCAAACAGACTGATGATCTCAGTCCAGTTTCTTGATGAATTAGTGCCTGCCTATATTGCCATAGTTGCAATGACCCATGAACTGGATCAAGAGAGACAGAGGCTAAAGGCTCAAAGTCTCTCTAAACTGAGGCATTTTAGCTGTGAAGTCATCACTTACGAATAAACTGATATCTAATTCATGAAAGTGCTTCATAAGCATTAAGAACCTAAATAACATATTCCAACCATTTTTTCATTCAACATCATAATCCTTGCACCAACCATGCTTCACGTTTCTAGTATTTTTATACTACTCACTAAAACTAGGTGGAGAAACAGCAATCAAACATCAGGTAATATTCCAAGAGGAAGAAAAGGTGTATACACAAGTGTTCCTTGGTGACTGGGTTTCAGATAAATGCTTTATTAGGCAGGAAGCATACTGCTTGGATGACATTACCAATTCTTGAAGGATTTATTATGTGCCATTGAAAACAGAGAGATTTAAACTAAAATCTTGCAAAACCTTAAAACCTCCATGTTTAGCTTTACACCTCCTACATAGTTTCACCGAGGTCAATGAAACTATTCACTGTGGAAAGCTATGAAGGTGTGTAAATCTCTGTAGCATTAAGCGTTTTTCTTGATTATCTCCTCAGGGACTGGAAACAGGGATTGGCAGCCATCAGACACCTAGGGTAAAATGGCAACTTGTGTCATTGAATTTTGGCTTAATTGAAAAACAGCATTAAGAATTGTGAACAAATTCTGGCCTTTTTTCCCTAACTTTCAGTGGTTGCTATGTGGCTCTAAACTTCAGAACCTCCAAACAACTGAAATTCGCTCACCCATGACTAGGGGCACATTTTGACTGTCAAAATAAGTATTTGTAACTTTTT
>VZRO01004678.1:96066-195883 GCA_013397915.1 Daphoenositta chrysoptera | reverse complement strand
GGAGGAGTCCAACTCCCCCCACCAGACCACCACGATCTCGCAGGGCACCACCACCCTGCACGGCCTCTTCGTTAAGACAGACGCGGCCGACTCCATCCCCTCCGTCCTCGCCTACCAGAGCCGGCAGCCGCCGCCCTCCGCCGGCCCCCGCCGCAAGGAGCGCAGGGAGTCCGGCGGCGCCTCCGCCCGGTCCAGGACGCCCCACTGCTGCAGCGTCGAGGCGGAGACCCAGACCAGCAGCTCCAGCGCCAAGGTAAGCGTCGCCGCCCCGGAGGGGTCTCCGGCGGTGCTGATGCTGGTCCCCGCCGGCCGCGGCAGAGGGAGGACGGTGCGCGGAGCCAGCGCCACCCCCGCCGGAGGATGCTCGGCGGGCGGGATGCAGCTGTCAGGAGCGGTGCCCTAGTGCCCACTGACTCACCGCAGCTGCGGCGGCCGGGCCGGGCCGGGCTGGCACTGCTGCGGGGGGGCCGCCTCGCCTGGAGCTCGCCGGGGGGAGCAGGAGCCGCCGGGCCCCTCGGGCTCTCTCCGCCCCGAGCCCACAGCCTTGGTGCTGCTCCGGGGCGCCCTGTGCTAGGACCGGTCACGCACACCCAGCGAGCGGGGAAAGGGTTTGTTTCGAGCTCT
Organism: Daphoenositta chrysoptera; assembly: GCA_013397915.1. Lineage (NCBI taxonomy): Eukaryota > Metazoa > Chordata > Aves > Passeriformes > Daphoenositta > Daphoenositta chrysoptera. The sequence continues at coordinate 195,259 of VZRO01004678.1, read as the reverse complement.
GAGACTGATGGCAGAGAGTGGGCGCCTCTGGGAGAGGCGTAATAGAATCTCCCCCCCCACCCCGAGTAATTCTCAACTGCAACAAGCCCGTACTTGGTGCTGGCTTTACTTCATCCCTTTTTCTTCCCGCCTTGTCTGGTTAAAATGAACTGTTGCTGCTAGGCGTGGATGTTCGGCCGAGAACCGAACCACTGTGACCGGCACACGTATGCAAATGCACCTGGCTGGTGTAGGGCTGTGGAGATGCTCCTGGAGGGGGGGCGGGGGCTGTGTCTGTAAGGTATCTGGAAGGCTTGGGTCCCCCTCTCAGTGGCAGAGGCAGGCACTGCTGCAACCTGCCTGTCAACCTCTTCACTTAAGTTTGGCACTTGAGAAGAGATGGTTGCGCTGGTTTTTTTTTTTCCATGAGGTTTGTTGGGTTTGTTGTTTGGTTTTCTTTTTTTTTTTTTTTTAATATCAGAGTAGGTTTTTCATTAACTTCCCTGAAAGCCTTTTAGGGATTAAATTTTACTTTGTTGCCCCCTCCCAAAGTTTATTAATAAAAAAATAAGACGGTGTCATGATCCTAGGTGCACCTTAGGTTACTTTTCTGTTGTACTAATAAAGCAGGATATCATGTCACAAAGTAATCGTAGTATTTTGTTAGAATATCAGTAAGATATTCCAAAGTTATAAAATGTTCCCTAATGATTCAAGAATTCAGGAGTCATCTTAAGGAAAACATAAGTGGGAGAAATCACAGAAAAATCCCAAACACCCCCACAACCCATTGTCAGTTTGTTAGTTGAAATGCTGAGAAACTTGTAGAATTGTCTGCGGTCACACTGACTGTTTTACTCATTCAGATGAAGAACCTGCATCATCAATGACTGGGACAAAATTCAAGCATGACTGGAGTAAAAGAATTCTTATATTTCTTGGGTTTGTGGATTTTTTTTTTTTTTTACATTTCAGAGTGCAATACTTAAGACAAAATATGATTTCTTTTTTAATGTAGAGGAGAGCAAAACTGAAATATTTTTGCAGTTCTTTTAAGTTGAGAATTGAAAAAAAAATTGAAAGAATTGAAAAAAAAATTTAGAGTGGTAACTCAGTTCTTAATAGTTGTTTATTATATGTTATTACATTACGTGCTGTTATAAACAAATACATTTCCCAACTTTCTAGTTATTAAAACTGAATGTATTTCAAATGTTTTTGAACTTTCTGATTGGTATTGTAATATTATTGGTTCAACAAGGCCAAGTGCTGGTCCTGCCCTTGGGTCACAACAGCCCCAGGCAGTGCCACAGGCTGGGGCAGAGTGGCTGGCAAGCTGCCCACAGGAAAAGGACCTGGGGGTGCTGGTGACAGCAGCTGGACATGAGCCAGCAGTGCCCAGGTGGCCAAGAAGGCCAAGGGCATCCTGGCCTGGATCAGCAATGGTGTGGCCAGCAGGAGCAGGGCAGGGATTGTCCCCCTGTACCCAGCACTGGTGAGGCCACACCTCAGATCCTGTGTTCAGTTCTGGGCCCCTCAGTTTAGGAAGGACATTGAGCTGCTGGAGCATGTCCAGAGAAGGGCAATGGAGCTGGTGAAGGGCCTGGAGCACAAGTCCTGTGAAGAGTGTCTGAGGGAGCTGGGGGTGTTTAGCCTGGAGAAGGGGAGGCTCAGGGTGACCTTCTCAGTCTCTACAACTGCCTGAAAGGAGGCTGTAGCCAGGTGGGGGTCGGCCTCTTCTCCCAGGCAACAAGTGGCAGGAAACAGCCTCAAACTGGTCCAAGGGAGGTTCAGGTGGGACATCAGGCAGAATTTCTTCACATAAAGGATTGTCAAGCATTGGAGGGGCCTTCTTAGGAAAGTGATAAAGTCACCATCTCTGGAGTTGTTCAGGAAATGACTGGAAGTGGCAATTTGTGCCATGGTCTTACTGATACAGTGGTGATTGATCAAAGACTGGATTCAATCTTGGATGTCTTTTCACAGAATCACAGAGTTAACTAGGTTGGAAAAGACTTTTGGGATCATTGAGTCCAACCTATGACCTAACATCACCTTGTCAATTAGACCATGGCATGAAGTGCCACATCCATCCAGTCTTTTCCAACCTAAATGATTCTGTGGTTCAGTGATTATTTTTGGTAGCTTCACTTCTTTTTACAAATTATGATTTTGCTAGGTGTCTGGGATTTTTAAAGTTAATTAACAACTATTTCAATTATATAGTAGAAATATTTTCCTTCCTATAACAATTAAGATCTGTAAAATTTGTAAATTCTTTTTTGAGTTAGAGCTGCCAGTCTTACTGCCAGTCCTGTCATGATTTTGTACATCACCCTAAAGTATTGACTAAAATAGGGTTAGATTATTACAGAACTATTATAAAGGCAAAAGACTATACTATACTTGACCAACTATAAGAAGTGAAAAAGTGTGGAAACATGTTTCTCCAGTAGTACATGATAACAATAATTATTGCCATAAAAGTGAAGAAAAATATTATTTATTTTGATACAGAAAGAGTGTCTAGCAATACCACATGTGCATGTATTAGCTGTATTGGATATTTCATGCCATATGGCATCACACTCGGGGAAAGAAGGAGGAAGGGGGGGACATTTGGAGTGATGATGTTTGTCTTCCTAAGTAGCCGCTGCACATGATAGCACCCTGCTCTCCTGGGGATGGCTTTACACCTGCCTGCCCATGGGAAGTGGTGACTTAGTTCATTGTTTTGCTTTGCTCATGTGTACACCTTTTACTTTAGCTATTGAAGTGTCAGAATTCGTGAGTTATTTCACTTTTACTCTTGATATTCTCTCCCCATCCTGCAGGTGGTGGAGTGAGTGAGCAGCTGCCTGGGGCTTAGTTGCCATCTGGGTTTAAACCACCACAAAATCTGAGCTAAGTGTATTAGGGGACAAAACCAATATACTGGTCAAATGGCTGTTAGCACTATTATATATTAAAATAATTTTCCAGTTGTGTAACTGCTCAACCCGCTTAAACCATGTTTCTTGGTGAGTCTTGATTTTGTATTCTAAACTGCTCTTTAGGTGTTTACACAATCAAGTATTGCACTATTTACATTTGACCCTGTCTTTATATGTTTAAAATTCATCCACACCATGGTATGAAACTAGCATTAAAAGAAATCAACCTGTAATAATTTCAACCCTATTCAGTTCAAGCAATAAAATAAAAACCAACTAAACAAAAAATGATCCCACATCACTTCAAATATATGGCTTATCTAAACCTTACTTTCAAAATCAATTTGATCTGTATTCATTTGGCTTGAGGTCAGTGTTACAATTCTTTTTTTGTTTTGTTTTGTTTTCTTTTCTTCTCCTTTCCTTAATGAAAAGTTCTGAACTGTCCAGAGCATTGAGATGTGTTGGTCCCATCCCACTCACACTGTTCATGAGTAACCATTCAGCAGTTTTGGTGGATGAGTGTGTTTCTTTTGATCTTGAAAGCTTGGTAACAAATACCAACAGGTTGCCTGACAAAGATCTCAAGTGGACTTATTAAGTGTTAGAAGATGCATTTGCACCCTGATTTGGAAAAGGACCCAAAATTTCTGGTGCCCAGCCATATGCTGTGTTATTAAGGTACTTGGGCAGAAGCACTGAATTGAAAAAGCAGACATTCCTTCCCCTTGTACCCTTCTTAACAAAGCCAAGCAGTATAATGAAGAGAAAGAGTAGTAACATCTCAAACCCTCCATCAGCTTTATATAAAGATACAAGGCATTTAGCTTCCATCACTGAAGCATAACAATGAAATGAGAAGATGCTGACTGTATAATGGCTGTCTGACCCATTGCTCAGTAACTGCTGGGTCTGAAGTGCAACAGTACCAGCTGTTTAGCAAGAAGTAAACAGTTTTTTGGACACTTCCTTGGGGATTTAAAAAGGTAAAAGAATGCTCACCTTATCTACATTTACATCTTTTAATTATGGCCAAATCTTAAGCAGAAGTTGTGAATAGTTCTGCTTTTCTTGTGTATTTTGAGACTTCAGCATTAACGAAACCTTACAACAACAGACAGGTTTCAAAGCTCATGTTGCGAACATATTAGCTACATGGAAAAAAGCCTCCAAACAAGTTTGCAGTCTTCCATTGATTGCTTTATTATATTTTTCTTCTTGAAAATACAGTAACAGCAGGTGTAATGATTTGGTTCTTCCTGTGCTGTGTTCTTTGTGGAAGAGAAAGACCTATTTATGAACCTCTCTTGATTAGTCACAATAGGAATCGATTTTGATAGTTTTCAGGCTTTTCTGTAGCAAAATAATTGTTAGAAGCAAAGCTCAGAAATAAGAAAAAATATGGTGGGACAGTATCTCTTACCAGTGTTGGTCTGTGTTAAGTTCCAAGGTGGAAGTGTTGGGACATATCCTTCTCTTCAAAATGTCAAGGACCTAGCTTTTAGAAGGTTTGTTTTGGTTTGGTTTGGTTTTTTGTTTGTTTTTTTTTAATGTGGGGGAATATGTGATAGAATGCAGCTGCCAAATACAAAGTGGAGAACACTGAGAAATCCAGCCACTAAGAGAGTTGCATCAGGTCCACAGGTCCTGGAGAAATGCAGTCGTAAGTATTGCCTGGATTTCAAATACAGCTGTCATTCATGCAGTACCATGTGTGAGAAACTCAGTGTACATCTTGCACTTTTTGTTTTGTTTGAAATGTACTATGGTTTAACTGGCTCCTAGTAAGTTCTCTGGCATGTGGAACATACCAGATGTAGTGTAAACTTGGAAAATAAACCTCCCAACTCTGTAATTTATTGTGATGATGGTCCATTTCACAACTCAGTAGGACACCTGAGACATAAGACACCTCTTGAACATAGCTGAGGTCTGAAGAGTTGGCATAAGAAAACTGAGCGGGCCAAAAAGTGTTGAAATATGTTACAGTGCAGGACCTTGTTAATTTAGGCTAGCTGTTCTCTGAGAAGTGCTGGCCTGAATAGCTCTTACTGTAAAGAAAATTGCTAGTATAGAAGTGTTCTTCTGTGACTAAGCCCAGACATCTTAAATGAATACACCAAAAGGACTTTTGCTGCTCTGTATCTGACCTTTCCATTCCTCCTTCAAATGATGCAGGTAAACTGCAGCAAGCACTGTAGTTATGCTCTTAAGCAATGCTAGACAGAAGAACTGTTACAGAACAGATGAAACCATTTCTTGAGAAACTATTAAACCACCTGGCAAAGAGAAGCCCGGTCAGTGACTTCACATTGAGTCACACAACGTTCTGGACTTCCAAAACAGCTCTAGATGATATGCATTTATATCATTAAATATAAAATGAGCACATGTGTGCGCACACACACGTATAATAGGAAAAGAGAATTGCTGAAAGCTTGTAAGAGAACAATGAACCTCAATCATTTCATCATTAGAAGTCAACAGGTCCAGGGGCCCTCTAACTCCTTCAGTAAAAATTTATTTTGGAACATTGGCTTTCAGTGCCCAAAATACCAAGCAGTTTTAAGTAAACTGACCGCTAGTAGCATCTGTTTTCCACCTTTTCCTGTTTGCTATGCACAAAATGAAACTCAGGTTTTATCTTCTGAGGAGCTTGGTGTGAATCTCTCAACATTGTCTTTAGTGTACATGTAACTTTTCTAGAAGTGTCTTTAGTGAACACTGGATATACCTGTGTGGCTGCTAGAAAATAACATGTGAAGTGTTTTATGATTTAGCAGAGTTTACCTCTTTTCGGTGAGTCTTGTCAAACCCAGTATTAGAGCTTAAAGTAATCAACAATCGCATTCACCACTCGTGTAAAGAAAGTACAGAGCATTGTGAAAAGCAGCCTGTGTGTTTGAAGTGGTTGAGGGCACGAGTTTACAGTAACAACTGCCACCTGATGGTCTCTTGTGTAGTACCGTCTCCCTCTGGCACAGATCAGTAGGTGCATTTCTAGCCCAGTAAGTCACCAGCCTTGCAGGGCAGCAACACAACACCTGGCTGTCCCCTTGCTTCTCTGAGGGCATCTTCTCTGGGGCAATCTCACAGGCCATAAAGTAGAATGAGCTCATTCTGCAGGAGCTTCCACAACTCTCCCAAAACATCGGTGCTTTTGGCTTCTGAAGCTTGAGTCACCTTTGCCTCTATGTAAGGAAGAAGTGCTGTCCAAAGATACATTGTTAATTCTGAGTTAAGGTGACATTCTGTACAGCTTTTTGGAGGTGGTGTCTATTGCAGGTAACTTTCTTCACTTAAAAGGACCATTAATCTATTTGCTGGTGAACTTTTTTTTTCCCTTTCAGTTCAGCCATTTGTGTCAACCACAGCCCCATCCTTCAGCCTCCAATTATTTATAAACGTCTTTCTCACCCATGTTGTCAGCTATAAAGGAACAAAATGCATTAGGGACATGCTGTTCCTTTGTATTATCTCTGACTCTTTGAATAGAGAGGTACTCTGGAGAACAGTTTTAAAACACCCCTGTATATCTCTATCCACTGACTTGGCTATCCAGTGCCAAATATTTCACATCTTGGATGTAGAAAGTGTAGAGTGCAGATTTATGCTGAGAAACCCCTCAGCTAAATAGTGCTACTTCAGAAACTGTCTAATATTAAACTCTTAATAATGTGAGTTATTCACTTTGAAAATGCAGATCTAATTTTGATGTAGGTTTACAATTCATTGACATTTTTCCTTGGATTTGGACTGCATCTGAAAAGGCAGCTTTTGTTCCAAAAGGATGGAAAAACTGGACCAATGCAGTTGGTTTCATCGCATGAAACAGTGGAGCAGGAATTGCAAAGATCTGGGCCACCTGGACTCCAGCACACAGAATTCACAGACAATGCAGCCAAGTGTGAACATGTGCACAGATATTATTCATTTAAATAAGAATTCCAAAGGAACAACAACTAGTTGAGAGACTGCGTCAGTAGGGTCAGTAATGTCCACTGCTGAAAGGGGCAGAGTTTTGAGTTTTGGAGTTTTGAAGCAATATAGGTATTAAAAATCAAGCTATTCAACATCTGTTTGTAAGCCTAGGAGAAACTGCTCACAGCCAGTTTGCATATAGAACTGTAGCCTGTTAGATTTAATTAAAATTCATTTGTTTATATTTGGAGGAGCGAGGTCTGATTCCTATCTTGTTATATTCACGTTTTCATCAAATAGTGATATAGTTACAGGTAGTACAGTCAGTACTGTAAAAAAATCAGTGTAATTGAATGTGGAATTGGACATGAAGTCTCTGGTGTTAGCTTGGTCTCTGCTGTTACCTTTGCTCTTGGGTCAGCCATCTTACCACAGGGACAGTGAGAGAGGCTTTCAGGGACAGTCAGAGAGGCTTTCCTCTTCCCCTGTCACAGATTTGGAAGGCTGTCTGAGGGCACTGTGCAGTAGAATGTTGTCAGTGGTCATTGTTCTCCTGCAGTTATCATGTCCATTATGAAATGCAATTTATCAAGCTTTTGTGCTAGCCAGAAAACCAAGAAATCTCTTTTAGAAAAGGAGAGAGAAAATGAGGTTTTAGCTTTTTGTGTGTGTTCTTTTCCAAAGTTAATCCAATTTCTTCTGAGTCCCCAGAACAGGTGTTAATGTGATGGCTAGGGTGTTTTCTGGAGAGACAACCAAGCTGAAGTCTCTGTTTTGGAAGAGTCTAGGAAGTTCTCCCATGTGAGTACCCTTCTTCCTGGACTGTTGGCTGTTGTGGGTTTCTCTTTCTCTTGCTTCTAAGACTGCTTCCCTGAAATCCATGCATTCTAAAGAGTCCTGCCTGATGAATTGCTACTTCCTCTTTGTCACAAAGACAAATCTTCCTTAAACAACTGTTTAATTATATTGTGAAAAAACACAAGCTTTCAGAAAAGGTGGTTACATTACATTTCAGAATAAACCTATTCACGTGTGTTAAATGGTTAGGGCTGTGTTAATATTCAAAGCAGTGTTGTGACTCGTGGAAGAAGTCAGTAACTGCCATGTCAAACACCTTGCTGTGGCCTTGTTTCAGGCTGGTTCATTTCACCTCAAATTGCAATGTGAGGGAGACCAGGATAGCAAGACAAAAAAAGGTAAGGTTTCTTACATTCTCATGGGCATGGTCTGCAGCTGCTGGACAGTGCTCCCTCCACAGGGATCTCTGGATGGCAGCCACAGTGTGCTGGTGGAAACCTGGGAAATCTTTGGCTACCTTTGTTCTAAAGGTTTGTGCAGACATCAGAAAGATCATCTGGAGTACTATGACAGTGTGGTGGATGGTTAGAGAAGAGATGGATGAAGTGAAGATCTGAGATGGGCTAAGCAGGTGAGACATCATTGTTGAAGTGGTAAAAAAGTGATCAATCTAGCCTAAGCTGGGGTGGTTGTGGATGGGTCATCTGTTATGGGCTGGAAGAGGTCAGGGCAGAGACATGCCAAAGGGAGTGGGGCTTAAGGGGCATGTGGGTGGAGAGAGGTTTTGGCAGGAAATAAAAGGTCTTGTCTTGGTGGCACAGGATGTCTTTGACACTTGGAAGTCTTGAGGAGATGTGGTGTCCGAATCGAGTGATTTCTGTCCAGATCTTAGAGCTGCACAACAAAAATGTGTCTTATCACTCAGTGCTGCTGCAACAGGAATGGCCTCGATGGTGTTCTGTGCACAGTTTTAGTAATGTATCCACTGCTGCCTATAGTCACTTGATAGTCTGTGCTTGTCTCTGTGTTAACGAGCCCATCACAACAGCAGAGGACTCCTTCTACATCTTATAATTAAACATTTGAAAGAGAGAGATAAGTAATATTTGTTTTGACAAATTGAAGATCACTAACCACCTGTTTTCTGAAGAAAGCTTTGACAAAAGAGAGGCAAAGGTATTCTCCCCAAAACCAAAATTACAACAAAATAACACCAAAGCAAAACAAGTAACCACTAAGAATCAAAATTGTTCTAACATGGAGATACTACTGGTATAACTGGTTTTGGTATAACTTCTGTGATAACTTTGTTGAATGGCAGCATGCACTCCTGTATTGCCATCCCAATTAGAGTATTGTCAGGAGAGCATTCACACAGTATGTTAGCTCTGTGAGTGTGGGACATGGGCATAGTTTAACCTTAATGGTAGCTTTTTCTTTCAAATCTGACTTAGTATAAATGTTGTCATTTTATTTGGTGCAACAGTTTCTTTGATACATTCTGGCATTTTTTTTCATTTCAGTGTGACAGAGCTTTTACTACTCTAGTCTTTCAGGTGAGCTGGGACAGAGCAACAGAACTGGGGTTTTTTTCTCACATCATTAGTGGGCTAAAAACTATGTGTTTGGTAGATATGATTTAAGACTCACACTCAAGACAAGAGTTGTGCAAGTCTTAAAGGTATTATATTTAAAGTGTTGTAATTTTAAGTTAGATTCTGTGCATCCTGGTGTTAGAGATACCGGTCTTTTTCTTTCAGGATTATGAAAATGAAATATAAAATTATCAATAACAGAAAAACTAGTGGGACTGATGAGTGTTACTCAATCAGAATGGGTGTCTGTTTGCAGATACACATTAAATAGAACAGCTGATGCACATACAGATCTCTTCTGGCCCTCTGGCATTTTAGTGGCTTAGAGACTACCCATACAGTTCAAAGAGTTCAGTAATGAACTATCTTCAAAGAAGGGAATCGTTTTCATGGCTTCCACTGCATTTATACAAGAGGCTATTTTTAGATGAAGGATTTTTTTGCCCCTTTGGAGCTATAAGACATCTGTGACCTCACCTTAGATTTGAAAAATCTGCTGTGCTGGAAGTAACTCCTTTAAGGCCATCCTTTCATGTTTGCTTTATTGTTATTTTTCATTTGGTTGCAAATATCTGCAGATCTGTAGATAGTTTAAAATTGAAAGGGGCTCTGTATTTCTGTAGCTCACATGCAAAATCTTGTCAGAGAATACTGTTTTCCTGCATGGTTGATGCAGATGGTTGCCCATCAAAGGATGACCCTTAATCACCTGAATTTTTTGTGTATCACTTACTATCATTGAAGAAATAGAAGCATTTCAAAATCGAATGAATGATATTAAAATACAAAACAGTGTTTTATGATACAACAGTAAAAACTTGGTATCATTTTGCACTTCCAGCCCCAGTGCAAAAATGTGACATGCATACCTGTAGTCCATTAGTCCAAACTCAGAAGTCACCACCTCCATATGTCAGAATGCAAATCTTGCATCTGGAAGGACTCCACTGATACCAGTGAGATGAAGATCTGGCTTTTTTTAGATAGGCAGTGGGCAAAAGTCTATTTAAATTTTCTGAAAATTTTCCCACATTTTATTTTTAATTCAATAGAAATAAGTGACTGAGCCTGGATACGTTCTCTTGTGGTTAAGGGGCTAACAGGGATCAAAACAGCTGGCATTTTATCTCCTGCATAGCCCTTGGCTATTTTAGCTGTAGTTGGGCTGGGCACTGCTGCTGCTCCAAATGGCTTGTTCCTAACTCTCCCTGGTAACTGTTCAACATTTCTTGATTGCTGAAGGAGGTAGTGGCAGGGCATCAGTGCAACATACAAGATTTGCATCACTTGGAGATGTCAGCAGTGCTTCTTGTCACCACACCCCTTGTTTCATCTGCCACTCTCCCTGTCACAGGATTCTTATTTTTCACCTGTTCTTTCAGCATAGGATCACTGAGGAAGTGATCACATAGGAAAAGGATAGTGTGCCATCTGTGAAAAATGGGAGATTCTTTTGTATGTTTGTACATATACTTGCTGTCTTCTTATCTACAGGTTGAGTATCCATCTGCTGGCATCTTTACTCAGTTTTGATTGGTTTTACTCCCAAAATAAATTTTATTTATTTTATTTCCCTTCTTCTCTCCCTTTTGAACAGTTGCAGAAGTATTGCCATTACTGAAAATGGGATCAAAACAGGATACATTTAAATGTGTGGATTTCTTGGTACTTTTTGGTCACGGGTCACAGCCTGCTTCTATCAGCTGCTAAGTTATCTTCAGTCATTTTTCCTCACTCTGGAGTAGAGCTGTTTTTTGTCCATTCCAAGTATTATCTAAACTGATTAGTATCTGACAATGTAGGTATATTTTCTTTTCTACTACCAGCATGCATGCCATTGACAGGAAAAAATCATGGCATAAGTGTATGACACAAAGAAGTACCTTCATGCTGTCCATCACAGGATTGAACATAAAGAGGGAAGAGCCTTCTGTGCATCTTTTCTAACCTCCTTCCAAACTTTTCCTGCTTGCCTGCTCAAAAATTCACTTAGCAGCTAACTTGTATGTCAACGGGAAGTTAGTGAGAATTGGATTTTCTGTTTATTTGAAAATTTTGCTTCAACAAGAGAAATATTTCAAGGACAAAATTTTGGAAAAATGTTTCACATGAATCAGAACTTACTATAGTCAATTTGAGATTGTGGTTATATTTTGATTAAAATGTTCGCCTGATTTACTGCTTCTTCAAAAACTTTATTTCTAATACATTAATATCTTCTATTAGCTGGGAGGATCCAGCTGAAAAATTTCTCACTGTCTGGTATTGCTAACTTCACGCCGCAGTGCGGAGGTCCAAAGGCATGTTACCATAGAGATACCCACAGTGGTTTTAAACCAACTTTAGGTTACTAAAGCTCGAGTGCTAATGATTACTGCAACATCAGCTGTGGAATGCACACTGTCAGGCTGGATACATGCTTCAGCAGCTGACTGCACTGACTGTACCTAGCTACAGCCCAGTGATGTTCCTTTTTCAGGTTGGAATCATAGGACTGAGACCTTACAGCTCTTCTGAGACACAGCCACTCTTGTACTAGGGGACCTGACCAGGTGCATAAGCACCTCAGTTGTGCCACAATTAGAAGGGAGAAGCAGTTGGCCTTTAATAACTTGATGAGATCTACAAAGGCCCAGTGTCTCCCCAAGTGGAATTGCAGTGCTTGCTGATCTTCCTCCTTGTTTGGTAACTGACATGTTTTTTTTTTACTTTTTGTGATGATGTATTTCACATCTTGGGTAGAGGTTGCACTGTTAGATCAATATTCAGGGTGAAGAATAAAATGAGTGATTATTTACTCATCGCACCATCAGCCATAACATCTTCTATGTAGTTACAGATTTGGCTCCACTGTGTGTTTAATGCTTGCAGATGTGTTCAGTGAGCACATACGGAAATGGAAGTTTATTCCCTTTTGAAGAAAAAGATGAAGTGGAGCACTAAGGTGAAGAACTTAATCAATCTTTAAATAAATATAGTTTCTGATTTGGTTTGCTTCTGATCCCAAATCAGTCAACAGAAACCAGGCAAGGGGGATGAGTAGGCTGTTGCTGGTTCTGTTTTCATTATGTTTCTTTTGATGGGGAACCTAGACGTACGAGGAAGCACATGAGTGAAATGAAATGAAATGCTTTCCTGATATTGCTGGCAGCGATAGAAAGGTAAAGTGTATGACAGTGGGTCGTGTATGTTCTGCTGTACATATAAATTCATGAAGACTACTCTGCTGCTTCCTGCTGTACACATTTCAGTGAGAAGTACTAATCTCAGGCAGAAACACCTGCAAGTCTACCTGTCAGGAGCAGTGCAGACAATCATTAAACCAAGCCATCTTAAATAAGATGGGCATTCTTGCAGCTGTTTAATTTTCTCAGAATCTGTAAAGTAGTGGTGGTAAAGTAGCATGCTTATAAATCCTTTTGAAGTAGAGTGTGTTTATTCTGTTTGTACAGTCACAGCCTCTTCACTAGTGTTCCAAGGATAATAGAATAATTTGTGGTGGGTACCAGTGAAATTACTGTGTTCACAGTATAATCTAGTTACTTGAACCTGTGTAAACACTGTGCAAACCTGTGTCTAAACCTGTGTAAAGTGCTTTACTACTACTTTAAAGACTGATTCTGAGGCCTGCCCATAGAACACTGGCTGCAGAGACAATTTCTGCTTTGGGGTGAGGATTCCTGCAACACCGCAGAGGTTGTCTTAGTGTGACCCTTGGCTGGAAGGGTAGTTTCCAACCCATGGATGAAGATCCCACTCCCAAGAAAAATGAGAACTGTGCCTAGACTTGCTTTTAGTTTGCCCGTGTAAACTTCCAAATATATATTTCTTGGCTTATTTGAATGTGGTAAGAGTGACTGAATAATTTAAAAATACCTCTGCATACATCATGATTAAAATTAAAATCTAAAAGATTAGAGAATTACTTCTTTTGGTTTTTATTTTTAATGGCCAAGTATATTTTTGGGGGCTGTTTTAATGAAGTGAACTATAAAGAAAACAAACAGTTAATACACATATATTTCATTGAAACTTTTATGTGACAAAATGTATCTGCAAATATATGTGTGACTCTACTGTAAGCTGCAAGAGGAATTGAAACTTAAGAGACTTCTAGAACACGAAATATTAAGCATAAGCCAGCACTTCAGACTTTTATGGGGAAATGGCATTTTCTCAGCATTTTGTTTGTATTCAGTACACATTTTTTTAAAAAATTGATGCTGAAATGGGTCAGCAGTGCATGCTTCTATAAACTTCCCATAGTTCTCATCACTAGCAAAATGACTTCTCACCTTCTTTCTCGTCTTACTGCTAACTTTTATGGGGAGTCTTTTCCTGAGACCTCTACTTGTCTTTTAGAGTACACAAGGCAAATACCAATCTCAGAACAAATCTCTCTGCATAGTAAGTCCACCATGCTGACTGTAAAATTGCCTTTAAGTCTATCAGAGCTGCTGTCTCTGACCTACTGCAGATTCATTCCTACTGCAGTGGTGTGTCAAGGCCGCTTGTTTTTTAGAGTACACAAGGCAAATTCCCATTTCAGAACAGATCTCTCTGCATGGTTAAGTCCACCATGCTGACTGTAAAATTGCCGTTAAGGCTATCAGAGATGTTGTCTCAGACCTACTGTGGATTCAAGGTATGTTGATTCACACCAGCTTTGAAAATATGACTGTATCTACCTAGAGGACTTAAAAACGGCTTTGCTTTATTTTTAATGAAATTTTTCTGAATAATCTGTATCTTTTACATGGCAGTCTCTATGAAAAACACAATGACTGCAAATTACAGAATGTGTCAGACTGTGCTGTGCTTCTCAGCTATATATAAAAAAGGAGGTAGTGTTCCATGGTGCACATCACATGAGTTCCCAGCAACAGTACAAAAATAAGTAAAAGAGTGATTTTGGGAGGATTAATAAGTAAAAAATTACTTCTGTGTATTTTGGAAATGTCTAAGACCTTCAGTAGGGAATGGATGTGGTAGGGAATGGATGACTGTTCTCAGATATACGATGTTAGTTTGGTGGCTTGATATGACCCTGTGCAGCTGTTATGTCTTTGCAATCCTGACCTTCATTGAAGCCTGACTTAGCAAAATATTTAAGGGCACAAGTAGAACCATCCAGCTTGACTGGAAAAACCAGAGCACCGGTTTGACTTAACATTTTCGCAGGGTCATTGCACTCAGAAGAAGTCTAAAACAGCCTTGGGGTGGTTATGACCTGTGTCTGGCAGCAAAATTTGGAGCAGTTGGTTGGTTCCATGCCATTGAGGTCTAAAAGGGAAAAGTGGGATTTCTCCAAAATATGTGAAAATTCATTGTTTTAGTAATTTTACATGGATCTGAAGACTGGAAATATAAATTCTGTAAGGAGTAGTAATAATATATTTGCAGTGCCATAACTGAAAGGATATGGGGTGCTCTTGTGTTAGTCAGTGTGAGGATCCAGCAATCTGCATTACCACTTCATCACAAGGTTTCTGCAGGTGGGACCAGTGAGCAAGTCAGAGTGTTCTACGTGTGCCCAGAAATGAAATTTTTATGTTTCTTGACTGTTACAATTACAGACATTTTATTACAGATGAGGAGGCCTCCCAGCCCAATGTTTCTTATTTGCTTTTGGGAAAGCATTTTATCTTTAACAGTAACTTGCTATGTGAATTAAAATGTAATTTCTGGACTCTTGGGTCAGAGAGCTGGCCCTTGCAATTGTCGGAAGCCACCTCCTGTATCTCCTTCTCCTCCTTTCTCCTTGAAAAATTTTACTTCTGGTCTTCTCTGATTTTCTGATGGGAGTCCTCAGCTGTCATCTCTGCTTTTTCTGTTGTATTCAGCTAAGAAGCTTCTAACAGATAGCAACATGCCTCTTTGTATTGTTTGAATTTCACCTCATTTCTATGACTCCTGCAGTCAAGGTTCTCGGCTACCCTACCTACCTTGCAGTTGTTTTTTTTTTTCCTCCAGTTTTTTTAATAGCTTTGCCTGTGGCATTCCAACAAACCCTTTTCAGCAGTCTTGAACAGGACAGGTTTATTAAATTTCCTTTCTCTCGAAAATCACATTTATGATTTTATATGTTTTTATATTTTTCATATATTTTTATAAACATTTAAATACGGTTTTATCTGCACTCATTTTAGAGTGACCCCATACATTTTATAAAATGATATTGAATTGCATCTTCTGTTCAATATAACTCAATGTTTTTGTTCTTCCATAGAACTCTGTCACAGAGTGACACATGAGCACCACATGAGCAGCCTGAATGTCCAGATCTCTTTACCTGCTCTCTTGGCAGCTCATTTCCCCCAGTTTATGCCAATCAAATATTTCTTAACTTCTTTGAAAACTGAATGGGACCCAGGAAGAAACTTACAGAAGTTACTGTTTCCTGTCTTGTGACATGCACTTGTAATAAGTACAATATTAACATGAAATACAACATATTTCCCTGCAGAGTGCATCCAAAGACAGCTATAAAATAAAGAGATATATCAGAGAGATATGTAACATAAAACTCAGCAATATATTTTTCTGTTGTAATCTCATGGACTGTAGTGTAACAGTGTGAATAATTTACTCATAAGCAGTTATTCATTGGAGTTGTACATGATACAGGGTGTAATCCACTGAAGACATCACATCTTATAAAATCTGTGTTAGTGGAAATGTTTGTCTGTGAATTGAAACAAAAGTATTTTCTGGCTTTCAGAGACTGGATTTCTCACTAAGGGTGGTTGGAAAGTGTCAGGCTTTTAATGTCCATGTGATCTCTTGGAGAGGAAATTAATACTCTTCCACAGTTCATGATATGTATATAGTTCCTGTTGCTTAATATGGTGAACCTTGGCTTAATTCGGTGAAACCCAGAACTTTTGGGCTGTGCTGCCTTTAACTGTACAAAAAGCCCTTTTCTGTCTCCAGAATTATTGCTCATAAAATAGAATTAAACAATTGCTGAGCTGAGTTCAGCTTCTGCAATATAAGGTGCATTGAAACTAGGCAATTGCAGCTCTTCTTTGGGGAGAGAAAGTTTGGCAGTTAACACTGCACACAGCAGGTAGAACTTCCACTTTTAATTCCTAAGGGTGGAAGTTCATGCTGTGTATCTGCAGAAGCCATGGGAGAAGATTGATTGCCAAGACTTTTGTGAGAGGGTTGTGCTTCGCTGTCTGTGGAGAATATAACAGTGCAATTTTTTTATCCTCTCAGTAATAAGAGTTTGTAGTAAGTTGCATAATTACATCCTAATGATGGACAATCCTAATGGTGGACAAAAATGACTACATTGTGTACAAAGAGATGTCAGAACATAAAAACTGGAGTAGCAGTAAGAGATCTCTGTAAAACATTTCCATGACTCTTCTAATGCTGGGTCTGAACTGTGGCACTTAATTTGATGGTGCTTCTCCTTGGTAAGACTGGAACAAAATGTCCAAAAAAAGACTTTTTTCCAGAAAGCTTTTAATTTCAAACACACACACTGTATAAGTAGTGATGAGTAATACCAAAATTATTATTGCTTATTGCATAAGTAATAATTTGCACTGGTGCAGCAGACCAGGTGAAGGTCTATGGTATGCCTTCTTTCCATGCTTTTGCAGAGCTTATTTTGATTGCAACTGTATGCAAAAGTTAAATCCTAAAATCAGATGCTGATCTTGCCTGCATTTACATGAATGGAATACTGGCAGTGAAATCATTATGACTGCATTCAAGTTTGTAAGACTGAGTAACTGAGTTTCATCAGAGCATTTCTTGCTTCTGCGAGGTATGGATTCTTCAGGTACACCTAACACCTGCTGCTCTGTTCCTCTGAGTCAGAGCTTCCCCTTTCTCTGTGTCACTTACCTGTATGTCACTTATCCCTACCTAGTATAAATACTCCTACTCTTCCTCACTCTTCATCTGTATTTGGGTAGGGCTTATAGGATTGGTCAGTCTGTGTCCCGTATTATAAAAGTGAGAGGTGATCTTTGTCTTTAAGAATTGTAAAGTAAGTGAGACAAGCTTTGTAAACACTTTACTCTTGTATAACAAAATACAGACAGTGGAAATGCTGGGTTTGGGTAACGTCTGTGTGGCTTAGTTTGATGACTCACAAGTGGGCAAGGCACTGTGCATATTCCAGAAGGTGATATCCGGGTATCAGTCTTAGAGTGTTTGAGATTTGACTGCTGCTGTCTGGATTAGCTGCAGTGGCTTTGTCAAAACTAAAATAGAAACTTGAACTGAATTAAATGTGATCATGAATTATTCAGTCAGCATGAGAGCCTTGGAGCTGTTTATTTTGATGAGAATTTGGCTTTGATTTTCATTGTCTGCACAATTTTTAGTGTGAGACATGGCACAGACTTTCATGTTGATAATTTGTAGTTTCACAATAGCAGACAGTCTTAAGCTGGAGGCTTTGTTGCAGGAGACATTATCACTCATGATACTTGAGATGGTAGGGTCTGCTCTGGGAATAATTCTATTTGTGGGTTTCTAAATAAAGGTTCAATGGCAAAATAGTTAATTTTTACATATATTGAAGTGCTAATTTTGGATTTTAAAATCAATGTTAGGCTGTAATGGGAAAAGTGTCCATAGGTGTCTCTTATCCTAAAAACTTGGGAAGATTTAATTTTTGTGTTATTGGTGTTTGTACTGTGTATTTGCAATTTGGAGTGTTGTTGGGTTTTGTATTTTTGTGGGGGTTTGGGGGTTTTTTCAATAGAGTTCCTAGGCATAATTCTAAGACATATCTTGTGGATGCTAAAGTTTTAATCAAAAGCCAAACTAGTTATTTTCAGCTGCCTGTTCCCAAACTCAACAGTCAAGACAGAAGTGCTGCAAAACAAACACTGTCTGAGTGTGAAGGAGCAAGGAGGAGAGAACATCATGTTTTCAAAGGACATATACCTGTCCTTTCTGTACAATACCATGTTCTTTACTGGAGTTTATTTTGGTGTTTTTGTAAAATGTAGATCAAAGTTCAATGCTGAGTTTTTTTCTAACTGCAAGACAATTCAGAAAACTTCAATGAATGACTCACTCTCATCAGAACATGCTTCTGGGTTTTGTTGGGGTTTTTTGGCTTTTTTTCTTCTTTGTTCCAGCAAGAGGAATATAGTGTTTTATAGAGGTTTTAGTCTGAGATAGTATGTAGGTGACTTTCAGGAACTGGCAAAATAAGATAGGAACAGACCTCTTTGAACCAGGAAAAAATCATTCTAGCAATGCCCACCAAGAGAAGAAGTAAGGGGAGGTAATACAAAGCCAAAGCTTTAATGGTGACGTCCATCATGCATCTCTGAAGAAGCAGCCTGGTAACCGCTGCAGCCTGGGGTTGATATTGAAAGTTGGCAGTATCTACAGTGAATAGTGATGGAGAAACGGTAGAACAAAACCACAGGTGTTGGTTTTGCACAGCCTGGTTTTTGGTAGCGGGAGGGGCCACAGAGGTGGCTTCTGTGAGAAGCTGCTGGAAGCTTCCATCATGTCCAGCAGATCCAGTCCCTGACTGCTCTGAAGATGGACGTGCTGCTGGCCAAGGCCGGGCCAATTAGAGATGGTGGTAGTGCCTCTCTGGTAACAGGCTTAAGAAGAAAATCAAAACAAAAGTAGTGTTGCAGTTTTAATTCCAGACAGAGAAGAGGAGGAGTTGAGAACATGTGAGGGAAACAACATGGAGATGCCAAGGTCAGTGGAGAAGGAGGGGCAGGAGGTGCTCCAGGCTCCAGACCGGAGGTTCTTCTGCAGGCCATGGTGATGACCATGGTGAAGCAGCCGTGCCCCTGCAGCCCCTGGGGATCCACAGGGGGTGCAGAGATCCCCCCACAGCCCCTGGGGATCCACAGGGGGTGCAGATCCCCCCACAGCCCCTGGGGATCCACAGGGGGTGCAGATCCCCCCACAGCCCCTGGGGGAGGTGTCTGTGCCGGAGCAGGTCGATGCCTGGGGGAGGTTTGGTCCTGTGGGAGACCCAGTGGAGAGAGGGCCCTGCTTGCAGGCTGGAGCAGCCTGTCCGTGGAGGACTGCACCCCGTGGAAGAGTGACCCATGCCACTCAGTTTTGGGAGGGCTGTTTGCTCGTGGGAGGGACTCAGGTTGCAGCAGTTTTGGCAGGGCTGCTGCTCGTGAGATTGGCACCACGTCGGAGAGGTTCATGGAGAACTGTCTCCCGTGGGAGGGACCCCATGGTGTAGCAGGGGAAGGACTCCTCTCCCTGAGCTGTGGAAGAAGATCTCAGGTGACAAACTGACCAAAACCCCATCCTGTCTTCTTGTGCTGTCAGTGGGAAGGAGGGAGGGGTTGGGGAAAAAAGGTGTTCTTTCTTCAAGGCCTTATTTTTACACTCATTGCCTCCTCTGATTTTGTTAGTAATGAACTGAGTATCTTTAAAATGAGCCTATTTTGCTCTTTGGAGTGTTTTATCCCAGTCCTTATCTCAACTTGTGAACCCTTCATGAAATCTTCTCTCCTCTGTCCAGCTGTGGCACGGGAGGGTGAGTGAATGACTTTTGTGGGTGCCTGGTGTTTGGCCAGTGTCAAACCATGACACCACAGCACATATCTTGGGTCATTTTTTTTTCCCTTTGAACCTTTGTAGTAGAGTCCATAGTTACCTACATGTGCACTTGCACACCAGGATTTCAGGTGCTGCTTCTGACTGCTCTCAGACTATTGAGGGGCATAATCTTAGTGATTTTGTTTACTTTCAGTAAAATGCTATATAGTTTATGCTAAACACTGGGAGCCAAGACAACTACATTTTTCAGGTTATCTTCTACTGGAAGAGTAGAGTTAAATTAATTGAGTATGCAGGTAACTCAAGTGTATGCAGGTAACTTCTGGATGCTTTTTCTTAATCAGTGTTTGGAAGGCAAAGTAAATTTTATATTTTAAAATGTTTGTTTGATTGCAGATTAGCAACATGCTTCACAAGTTATGGGTATTTACCTAGGGCAAGAGGTGATGGAAGACTATCATGACTACTTAGCTAATACCTTCCTGCAATATTGTGTTCTAGCTGTTTCTGTTCATATTTCCATGAGCATATTACCTGAAATTTGCAGTATTGAAACTCACTGATTGGGGTTTTTGTATCAATTTTAATTGCCCTGCCCAAGAATTGATCTATAGTATTGAACCATAAGTCTGTCTGCCTGTTAACTTGTCTTGGGCAAGTGTAAGGAGCCTTAGGCAGCAGAGAGAAAAGAGGGCAGGTGGAGAGGGATTGCTCCCTAGGCCTCTTTTAACTTATAACTGAAGGGCTTGTGCATTGAGGTTATGTTCCTGCCGATGTGTTCTGCAGCAACACAGGGGCCTACCTTTGGTAAGTTTTGTTCAACTGCTTTTTTAACAATGCTCCTTCCAGTGGCCTGCTCTAAGTGCAAGCATTATATTTCTTGTATTGGGAATACTCATGGTGAGTCATTCTTCATTCTGCTCTACACTACTCCTGATTTCAGAGATGCCTATTCAGTTCCTTAGGTAGCTCTCTTCCTGGAAGAAGCAGCCTTGTCTTTTTAGTTATCAAAGATATCTTCAAATTTCCTGATTTTTCTTGTTGCTTTCTCTTTAATTTTTCTAGTTTTCATTGATTTATCTCAAGGAAAACAGAAGATTATGTACAACATTGAAAGTGTTTGTTCACCATAAATTTACGTGATAGTATAAAGTTGTTTTGTTTGGATCTTTGTTGCTATGCTCACATTGGCTGCTTTTTTAACTACCTCAACATACAAAGATGAAAACGAAATTAATTTTTATATCTTTCTGTATCTATAGTCTCAGATTTTGCTCTCTCCCAGACACCAGTGCATGTCTTTTTGAAACAGCTCAGTCTCAGTTGGCGTGCTTTTCCTTAAGGTTGATGTAAAGAGGTTTGATTGGATTCCCCAGTAATGTGTGTGACTCATGCTCCTGCGAAGTTGAGAATCGACAGTAATGACAGATGGATTTATGGAAAGAAGTCTCACTATGCCAAGATCCATAAGTCTGGACATATTCTGTTCAGTTTGACAGGTGTTTGGAAAAGTTTGTTTTCTCCTCACCTCTTCACACTGCAAGGACATTAACATAACTTACCTGCCATGCATATTTAGTGCAGTGAAATTTTTGTGCTAACAAAATAAATATACTTTCAGAGAAACTTCTGTTTCTTATTCTGTTGATAAAGTCAAAAGTATTCAAAATAAACTTGATGCATTCTGTAGTTGGTTTTCCTTTCGAAAATCGAAGAACACAGTAGTTTGGAAATTAAAGCACTTGTCCAGTAAATGGATTTTAATTCCTCCTTTGTCAGTACGGGCTGGAATGTGATTGCTGAGCAGCAGCCATGCTGACGAGGGATAGGCAAAGCCATGGCTGACCTGATCAAGCATTGCAATAGCACCACTTGGAGGGACTAGATGGGCCTCAGGGGTCCCTTCAGGCCAAACCTGCTGTGATTCTTTATTCATTGGTGTTTCACTGAACATCTCAAGCCATTAGCAAGGCCCTTCTTCTTATTCAGGTTCTGAATATCTGGGGGAAAGGGAGGAAGATTCCCAGTGCTGGGAGTTTTGAGACGCTGTACATGGTCAGTGAAGAAAGGGATGATCTTAATTTACATGCCCTGCTGCTTTGTGAGCAGAAAAGCATAAACTGAGAGGAGCTGTAAACATCTGGGTTAGGGGGTCTAAGGGACAGTGTCACTCTTGTACTTGCCCTGGTTTTGCATTTTCCAGTTTTCCACTTCTGAAGGCAGGATATTGGGCCAAGATTGGTTGGTCTGACCGATTTTTAATTGTTGCTCACAGGATTTTAATAAATGTGAATGTGTTTAGAAATCTCCCTAAAGATTTCCTGGGGTTTTTTTAAGGAGCATCTTAATCAAATTTGTTCAACCAACTGTATCTTGAAAACCAAATTTATTCTGTGCCGACATCAAGAACCAGAATTTTGGTAGTGGTCCTAGTGATCCTTGAGTCCATATAAGAAAAATCTGCATGGTGAGAAACTGTGTGTACAAACTGCAGGACAGCTTCCAGATACTGTTGAAAGCCCTAATCTGCAAATTATAGGAATAAAAGGGGTGTGTACTACCTTTTCTGGATTGAGGGTTTCTGAGCCTTTTGTAGCCTCAAAAGGTCTCAAAGTAGCTGCTGCTGTGAGCAGAATTGAGGACTGCTCAACAATGGTAGTTTGTATGCCAAATGTAGCACCATAATGGCTGAACTGGTGTCTTTTCTGCTTGTTTGTTCTATTGTCCCATTATGATAATGTATTCACAAGGAAGCTGATACCAAACTGTGAACAGAATGTAAAAAGTCCTAAAATAATACTCTTTCTTCAATTATCATTTTATATCAGATACAGGTTTATTATATTAAAGCTCATGGGATTATTTTACAAGTGTCACCTTCCTTGTTCAAGAAGTCATCTAAAATCTCTATGAACTTGACACTGGTATTTTTTTCTCAATTTTTGGTTTTTTTAGGATGATCCATTAATTGTGACTTGTTGGTGCTAACTGCCTTTTGTTTCCCTCTCTCTTCCCCATGTCTTTCAGAGGTTTACCTGCATCCCCCTGGTTTGCTTTTCTTCCCGTGCCACTGATTTTAAATTGAAACAGGAAGATTATATGATCACTATGGACTCTAGTTGCTTAAAAATGGATGACTTATGTTCCGGGCAGGAGAAAAGGAGTGAGAAATAGAGAAGGAACAGATCTGTGGTTTTGACTACTTATTTTTCTAATTTCTTATTTGAAATGCAAGTCAGGAAACCATATAGAGAGGAAGGAGAATGAAGGAAGAAAGAAATCGTAACATCTGTTCCTGAAGCTGATTCTGAGACAGATCTTTTCAGCTTTGCACAAAAACAGTTGTAGAAGTGGACTCTGAGAACCAAACACAAAAAACCCCAAACAACTTAAACATTCAGTGTATTATTAACTGTGTAATTCCCAGAAATTCAACTTTGGGCATTTTATCCTTACTTTGAAGTTTTTATTAAGACTTCTGCTTATCTCCAGAACTGCTGACCATCTTATCTCTATTAAGATATGAAGTCTTGGCACATGGCTCTCAGTGAAGAACGTGTGGAGTTCACAGCCAGAGGCATCTGTATGGCAGGTCCCCTGAGGAACCCAGTCAGGCTGGTATTCAGAGCACAGGAGAAATGCAGGGACTGCAGTGGGCTGGCAGATCTGATATATGATGTTCTGTTCCTAGCTATGCTTGGTTTCAAATGCTCCACTCCCAAATGAGTGCTCTCCCACCAGGTGAAGGCAAGGTTGGTGGAGAAGAAGGAGATGTGAAAGAAAGTTACAGCTTAAGGCTCCTTTCAGACACAGGTCACTGCAGAAAAGGAGCTCAGGGGTCATGGGTGAGAGTATGCAACAGGAGCCGGATTTCATCACCCAGGAGTGAAAGCAGTCATGGAAGGAGGGGCTCTTCTCCTTCTTGACTTTGTTCTGCTCCCTTGTAAATTTCTAATTCTCTTGTGTGCACTGACATAGCTTTAACTGGGGGCATCGATATGACCTCGTCCCAATTCTGCTTGCTTTTCAGAGGCAGAAGAACCAGATGTAGGTTTGTGAACTCTACCCTTGAGCTACATGCATGTACAAGTTCAGCAGAGCCTGCCAAACGTACATGTCTTGTGGATTTGGGGTCCAGTTGCTGCCTGTGGCAGTAGTATTTTCATGCTGCACGCTTCAGTGTGTGTTGTCACACAGGTTGTTCGCAGGCCACCACTTCCAAATGCGTATTTTTTACCTCTGTATCTTCATGGGTCAGGCTTCTGTTACGGGTGCTTGCAGAGACTGCAGTGGCTGGATACGCAGCAATGAAACTTACTTTTTTTGAGCGGTATGTGTGTTTGATCATTGTTTTCAGAAAACAAAGTAGCATGACCTTGCATTAACTTCAGAGTTGAGCTATCCAACTATCTAATGCTCCTCTGGATCCTTGGAAAAGTGGCAGCCGGCTAGCAAGGGAGAAGTAGCTTGTGGAGCAGAGTTGGCAGCCCTCTAGTGGGGGCGAGGAAAATGAAGGGCACTAGCAGCTCAGGAAGCAGATGTAAAAGTCATCTGGAAACCACAGCAAGGAGAATTTGATGGGAAAAAAAGTAACAACTGCAAAACCCAACAGAATTTGACAACAGAGGTGGCAGAGAGCAGTGCTTCCTGAAAGAGAGTTGTGACAGTAGCTGTACTGGTGGGTGGAGTGGATAAAGAGGCAGTCAGTCAAATGAGTGAGGTAGGGAAAGATGGTGTCTGAAAAAGCTGGGGAGGTCAGTCCAAAATCCGTCTAGCTCAGGACCAAGTCTCCAGCAGTATGAGTATGTACTGTAGGAGTGATTCGTCCTACCTATTTTCCCAGCCTTTGCTAACTTACCGTTTAGGGGCTTTTTGACTCAGAGGTAAAAAGAGCTCTTCAGTTTTCTCCTGTAAATCTGCCCTTTCTTTATAAACACAAATTGCTAAACAGGTCAAGCAATATTCTCTGTAACACTTGAAGCTGGTAAGGAAAGATAGGGAGACTCCAAACAGAGAAAGAGTGGCCAAGTGTTATACTATACAAAAATGCCAGTGGATTGGAGTTGAATGGACCAGAAGTGATAAAAAAGAAAAAGCGGAGAAAGATTGTGATATAGTTCTACTAAGGAAGACAAGACAAAGAAAAAAAAGGGAAGAACAGAGGAGTGTAACTTTGCTGGACAGTGGAAGGGGAGCTGGGCACCCTGGTTTGGTGTGCTGTAGCAGGCAGAGGAGCAGGACACCAGCTCCAGGCCTGGGGTATTGGAGAACAGCTCTTGGCCCTGTGTCTCATAAGGGAATTCATGCAAGACTAAGGCAGTGTTGAAGTCACACGTTTGTGGACTGCTGTTTGGCCAGGCAAAAAAAAAATGCAAAGGGACTTGAGGTTGAAAATAGTGGTACAATAAAATATGGAAATGGTAATAGCCAAGGGACAGGCTGAGATGTCAGTCTTCACCAGCAGTGGGGATAGAGGAAATGGAGCTGGAGGGAAGTGCAAAAGAGCCCTGGCAAAGATGGGGTCAGAAAGAGATTCCTGTTAATCTGCTTGCAAAACCAAAAGGACAGAGGTCTGAAAACACTACAGAGATGAATGAAGGGATGCACCAGTGAAAGGGAAAGGGAAAAGGGCGAGGAACCCCCAGGGCAAAAGGGCGTCCAAAGGGACCTTGGGATCTGTGTGTTACTTCTCGAATGGCACATCCATCCTGAGCCTTTTTAGGAGACTGAACTCACCAACACCTTTGCTTCACTGCTTGGTTGTCTATAGCTGCTCTTGTTGCTGTGAAGCAGCACAGAATTATGCAAGAAAATGTTGCTGTACTAATTAGTCAACACTAATTACAGTGGCGTGTTGGTAATTATTGATGATTCATAATCTGCAGCCATAATGGGGTGAAGACTTTTGTACTGGGGATTTAGAAAGGTGAAATTTCAATGAAGTAGTAAGTGCATTTTGCTTAATGGCACTGCTACAATAGTAAGATGATTGATGATCACTGATTTACACAAAAGCATAAGAGCTAAGAAAGTGCCATTGACTTTGTCTAATTATTTGTTTCATAGCTGATTCCTGTGGAGATTGCTTAGAAGATTATAATGATACTGAAAATAATATTCAGAAGTTTAAAATGTTGAAACATTTCTTTTCCACTGTTTTTAAGCTTTTATTATTTCTAGGTGGTTATTTCTTTGCTTTCAACACAGTGTCTGTTCCTCTGCTCACTGAAATTGGGGATTTTCTCACTGGCCTCTTTGGAATCAGGCTTGTCTCCGCATGTTTTACCAGAAAAGTCTGTTATGAGCTACTGCACTAATTGATTTAGGTTGCAGATCTATTAGCAGTCCTTCCTGGCAGCCAGTCAAATAATGAGAGCTTTAAATTGGAAATCATCAGCAATGTGATATTCACTTAAGTGAGGAAATGAACAGAGGTATGGTCATGGTATCACTAATACGCAATGTCCACATGGTCAGATACTTCTGGGAGTTTAGAAGATGTGGAATTAGTTCCTCCAGGCCAGTGAGAGATCTGTAGGAGATTTGTGAACACCAGGAGCACATGTCAGTATTTTTGC
The DNA here is from genome assembly GCA_013397915.1 of Daphoenositta chrysoptera. Taxonomy (NCBI): domain Eukaryota; kingdom Metazoa; phylum Chordata; class Aves; order Passeriformes; genus Daphoenositta; species Daphoenositta chrysoptera. The sequence goes on along the minus strand of VZRO01004678.1, from coordinate 168,934 downwards.
TGCCTCCTTTAGCTGAGTTTTGAAAGAGAAAAGTGAGTCAGTCACTTATACCCACAGCAATTTGGACATATAAATCCAAGGGTCTCATTCAGATTGTAAAACAAGAATCAGAACCTAAAGACTAGAAAAGAGGATGTCAGACATAGTTTTTGCTGTGTCTAATGAGAAGGTTTATTTATCCTTCCCATGCTCAGGTTCATTACCAGTCTTAATTTGACAGTCCCATCTGTTTCCATCCATTGTATAAGTAATGAAGTTGAGCATTTTAGGTACTTCAAGGCTATACATAGCAATCTTTCAGATATAACAGCACCTATTCTGCATCCCTGTGCGGTTCTGACCCCATCATGTCTGCACTGAGCAGTACAGGGACAAGTTCACATACATCAGGGGTCTCAGATTTTCTAATTTTCACCTAGCTTTCCTGCTGTTAGCAAGGGCAGGAGCATCCTGGAAGGATAGAGATACTGGAAGGAAGAGAGGTAGAGAGGGAAAGACCCTGATTTTTTTGTCCTTCTATTCAAGAGTTTTCTATTCAAGAGGCTGACAGAGAAACAGCCAGGAGAAAAACTCTGAGTCAGAGTCTGAGGGAGTGGATTATTTTGTTGTTGTTTTTAAATAAACAGGATAAGAAAAGTGGCTAATCTATAAAGTAATCTCTGTAAAGGATTTGATAGACTTGCCTGCATTGATCTGTGTCTTGGACACAGTTATTCCATTTTTGACAATACAGAGTGACTAACGCTGGGTGTCCTCTGAAGGGGTAGAAAGTGGAAGGCATTCATTTACAATGTGAGTTCCCTAATATTTCCCTGGCATTAATAAATGGATAATAAAATTAATTTCTGTGCCTGAACATATATGGATGTGTCTGTATTCCTTTGCTGAAGAATATCTGGTTCTTGATCCACAGATTCTGAGACAGTATTAGCTATGTATTGTCAAAAAATAACCTTTTGCTCTGAGACTGAAGTCTGTTGTGTAATCTTACAGATTTGTCTAATGAGATTACTTCAAAACATTTTTGAATCAAAGTATATGATGATAGAAGATTTATTTAAGAGTTTCCTATTTAGTATAATTGGAGTGTGAATGTGCTGGTTTGGTTTTTTTGGTTTTTTTGTTGGGGGCAGAGGGGTTGTGAGCTTTCAGAGAAGTGTTTCTTTAACTTACTCTTAACTCATGGTTGATGATGGGTGCTAACTTCTATTTCTGTTCAGATAGTCTTACTGGCACTAAGCTACACTCTGCTACAGCAGGAGCTCAAGTGGGAAGCGAAGCTTTTCTGTGAGAAAAGGAGAGGTTAACTACATTTATATTGGGGGCAGTTTTTGCTTTGGAAAACAGTGGCAGGCTTTGTAGTTTAATCTTTTGGAGTGCTGCCCGTTACCACCTTGTGACGTACGTTGTTGGGCTGAGAAGAATCGATGCGCAGTGGTGCATGAAAGTCCAACGTGTCAGCTGTAGCTACACATAATGCCACTGTCTCACGTGCAGGCAGGGCTGTTAATGCTTAACTGGGTATTGTATTCTCCAAAGAAAAGAGTAGAATACTGGGAACTTCATCTGTTTTAAATGTTTATACACATTCCTTTGAAAAATACATTTTTTAAGGATTAAGTGTTGCCTGTATAAAAGGCTCAAACTTAAGAGTACCACAGAGCAAAATGGCACAGAAATAAGGCTCCAGGATTCCTGTGTGTCAGGAAATGGCCTTGGGAATCTGCCTACAATTAGGATTTTGGTCAGATTACATGTCTTGCAGGGTGATTTCTATAACTCACCTACACCTGGGGCACCTGGGGTAACTGGTAACTAGGAAAGCAAAGAATCTGCCCTTTTGGAGATTGGTAACTTGCAACTAATTCTCCAAATGCATGAACATTTGAAGGGTTTAAAGACTCTTCTCATTAAGTATGTGCACCTGTGTGAGGACATATGTATTGTTCTGTTGCTTAACAACCTTCTGTAGCTAATGATCTGAAGTGAAACAAACCAGCAGTGTGCAGAAGTGTACTGAAATGTATCAAGACACAAAAAGTATTAATGTAGTCCAGCTTCTAAGAAAGATAAAAAACAAAGCAGCCACAGCCCATGTCTACTGGGTTTCTTGCAGTAGGTTTAAATTATGATGGGCTCTCATGTCTTCTGAAAATGTCATGGCTCACATGGTAGTGATATTTTTACCTGAAAACTAAGGGCTGTGGTTCTGTGAAACAACTTTGAATCTGCAACCCAAACAAGTTCCCTTTTCTGAAAAGTCACTTCTTTCCTAATCAATCCCATTAAAACATTATCATTTAGGATATGTCACAAGACCTTAATAAAAGTTCTGTATTACATTCAAATGAATAACATTTGGCCAGAGATAATTAGCTTTCTGTAGTCCTCAGCAAAAACAAGTCCTTCTATGTAACCAAAGTTGGGGAAAGAGGGAAAGGAAATGTTTGTTTATTGCTTCCTTATTTAAAACCCTACAATTTTTAACTAACAGGCAAGTAAAACAAAAATAGGAATTTGGTAAATATGACCATGTAAGATACACTTTAAAGCAACTAAATTAAGGCTGCTAGTCATATGCTAGTGTGCCTTTTAGCATCTTTCATGGTTCTGTTTGATCTTTAATTCTTGTATGTAAAATGCTATCTCATTAAGAAGCAGACTGAAAAAAAAACATCTGTATTACTCTTCTTTAGCAGGCTTCAACTACAGAAGTACAAGTTGGGCCCATGAGACTGACACAATACCCAATTCAGGTAAGATGCTCCTTCAGTTTCCGATAGAGCCAATTCAGTGTTAATACGTGAAGAAATTAAGGTTCAGCCTCTATAGTTAAGTGTAACATTTTCCTTTCACTTGTACAAGGACTGTGAGATGGATAATGTATGTTTTGTGTATCTGATTGCTTTAGAAGAAATCTACGAGTAAATTAACTTGGTAAACAAGACGTTTAGATTTCCGTTAACATCCCCTAATTCCTTTTATCTGTCCTGCCAGTAGGAGTGTGTGTATGTGCATTAAGTGAGGAAAGAGCTGCCTCTATGGATATTAAGAACTGTTCAGTTTTGATATACTAAAGCAGAGAGCTTCATGAAGTTTAGGTACGTGTTCAGTTCTGCTGGGTTTTGCACAACAGGACAGAGAACTGTAACAGGACAGAGAACTGTATTTTACAGACCACCAATCCAAGAAATCCCCTGACCTCCAACAAGACAGGTTGAACTTCAGCTTAAGGAGCAACAGCTCTTATACATACCTGCTTCTTTTTCTGTACATTTTGTTCCTGTGACAGTATCAGATCCCAAGCGGGGTTTTTTTCAGCTTATAATGGATGTTGGAACTCTGAGATTATGGGAAATGAAATAATTTTAGCCTTTAACATTGTTTTAGTGACACATAATTAATCTGCATTAATTTACGGGTCACTTAATTCTGTAAAATACAGAGACGTTTAGTCACCAGTCACCCTTTCTGTGAAAAACCTATGTGTGGAAGAAATGTATTGTAAAGCTTTACATTTTTATGTCTTTACATTCAATCTTAATGATGACTCAATCTGATGAAATTACTTGTTTATATTGCAGTAAGACTGTGAAGCAGTGGCTTCAGCAGTAGAACAGTCTTTGGTTTTGCTGGGAATTTCAACATAGAAGAGTGGAACTCTTCACAGAAAAATGTTTTTTAAATCATGTTCATCTTCAGAAAGATTATCAGGCAGATATTTCACAACCACAGATACTCTCAGTGCTCTTTTCAGGATATTACTTTATAGAAATTGGATTTGCCCAAGGGAAAGTTGGAATTTTGTTGCTTCTAAAAATTGACATTCTTCTTGGTATCTTTTCACATGGGGATGTTATTTTGACCTTACATTGCACAACTAAGAATCTGTGTACAAAAAGAATCTGTCTTAAGCAGAAATTAGGAAGTAAAATAATTAACTGAAGAATTTTCCTTAAAGATGTTGCCATACACTAACTTATTTACAGTAAAGTAAAACACTTTATGTAAGCTCACCTCGTTTGTTTGTGGAACAAGCCACATTACCTCAGATAATTTGGCAAGTATTGCACACATCCACACATTTAAAAAATGTGTGCTAATCTTTTATTCCATCTTGACAATACAATTACGTGTTTCTCTGTGCAGTGCAAACAGCTACTGAATATCACATTTTAAATGTCTATTTGTGGATGATTAATCGTGTTTACAATTGTCTGAGAAGTAAGTTCAGTTTGTTAAAACAATTGCCACTGGGGCTTTTCTTAGTGAAGTTCATTTTATTCCTGGTGTGTTTTAGGCTGTTGTGGGACACCTGTGCCAGCCTCAAAATGGCACACATTTTTTGTCTGAGAAGTGACCTTACTTGTGCCTGCGACCTGCCATAAACCTTTTAATAGATTCCCCACTGGACTTTATGACCATATATGTCAGAGGAAAAATCTGGTTTAGTTTGTACAGAACTGTGACCCAGGTGCTCCTGGCCTTAAGAGGCGAAGGGAAGAGTCCAAAGCAAACCAGCCCGCTCCAACCCTCCAAACATCCCATATACAGCTTGCACGATTGCCTGAATTTTGCACCAAGGCTTGCAAATAGGAATGGTTTGATTTCAAGACCTCAGAAATGACCATGCTGAAATGACATGAAAATTTCTCCAGGGGATGCGGGAGATCAGTGGTTTTTATAAGCAATTAGTGCACAAAAAAAAAAAAAAAAAAAAAAAGTGTTGGATCGTCTTGCAGAAATGTTTGCTCATAAATGTTTGGGTGTGTTTCTATTCAAATGCTGCATTTTCTCACCTTTTAGGACATTTATTTGCCATCATCTCTTCCACACAGTGATTTTCCCTGACGAGCTGCAAATGAAGCACGATGATGCACAGCATTTCGCTGTTCCCTCATAACAATATAACAGCAGCCCCTCTGTAACTTTATTCAGAGATACTATGTCTTTTCCATCTTGAAAGTCTCTTCCTGGGATATGATGATTTGAAAATAATTAAGTAACTTCTTAAGTTGCTGTAATTTTCTTTTTTTCCTTTTGGTAGCCTGTGTGTCTTCAGCTGGTGTTTCTTGTTGTATTTCAAACTCTTTAAAGCAAATTTCTGCCCATTTTCTGTATTTGTATAATGAATTGGGAACAAGATGTGCAATGGTTGTGTGAAGCAAACACTTAGAAAGAGGGTAACAATTTCAGTACATCACCAAAATTGTAAAGGCCTCTACAGAGAAAGTCCATGGTGTTCCTAACCTAGGGTAACACTGAGTAAAATGATCTTTTTACAGTAACATTGGCAAATCATGCAGCAAAAAAATATCTACCTGCAGTTTTTTGCCGAGGAACACATATTGAATTTAAGCATTTCCTTGATTGTGTTGTTTATATGGATGGTTGTATTTTTATCTTGACTTCGACAGCATTCTTCAAATATACTTCTAGTAACATTATGTTTTGATGATTTATAGTAAGCTTCATACAAATGTTAATCAGAAAGCGTAGTGGTTTTACTTTAAAACAACTTTTAAAGGTAATATTCTCAGAAGGATTTGCACACTGATCATTAGCTACTAGTGAGAGATTGGATGGTTTAATTAAGCTCCATTATTTTACAGCTGGTAAAGGATTGCATTTTGCCATCCTTTATTTCCAAACTGGGAGTGCTAAGACAAGGAAGATATTAAAAAGGGTGCCTCCCCCACCCCCCTCAAATTTTCTTTCCCCATAATGCTTCAAACTAGGAACAAAAGGAAACTAATGGCAGTTGGAACCAAATGGAAGATTGTATCAGAGCAGGGACTTGAATCAGGAATCGGCAAAGTCTGCAGCTTGGCCACATCACTGCTTTCCAGCACTTTGATGGCTGGGAAAAAAATCAGGGATTAGGAGGAGTGACAACAGTTATCTTGGATGTTAAGTGTCAGTAAACCAAATCTGCTTATTGGTAACTGCAATCAAAAACCTTCCAACAAATTGAAACTTTTACATTCTTAATATTTACAGAAATTCTGAGCATATAATTTTCTTCCATTGTTTAATAAAACTCTGACTGGTTTTCCTGTCACAGTAACAATGATTGATTTTTTTTATTGTTTAGAATTCAACTATCCAGACAGCTAAAGATAAGAGGAACACTCTTGTCACCTTTTCTAGCTCCTAGACTGATGGTGTTGAAATTCATGTTCTGACACCCCAGCTGCATAAAGCAAGACAGACAAAGGTTATTGACCTTTCCTACAGCTATTTGGAGCAAATTTTGCATATTTTTCTTAAACAGGTTGTGTCAGTAAAGTCAGGGGATGACTTTTATTTGTGAAATGAACAGGATTTTGCTTTATACGTGACTAGTCTCTGGGTGCTGACTTTTTGTGCAATTTTAATAGCTGTGGATAAATTTTTGACTTTCTGAGGCCTTCTTTTTCGCAGCATATTTGCACTAGATTAGCCCTTTTCTTCATCTGACACATGGGGTAGCATGGTTAGTTATCAGTCGCCATGGTAAATATGTGCAGTGGTAATGGGGAATGTCTGCATGACTGGGATGAATAAATTGGACGTTGATAATGTGTGCATTATAAGGCAAGAATGAAAAATTTATTCTCTCTGAAAAACACTTTGTTTTACATGAGAAGCACAGAAGTACAGCTGTTTTCAGCCTCGCTTCTGTGTGTCAGCTTGCAAACAGGCTTCCTACAGCATCTCTTTGATCTTTAGTGCCTCAGTACACTTCCTACCTGATCTTGCGTGAGCAGTTCCTAAAGTGTTCAGTTGAAATTGTCTAAACTACTTCATATGCTTAGGGACAATTTGGGACAGTTTATTGGGTAAAAAATTCTCATATTTGAATATTTTTCCTCCATACCCCATCCTGTACATACCTGCTTGTCTGTTGCTCTTTTTGGCTTTGAAATAATATTGGTTAATGCCATTTTTTTGCATTAAAGAAGATAGAACAAATAAAATTGTGTTAATTGTTTACCTGTGTCTTTGGGGATGATAAGTGATAATTAAGGCAGTTGCATTTCAGACAGTTCATTACGATCAAAAGTGTGTGTGGCTGGGATGGCCTGATGAGAGTGGCAATCATGTTTGAACACTCTGTCTGGTTGCTGATTGAATTGGAACAGGAGACAGGAAAAAATCATCATGTGGCAAGCTGGTTTTGTCCTAAATACCAGTCCTTGTTTAAAACAGTTAACTATTGATTACCTATTGACAACCACTTTGTCCATTAAGAAGGATGTACTACTGCATTGGCTGTTTTACAACCTGTGGTTCAAGCTTCCCACTTCCAAAGCAGACTCAATCTTCCCCAGGGCAGAAGTGTTTGTTGAGACTTGCACCATGCAGAGGACTACTCTATGTGTTTAATGTGGTGCTGCTGTTTTCCATCCCCTGCAGGTTTTGCTGGTCTTTGCAAAAGAAGACAACCAAAGCAATGGTTTCTGGTGGGCTTGTGACAGAGCGGGATACAGGTGCCACGTTGCCTGGACTCCAGAGTCAGCACTCGAGTGTTTCCTGGATAAGCACCAGGAAATAATTGTTATAGATCACAGGAACTCCAAATATTTTGACGCAGAGGACATCTGCAGGTAACCTAAAGCACCTTGTGCTTCTCTTATGCTTCAGGATACATTGTACGAAACCAAACCTCCTAATTTTAAAACAAAAAATAGGGGGAAAAAAGAAAGATAAAAACAATAAACAAAAAATGAACACTTAAAATTGCAGTAAAATGGAAGTTTGGGGACTGAGGCCAGGAGGTTTGCATATATCTGTAAGAGAGTAACAAAATGAAAACTACACTATGGCAAAGCTGAATTGTAGAATTGTCTCTAGGTCATGGGGCTTGTATCGCAGCATAAGCCAAAGCTGTTGTGAAATTATTCCCTGCTGTCTGTGCTGCTCTTTCCTGGCTTACTGCTGCAGCAAAGTCTGAAGCTGCAGACTTCAAAGGAAGGTGTTTGTTTGTCCACAAGGTCAGGCACTGCCAGTTCTTCGCTGAAGTTTGCATCACTCCTCCAGTCCACATTGGTTGTGTCTAAGCTGCATTAGGATTACAAGTGCATAGTATTGGGAGTCTTTGCTAAAATACACTGTTCCAGCTGAAGCATACATTTTGCACCATACTGTGCTTCTAGTCTGCCATGAGCTCAAATTTGCCTTGTTTATGACAAGGGGCTATTAGTGCTCAAATACTTGTGCTGATGTAGGTTCTTCTGAAAGACCAACAGATAAACATAAAGATTGTTTATTCGAGGCAGTGTGATATGAGTGCAAAAACTTATCATTAACCAGTAAAACACAAGCAGAGTGTTTTTCTGATAGCTGGTCATATCTTTTTCAGTTGCTCAGTAATATGCAGGATGGTGAAATCTTGTTTATTCTGTGTATAATAAACTATAGTCTTTCATAATTTGTTATGCCCACTTTTCTTACTTGCATGCATTGAAAGTGCACTTCCCACCCTCTAAAACAAAATTTTGCCATGTCTAGAAGGACAGTGGTAAATATAAGAGGGGGCAGAGATTCTTGTTTAAATTAGTCAAGGGCGATGAAAATGCTTTGCATGGACTTACCTTTCTCAGCTCTTGCATTCAGGGCAGTCTGCCCCAGATCAGCTGAGTGCACAGGGGAAACCTCCGCTAGGTCATAAGAGTGGGTTTGAAAAGCTGATGTTGTACTCTGTGGTTTTGGAGCTTTTGCCTTCTTACTGCATAGAGCAAAATGAGAAATCTGGGGGCAAAATGAAAATGGTTTGTCTAAGTGGGGACAGGTAGGTTTGGCAGTGCACTGTCAAATTTTCTAGCCTCAATGGTGTCTTTCAGTCCTAACTTCATTTATCTTTTCAGTGAAGGTGCTCAGAGCAATATTGAGAAAGCATTCAGTGTAACTGAGAAATTTTTGTTTCCTCAGGTCTATTCGTGCCACAGAGCCATCAGAGCATACTGTAATACTTGCTGTGGTTCCACGCACGTAAGTATTACTGGTTTGTGAAAGATTTTTATTTTACTTTGTAAGAACAGTTATTTAACGTATAACAGTTATTTAATAACAGGAAGTATCTTACTAGCAAGTCTTACGGTGTAAATGCAGTATTTTTCACCCGAAATGTGCTAGTGATGTTTTATGTTTTATTTGCATGTTTTATAACTTTCCTTTAGTGCAGACTAGTATTATCCCTGTCACCTTCAGAATGGGTGGTATAGTAAGAAAATCAGACATACATGTTTTTTCTGAGAGAAAAAGAAAATCCAAAGCAAAGCCAGGAAGCTGTGTATTACTTTCTAAAGGAAATTACTAGGTAAGTAACACATTGTTGTTTATTGAACTGGGTAGTGGGGAAAACTTCAATCCTGTTGATGCTAAATTCACCAGAATGTTGTCCTGAAACCGTTATTCAGTAATTCATACCCCATGCATTTAGGAAGAATTCTTACTGATTTAAAGATATATTTATCAAATACCTTCAAATACCCTTGTTAGAACTCCTACACACTACTGAATCCATTGTCATTTTATTAATTTTCTAGATCAATTAAAATATTAGGAAATAGAGGCAGGAGAACTATTGCTGCCAAGGTTTGAAAATCAACTGAATTTGCTGCTGAACAAGATTTTGCAACTTACCTTTATCTTAATAACATTTTTTTTAGATTATTTCTCATAGGATATCACAGAATGTCTTTTATCTTTTTCATGCTTTCTTCTTGCAACCCCTTTCTGTGTATGTAAAGAGATACAGGACTTCTCTGGAGGACCTGTCAGGTTTGCTGTAGGAGTAACTATCAAGCTGTATAAAAGCTGCAAATACCTATAATAGAAGACTGTAGCACCAACTTCTGTAACAGTATGATTTTATGTATGTATTTTAGGAAAAACTCTTCTCACTCTGTTCATTATGTTTAGAGAACTATGTCAAATTCATACCATCTAATCCTCAAGTGTTCTGTGCCCATACAATATACCAGCCCAGCTTAATATCTGTACCAAGGTCCTGGGCAATGGGATCGAGTGCTCCCTCGGTCAGTTTGCAGGTGACACCAAGCTGGGTGGGAGTGCTGATCTGCTGGAGGGCAGGAGGGCTCTGCAGAGGGATCTGGGCAGGCTGGATCATGGGCTGAGGCCGATGGTGTGAGGTTCAACCAGGCCCAGGGCTGGGTCCTGCCCCTGGGTCACAACAACCCCAGGCAGTGCCACAGGCTGGGGCAGAGTGGCTGCAAAGCTGCCCACAGGAAAAGGACCTGGGGATGCTGGTGACAGCGACTGAACATGAGCCAGGGTGTGCCCAGGTGGCCAAGAAGGCCAAGGGCACCCTGGCCTGGATCAGCAATGGTGTGGCCAGCAGGACCAGGGCAGGGACTGTCCCCCTGTACTCAGCACTGGTGAGGCCACACCTCGAATCCTGTGTCCAGTTTTGGGCCCCTCACAACAAGAAGGACATTGAGATGATGTCCAGAGAAGAGCAGCAGAGGTGGTGAAGGGTCTGGAGCATAAGTCCTATGAGGAATGGCTGAGGGAGCTGGGGGTGTTTGGCCTGGAGAAAAGGAGGCTCAGGGAGACCTTGTTTCTCTCTGCAACTGCCTGAAAGGAGAGTACACCCAGGTGGAGGTCAGTCTTTTCTCCCAAGTAGCAAGGGATCTGACAAGAGGAAATGGCCTCAAGTTGTGCTAAGAGACGTTTAGATAGGGCATTAGGAAAAATTTCTTCCTTGAAAGGATTGCAAGCATTGGAACAGGCTGCCCAGGACAATGGAATCACCATCCCTGAAGGTATTTAAAAGATGTGTGGATGTGGCACTTGGCAAATGGGTCACTGGTGAGCTTAGTGCTGGGTTAGAGGTTGGACTCGATGATCTTAACAGTCTTTTCCAACCTGAATAATTCTGTGGTTCTGTGATTTTGTTTTGTAGATCTGCTGACCAAGAAGAGACTTCTGTTCTTCCTCTTCTTGATGCAGGCTTTGATAGGGTATGTATGAATTGCCTCTGTAATATAGAAAACGTAGTAACTTCATCAATTACAGACACTTCTGCTTCCTCAAATTGAAAATTATACATGCTTTTCTGTCAGAAATTTATTGTTAAGAAAGCAGTGGCAGTTGATTTAGTTTTCTTTTCAAGAATATATTCCACAAGCATAGGAAATGAGGGGCTCTGTGATCTAGCTAGTCCTTTCACAGTAGCAGGAGTACTGAGATTACCTCCGTGTGGTCTGGCTGGGTAGTGGCTGGTTTTGTTTATGACTGCACTAAAAGACAAGGATGGGAGATTGGTTAAAGTACTGCAGCATGCTGGCTCATCACCCAGACCCCTCTGTGTGTCTCAGGTTGCTGGGATTTCTCTTCTAAAGGGACTTCAAACCTGGTCCAGCTCGTGATGTGAAGAATTTTTTTTTTCCCCATTATGTCTGTTATGTTGGTGTGTACCATTTCTTCTCAGTACAGAGTTAGAGACACTCCTGTACAAGCAGCAGAAGGGCAGGTAGCTGTTGATACTGTTTCTCAAAGGGCTTTTTAGGAGAGAGCAGAAAAGCAGGTGTTCTCAGCTCTGGAAATCTAGGTTGCTTACCCCCTCCCAATCTTTTTGTGAGTAGCTTTGGATGGATATTAATGTTATGTTACTCTAAAATAAACCAGCTGCATTTTTTAAGTTAGCCATTCAAAAGGAGGGATGTGTACTTAAGCAAAAGAAGCACATCTGGAGTTAGAATTAACTCTATGTATTTTCTTAAATATATATATAGTTAGGAAAATTAACTGTAGTAAGGAAAATCAGAGAAGAGATGGAAGTAACCCAGGCGAAATCTCATGCTCCTGTGCTCATACTGAGTCCAGGGTTTGAGTTAACTCACGTTCAGCCCAAGTTTGTTTACATAGCAGAACATGAACCAGAATTACCATTTTCAGATCATCTCCCAAAAAAAGACATACAAGATCTTGCCTCTACTGCAAGGGTATTGTGGGGCCAAAGCATTTCTAAAGCACTTAGATGCTCTGAAAATTGGAAAATGTGAGTCTAAAACAAGGTCAGCACAAGAATTCCAGTGCTTTATTAGCGTAGTTTCTCTCTCTCTCTCTGGCTTAATATTTTTCAAAGAAAACTTTATTACTTCTCAGGTCTAGTGTTTCATTTGAACATGATGTGGGGCAATATGTTTTGTGAGCTAGATCATAACTGCAGGTGTAGTACTGAGAAAAGTCAGAGGAGACTGTGGCTATGAGACACAGCTCAGTGGTACTCTCTGCCTTGGAAAGAAAAATCTTTTTGCACCTGACAGCTGCGCTAACTACTCTCTCTTGCTGTCCCAAATTTATCAGACAGCTTGCATAATGTAACAATTTCCTATTGGAATTATTTTCAAGACTTAAAATGCATCTGATGTCAAAGTTTCTGTTTTGGCTGTAGGGTGGACATAGGAATTATTTTTGCTTGGATGGGGATCAGTATGGACTAAATCCATTACCACACAAAGATTTAAAAATACCCTTCTTCAAACAGAGAGGTGGTATTTGTGAGGAGTCTCTTCCTCAGCAGCAAAAATGAAACTTATTTTTGGAAAATTATTACCTGTTTGAATCATAAGTTTTTCTTTATGCTGACTTATTTCTGTTTTTTCTTCCTTCTTTGCAAGAAAGTCTATTTTATTACATCATCTGATTTTCCCTCTATATCATTAACAGCTTTTGTGTTTGTGTATTAATGCTGTTGCTAATCCAGTACATTAATTATGCTGATTTTTTTTTCCTCTCAGCCTCATAAATCTAATAGTGGTGGCCTACTTAGAAAGGGCTAATTTGAATAAGCGATTTAGCTTCCTGACTGATTTTTAGCTATGATTTAAATCAGCAAACAGGGGATCTTAATGTTTGCGGTTACTGAATTACAAATTTGTCTTGTATTTTGAACTTTTTTTCCTAAAAAAATGTTGATTCTCATTGACCAGATACTATTAAAACTTTCCAGATCGGAATAAAAGAAGTCTTTAATATTAAACCTAATTGTTATTGCTAAGCAAGAAGAATGATGCATTCCTGCTATCTTATAACTCTTGTGGCTTGTGCTAAGTTCTGTGAAGAACAACAGCAGAATCCCATTGTAATGAAGTAAAAAAATAACTTAAGAGTACGTGTTACTTAAATCAAAATGTACCATATAAATATGAAACTTTCTTAAAAGGAAGTGTTTTGTCCGCCTTCTAATATCTGAGAGTTCGGAGATCTTCTTTTTCTTGTGTCACATTAGAAGCACAGATTGCTAAAGGAAATGTTTCCTGCTATTTTCATGTCCCAGTTGATTTCTCAGTTTTGAGTCAGCCAGCGAATGACCAGCATCAGCACTGTGAACTTAAATAAAGTGATTCTGTACATCTGCAGAAGACTATACAACAGTTAAGAACATGGTTAGCACTTTGATAAGCTGCAATTCTTGATTCTTAGCAAAAGATTTGTGCCAAGAGTTTTGTCTGAACAGCAATGGTTAATTTTTTTCAGTAAAACACACTACTATAAAATTCAGTTTATAAAGAGCCTGAATATATTCTAGTAAGTCTATTTCATAAAATAGGTTGCCATCATTGATAAATTTTAAATTATTGATAGATCTGTTCTCATTGTTTTAAATTTAGCACAAATGCATTTGATTATTTAAAAAAGAACCCTAAAACTGAAAATCCTGAAAATCAACATCTACACTGCTGTAGAAGAGAAGTTTGTTTGCAGGCTGTTTGATATACAAAAACAGAACTTTGTTTGCATCTTTGCCTCTGCCAACTTGATACTGTACCTTTTGTTTTCCCATGCATTCTGTAGTGTGTGAAGTGAAAGTTACAGAAATATTTCAAGATCTTAACATTAAGGAGTGAAACAGACCCATACCAACAGTTGTTTTTAATTTTACTTTTTTTTACGTTTTGCTCACAATTTGAAATTAAACCACTGGTCTCCAAAACACAGTTTTTCATCCAGGACAGAAGCACAGATTTCTTAAAAGCTGTTCCTCGGAGGTTTGAGTGCTGCTCTGGACTCTGCGCACAGCTGTGCTGTGAGAACTAGTGACAACACACTTATAATTTCCTGTGATAACTAAAGTCAGTGCATATGATTGATCAGTGAACTTTAACTGAAGTCAGAGAATCTACTTCTTTTGTAGCAACATAAAATTTCTGATTTCAGCAGGACCAAGCACAAGGCCTTTCAGACCTAACAGAGAGAACATTCTCTCCTGTCCGGAGTAAAAGTTTTTTTCACTGTGGTCAGCATGCTTCTACTTTATATACTTTTCTGCACTTCTGAATTCAGAATGACAACTCAGTGAGATTACTTGTGAAGCAAACTCACTTCGATTTCTGAGCTTTAGCCGCAATATTTGCTTGGAAACAAATGCCAAATGTAATTTTTTTTTTCTTTTTTTTTTTCAGCATGAATGTTTTATATCTCTAAGGTTGTCCATTTCCATTCTGAATTAAGGATAGATATTCAAAATAAAATATCAAGGCAATACTGGTTTTGTGTGAGAATGTGTTTGGGGTTTTTTTAAGAGTATCTGTTGGGTTGCTAAAACCAAATGGGAAAATCCAGTTAAGAATTTAGCATATTTTTATACTTTCTTAGTATTTAGATATTTGTGTTGTCTAAAAACTAGAAACTCATTTCTGATGAAAAGATGATTAGTCACAACACAAAAGGTAGAACAAGAGCTTATTTCTACAGAAAAAAAAAAGTATGGTTGAGGTTGGAAGGGACCTCCAGGGGTCATCTTGCCCAACCTCCCTGCTCAAGTAGAGCCACCTAAAGCAGATTGTCCAGGACCATGCCACACAGCTTTTGAACATCTCCAAGGATGGAGATTCTGCAACATTTCTGGGCAACCTGTGCCCAGGTCGCCCTCACAGTAAAAAAAGTGTTGCTTGATGTTCAGGTTCCCTGAGCCTCCTGTGCTTCTGTTTGTGCCCATTGCCTCTGGTCCTGTCACTGGGTACCACTGGAAAGAAGCTGGCTCTGTCTTCTTACAGTCTCCCTTCAGATATTTATGTATTTTGATAAGTTCTCCACTTCAGCCTTCTCCTTTTTGGGCTGAAAAGTCACAGCTCTCTTGGCCTGCCTCACAGTAGAGGTGCTTCATCACCCTTGTGGGCCTTCACTGGCCTAGTGCCAGCTCTCTTTATAAAGTTTAAGGTTTAGATGCAGGAACAGAAATAACAGTTTAAAACCACTCCAGCCTATTTAATGCACTCTTGATTTGTCTTCCAGCAATTCATGGAGAACAGCAGCGTAACTGCTTGTTACAATGAGCTGGTTCAGATAGAGCACGGGGAAGTGCGATCTCAGTTCAAATTACGGTATGTAGAAGTGTGAGAAACTGGTCTAAATAATTGTATCCAGTTGCTTTCTGCTTCTTCCCAGCTACACATATGTGTGCCTTGCATCTGTATATATGTGTATGTAATGTGTATGTATGTATGTAATACGCTACACTTTTATATTTTCTCCTTCTGTTGATTTGTGAAGGACAAACTCAAGTGCCTTAGTAAGTGGTACCCTGGGAAGGCTTGGTCAGTGTAGGTACAGACTGCAAATTTACATAATGGTAAAACTTCAAAAACTTCACTCTTGATCTCATGTGTCCGAGATTTCATATTCCAAGGCTTGAGCTGAATACGATCTTGATTCACCTCTGAGTTTTTATTTTCTTGCTTGGCCAAGACTTGGCAGGCCAGGAGCACAGTTTTATATGTTAGTGAGATGTCAAATTATTTTCATTTCCACATGCACTTTTTCCTTAGTGTGACTAATTCTATATTTAATATAGGCGCTTTTGCATGCATGTAGGTATTTTTGCAATGCAACAATATGAAACTATAGGAAAGGAATGCAGAGAAGGGGCTGTTCTCTCTATGGCATAAATTAATTCCAGTTCCATCTACAGAAAATACTATCACTTTTCTACAGGTTTCAGTGTGTCTGTTTAAGAAGTTTATTTTTCTAAGATTTTCTTTGCAAACTGATACCAAAATGACTTCACATTTCAAGTGATTGCGTGTTCATGCATACAAACTGCAATTACAGTAAAATTTCAGGGAAAAAACCTCTGAATTTTGGTTTACACAATTTTAACAGTTCTTTTCCATAACTCAGCAGGAATGTCTTCCCCCACCTCTGTCTTATTAGGTGGATGCCATTAAAAACTAATCAGAACTGATACTGGTTGTGGAATTCAGGTGTAATTCTTTTTTTCATTCATGTGGTTTAATTAAGTGGGGAAAAAAATGCTGCACTACATGTCTGTGCCACTTGTTAGTGATCTGCATGTCTTCTATACAGCTTTGTAAAAGTGAAAGGGAAGAGAATGCAGAAAGTTAGTGATAGAATTAAACCCAGGATATGTCTCGTGCTCAGACACAAGAGAAATGTGATGAAAAACTAGCACCAGCCCCGGAGAGTAGATGAGGTCACATCAGTGGTCAGAAGTGTCTTTCCATTCCTAGCACGGACTCCACTTTCCCACATAGCTGGTTCTGGTTTGCAACTTGGTTGGACATCCGTGTGCTAATTAAAGGGGATATGGGCCATTTAAGCCTGTAATTTTGTTAGCTTGCTTGCCAGATCAAATGACAATACTAAGGCTCGAATAGTGCAAACGTATCTGTGTGTTTTCTTACAGAAAGTTTATGTAATTACGTTTGTTAGCAGCTGATGTACCAGACAGACATCTATCACTGAGACAAATTAGTTCCTTCACGCAGCACAAAATCACACCCGGGAACCAGCTTGAACTGCTAGAAAATCACGTATAAAATTAAACTCTGAGCTCCTTTTACTATATGAGCAGAAACACTTCCGTCATCTTCTGTATAAAAGTTTTTTCCTACCAATCTTCATCCACATGGCTGCATATCTGTGTTTCTGTGTATATCTCTTCATGTATCCTCTTTGGTTTTGAGTTTCTTCCACAATAAACAGAAGTAGCAATGTCCTGTATTTCTTAATTCTCTAGCCACTGCTACTAATTCAAACCCTGCTATGCAGCCTGAAAGCAAGATGTTCCTTTTAAGTAAATACTGTATACAAGAATATTTATGCACGGTGTGTTTTTGCTCCCTGCAATGAGACTTATATAGAATATAATCAGTTTGTCTTTAGTCGAAATCAAAGATGAAGTACTGACACCAAAGCAAGTATGCCTGGGTTGTTTCTTCTAGTATGCACTCTTCCTGGCCATGGTAGGGTGTTGGAACTACATGATCTTCATGTCCCTTCCAACCCAAATCATCCTATAATTCTATGAGATATACATTTTTCCCTAGTGTTAGGAGCCTATATTAATGTTAATGCCATCCTGTGTAAATCACAATTTAAGCAATTTGAATTCTGTAGCAAGAAGGTAAGGCTTTTGTTTTCCTGCATTAGTTCAAGGATAGCTCTGAAAAAAAAAAAGTGGGGAACATAGACCATCTGGGTCCTTAAAGATCAAGATGTATGGAAATCAAGTCATTGCATTGTTACTTGGAAGCAGGAAAATTGGTACTTTTTGGACTAGAACTTTGACATGGCTCTACTGCTTCCTTTAACTGTGTTGTATTAGATTCTTTGATAGTGCCAATCTACTTGCTGTATTGAAAACTTTATATATATCTGCTGTCATGATTTTTGTGTTCCAAATCTTTTATGATCACAAAACATTCTGATGTAATAGTAATGTGTTATTTTTACTGCTCGTTGTTAGTTCCTGCTGTCCAGAGCATGTATGTAGGTACAAGTATACTATTAAGATGCTGCAGTACCTATGGGCACTTTTATAATGTAATCTGCAGTAAAAGCACGTTAACAGCAGGGATGTCTGAGGCTGGATGTTTTGAAAAAGTCATCATAAAAATAGTGACATGTTCTAGCAAAACAACTGCTACTTTGTGGTTTATCTACCGATAAGTACAATTTAATCATGTATTTATAGTGAACAAAATGTTCTAACAAAAAAACTAATGTGCTAATCATTTGCTAATTTCAGGGCTTGTAATGCAGTGTTTACGGCATTAGACCATTGTCAGGAAGCTGTAGAAATAACCAATGAAGATCATGTCATTCAGGTAGGGGGGAAAATGTTAACTGTTTTATAGAATTTGAAAAGAGGAACTGCAAAGAGATCTTTGCTAAGTAGTTCCTGTTCTCTTTAAGTATTTTAGTTTTGTTGCCCATTAGAAAGCCTTGTACAATGAACTGCTTCATTTCTGGTTGCTGCGCACTGATGCCTGCTGAATTTTTAAGGCTTTTCCTTCTGTAACTTCACTTAGATGATAGTTTTCAGTAATGTTTTTGGTAAAACCTGCATTCATTCTCTTCCTGTGTCTTCTGATAAATTACATATCACCTTCTCTGTTCAGCCTCTTACTTGAATAAAATGTTTCACCATTACATAGTATTTTTATATGAGAAACACTGAGTTGTAGGGATGTGTAATTGTGCCTTTAGCCATATAACTTGTCACACTTTGATACTTATATATAAGTTATTATCCTTTAAATAAGTTCTTTTTGATATTGTCCTAATGTACCTTTGTTTTGGCAGTATGTTAATCCAGCCTTTGAACGGATGATGGGGTACTGCAAGGGAGAGCTTATTGGCAAGGAACTCACTGAACTACCTAAAAGTGATAAAAACTCTGCAGACCTTTTGGACAACATAAACACATTTATTAAAAAAGGAAAGGTAAGTAAATAAAACAAACTCCTGTGAAATTGCTACAGAGTTCTAGTCTGCGTTGTTTTTTATTGCTGTAGGTTTAAGAACACAAGATGTGTTCTTCGTGAGTACACATGTAAGACCAGAATTCTGCTTCTCAGATGTCTAAGCACAACAGCCCATGTCACAGACAAGTGACTACAGATCTCATTAGCTTTGCTTTTAGGATCTGACTGAACTCCTGCTGATTTGTTGGCTTAAGATCAGTATCAGAATGCTTTCTGTGTTTCTGTTTTGCTTACAGCCCATGAAGCTTTTGTTAGTTGGAATGTAACAGTTTGTCCCTCAGTCAGTCTCTCAGGTTGCTGAATCATTCAAAGAAAATGTGTAACTGTTCTGTCAAACAGCAGAGCCTTCACTGACGGCATACTTAAAGCACCAAAGTGTATTGGCACTCAGTGGGGTTCCCTTTCCTGATAACTACAGCTAGAATATCTGCTGTGTGTGAACTCCTGTCGTTGTGGTGATGGGCCTGGCAGTACTTCCCCTAACACATGCAACAGTCTCCTGTCCCATCTCCTCTGGGTTGCAGAAGTACCTGTCACCCTTCCCTGTCTCACATTCTGCTTCAAGAACTTTGGGGAGTTCTTGAACCTTTGAGTCACATCCAGCAACGATCTGAGCTTTGTGAGTCACTGTCTGGAGTTGTTTGCAGGTTCACCTTGGTTCATTAGCAGTACCCACAGGCCACTCCTGCTGTGCTCCTCCTCATTTATATGGGCTGCCCAGCAGCTAGCACTGCCTGCTCAAAGGTATCTTCTACCCATTTTCCAACTTCATCCTACTCTGCTGCCAGGTAGTTCCCTCCTTAATATTGTTCCTCTTTGAGATTAGTTGAAGGACATCTTTAGATCAAGGACTTTTGAAATTTAGCATATATATTGTGTGACAACCGACACCTTCAAAGCTGAATGGTGCTTGGCACAGGGTTCATTTCTTCTGGTCCCAAGGGATATCCTTGGATGTGTTGCAGCCGCTGCTCCTTATGGTGACACCTAGCAAGAATGTTTGTCACCTCTTTAAGTAGATGATACCTAAAGTTCCTTGTAAAAATTGTAAAGTTCCTTGTAAAAAATACTTTGTCGCAAGAGAAACGTAATTATACTGTCCTGATGTTAGTTAAAGGTGCTGCTCTCCATTGGGTGAGTGGTAGCTGCTCTCTCTCTCTCTCTCTCTCTGTTATACTTAATAGTATACTAATTTTATACTATTTTTAAAAAGACAACAGTGAAATAAAAAAAATAATTTAGTACATAAGGACTATGCAATAATAAATGAATATTTGACTGCAAGCTATGTATGCTCAGATGCTGTCTCTGTTGTGTGTGTTTCCTTAGGAATGGCAAGGAGTTTACTACGCAAGAAGAAAATCAGGAGACAGTATCCAGCAGCACGTGAAGATAACACCTGTGGTCGGTCAAGGAGGGTAACTAACTTGTCCAGAACATAATTGCTTTCTGGGTTTTAGGGCCTTTTCTCTGTTTTCCACATCTGTTACTTTAACATGAACCTCCATATATTTAGCAACTGGACAACCCCCGTGTTTGTGTGTGTGCTTGTACATGTTCCCACCTTCTCAGTTTAGAATGGACACATTGCCAAATTCAGCTCCCAGATGCGCAGGAGAATTCCTGGAGCAACAGAAGGATCTTGGGATAAAAACCTCAGTGTGACCCTTCATCAAGAAGTGCTTGTCACTCAGTTGTCTTGCTGGTGTTGGGCTTGGTATCCGGCTTCCTGAGGGCTTGGAGATCTCTCCTTCAGAAAATAGCAGTGTATCACTTCACTTCTGTCTTTACAGTTTGATATAGTAACAAGTGATTATTTCTGTTGCTAGGAAAATAAGACACTTTGTGTCCCTCAAAAGGCTGCATTGTACCAATGAAAACAACAAACAGGTATTGTATTTCTTTCATGTGATAATTTTCATAGCTTTTAGTAAACAGATATTTTTTGGCTTATAAATTTTTCCAAGAAGATGTGATCTATATTGTCAATGAGATTCTCCTTGATTGTTGGATCAAGCAGGAAAACTTCAATTTTTGCATGCATTATTCTCCTTTTGTAGGACTCCTGATTAGAGGAACAACATCTTTAATTTCTGAAGCATGGATATGACAGTTGAGTCCATGATGCTGTGGAGCAACATAGACCACAGTTCAAAGGGAGTTCAGGGCCTTTTTTGTAGAGCTGTTCTTGCCAGTCTGATCTGGTGTACTTATGCCAACTGATGACCTATGCTCGGTGGTCCCAAAGTTTGGCAATGCGTGGTACTTCCACAAAGTGTGGCCTTCCTGCAGGCCCTGAGACTTGACACACCTGCCAGAGCAGGTGCTGTGGAAGGCTGTAACTCAAGCATAACCCGAGCACCCCGGCAGGAGTGGCTGAGCTGGGTCTCTGCACTCCAGACTCAAATCCACACCAGCTGCTCCTGCAACAAACCCGGTGTTGTGGGGAGCTGTTGGCTGTCATCTTCTCCTGGTTTCCTCCCTCTGACAGTGTCTGAGGCAAATGATCATATGACATACTTTGCCCCAAAATACTCTAGTAAGTGCCCTGTAGAGTAAAGAATAAAGTAAAGAAGTCTGGACTTTCGCGAGCAAAGGAGTGAAGCCTGTCTTTGGCATGTGATCTGTAGGGGTGAGACAGGAAGTGAGAAGTGTAAGAAGTGGCTGGAAACATTTTAGACCAAGCATGCGCTTGGGAAATAGTATGTGTTTCCATGTTGTTTAGGGGAGAGGTTATGTATCTTGTTTTATTTGGAATTCTATGTGCTTTTATCCATGATGTGGGAAAAGACACTTACTGAGGAAAAGTATTTAGAATATCACTAGTATGTCTAGTTGCCCCTTCTTGAGTAGAATAATACTGAATATTTATTGGAAAACCAATACTGCTAAAAGAATTTCATTGGTGGTAACATTTGACTGTTGAAACGATCCTCCTTGAACAAGTTCTTGTGGAGATAGGTAGTAACAAATCAAGGAGAAATCTGTATCATTCCTGGAAGAACTTTGCATGTCTATCACTGAAAAATAAGACTCATAGTATTTTAAACTGATGAGGATCTTTGAACTAAAACATGTATTTTAGTATTAGCAGCAAAGTGTCATTAAGAGTCACGGGATGTTTTAAAATGCTCAGGCTAGATTGCAACAGATTTTTATAATAAAAGCAGTGATAGAGTTATATGTTTCTTTTTAATTCATTGTTTAAAGCTCATAACTGTTGTTTCATTTATAGCTGCTTTGATGTTGATTTGAAAGTAAGGCATAATCTGATGGCTTTTTCTCTATTATACACATAGCTGAAAGACTGGTACAGGGAGGTGTATTTATGATATTCTTGATGCAAGATAATGAGTACAAAATAATTATAAGCTTGTACCCATATGTAAAAAACAGCAGTAGGAATATAGGAAAGAAGTCCTTTTCTCTTGTTTTTCTTTGCCCTGTAGACTGGACTGCCTAAACCAGTAAGAATCATAGACTCATAGACTGATTTGGCTGGAAAGGGACCTTAAAGATCACCTAGTGCCAAGCCCCTTGTCACAGGCAGGATCACCTTCCACTAGACCAGGTTGTTCAAAGCCCCATCCAAACTGGTCTTCAACTTCCAGGGATAGGGCATCCACCACTCCCCTGGGGAACCTGTTCCAGTGTCTCAACACCCTCACAGTAAATAATTTCTTCCTGATAGGTAATTTAAACCTGCCCTCTTTCAGTTCAAAACCATTCCCCCTTGTCCCATCACTACATGCGCTTGTAAAACTTCCTCTCATTTTTTTGTGGGCCCCGTAAAGTCCTAGAAAGTGCTACAAAACCTCCCAGAGCCTTCTCTAAACTGAACCCAACTCTCTCATCCTTTCCACCGAAGAGAGGTGCTACAGCTCCCTGGTCAGTTCTGTGGCCCTTCTCTGGACCTGCTCCAGCAGGTTCATGTCTTGTGCTGGAGGCCCCTCCAGCGTGTTACGGCCCCTCAAGCAGTTGTGACACCACAAAGCTTGGTGTCACCAGCCAACCTGCTGCTGGTGCACTGATCCCAGTGTCTGTGTCCCTGACCGAGATACTACGTGACACTGGCCCTGGTGCAGACCCCTGAGGAGCACCACTCCTCACTTCTCTCCAGCCGGACTCCTGGCCACCGGCCACAGCTCTGTGAGCAGGACCGTTCAGGCAATTCCTTATCTACTGAGTGGTCCACCTGTCAAAAACAGGGCTCTCCCCTGTGGAGTCAAGGGTTGCATGGAAGCATCAAATGCTTTGCACAAGTCCAGTTAGATGGCCTTTCCTTATCCACCCATCATAGGAGACCACCAAATATGTCAGGCATGATCTGCCCTTAGCAAAGCTGTGCTTGTTTTCTCCAGTTATCTCCTTATTTTCCATGTGCCTTAGCATAGTTTCCAGGAGGATCTGCTCCATGAATTGCAGGGCACAGAGATGAGACTGACTGGCCTGTCATTTCCTGGGTTTTCCTTTTTCTTTTTTAATCTTTAGAAATGACAGCTAAGTTTCCCCATTTCCAGTCACTGGAAACTTCACTGGACTGCCATGACTTCTGAAATATGATGGATAATGGCTTAGCCACTTCCTCTACCAACTCCCTCAGGACTCACAAATGCCAATCAGGTCCTGTGATCTTGTGCACTTTCAGGTTCCTTGGATGTTCCCAAACCTGATCTTCTACAGTGGGTGGTTTTTAATTTTCCCAGTCCTTGCCTTTACCTCCTGTGACTCGGGCAGTGTGTGTTGCTGGACCACTTGCCGGTGAAAACTGAGGCAAAAAATTCATAAAGTACTTCAGCCTTCCATATGTCCTGGGTAACCATATCTCCTGTGTCCTTCCAGAGACGGACAACACTTTCCCTAATCTTTCTTTGATTCACTAAGGTACCTATAGAAGTTTTTCTTGTTGTCCTTTATATCCCCGGCCAGATTTAATTCTGTCAGGGCTTTAGCTTTCCGAACAAGATCCCTGGCTCTTCAGACATTTTCTCTGTATTACTCCCAGGCTACCAGCCCTTGCTTCCACTCTCCGTAGGCTTCCTTCTTTTGTTTGAGTTTGTCAACAAGTTCTTTGTTCATTCACACAGGCCTCCGGGCATTTCTGCCTGACTTCTCTTTGTTGGGATGCATCGTTCCTAAGCTTGGAAAAGGTGATCCTTGAATATTAACCAGTTCTCTTGGGCCCCTCTTCTCTCTAGGGCTTTACTCCATGACACTCTACCAAGCAGGTTCCTGAAGAGGCCCAAGTCTGCTCTCCTGAGGTCCAGGGTAGTGAGCTTGCTGTGTGACCTCACTGCCCTGAGGATCTTGTACTCCTCCATTTCATGATTGCTGCAGCCCAGGCTGCACTTGAATTTCATGTGCCCCATCAGCCTCTCCTTGTTGGTGAGAAAAAGGGAAGTTAAGAAACAAATTTTATTTAAGGACTTGTGTCCAAGGTGACATTCATATTTTCCTATACTGCTGGAAAGTACCACTCATTCCTGTCCTTTTAGTATTGGTTCATGAGAAGCTACTGGTAAATTAAGCACTAATGTTATTACCTATAGGCCTGGGGAGCTTTACACATTTGGTGATCCCAGGGAATATGGCCTTCAAAAGGTTCTCCGCAGGTATAGAGGTCTGCCACAAAGGTTAAGGACCACAGCTTAAGAGAAAATACAGTCTGTGGAGATTTAAGGTCCCTTAAAAAACAAGGTGTATCTGACAGAGCTATGTAATTGTTCTGTTTCACTTCTGTCACGGAAATACCTTGTGCCTGTAGGAGATCCTGGACAATGCAGTTCTCCTAATATCCATTCCTGAATACTTGCAGCAGTAGAACTTTTCCTTACACTAAAAAAAATCAGGTTCCTTTCCAAGCCACAGATAAATTTTTATGGAAGGACAAAAGGAAATCAAGTGAAGTGTTTACTAAAGTTACAGAGCAGTAAAAGCTGTCATAATTCAAATTTTGATGCAAATGTAATATTTCACTGCATCAACATAATTTTAAACAGCTTGATCTCAGCATTCAGACAGTGTATCTTGACTTTGAAACATCCTTACATTATTATACATTTTTTCACCTTAAAAAATGTATGTTTTTTGCCATTAGGGACAGCCTCTGTACGGGACATCAGAGATCACTGGAACCTTCATGTATTTCCGTGCCAGATTTATCACATAGAAAAACCTAGCATGGTAAATTTATGTATGGAAAAAAAATTATCTAAAAGAGCATTAAGCATTCTTACAGTGAAGATTTATGAATGGGGATTGACTTTCATGTGACTATTCCCATGTGCTGAGCCTAGGTAATTATTAATGCTGCCATTGTCAATTTGAGACCTGGCAGGATAGAGTCCAGTGTTTTCACATTCATAAATTTACAAGAGAGGTGTTGTTTCCTTCAAGAACATATTGACCCAAGATTAACTGTGTAACTGCGCTCATAACTTACCTTACATGGCTCTTTCAGGACATGCCTGCAGAAGGGGAAGAGAAGTATTCAGAACAGAAATGTGGTTTATTTTTCTAGTAGAGCACTTGGAGGACTGTGCCGCTGTTTCTGCCAGTTGTGCAGTAGACAGAGATATATCCACTGGCTTTGAGAGAAGCTCCAGGCTGGGGCCAGAACAAGCAGTTCAGATGCCTTGTGTCACTGTACCATATTTGATGAGATTTCCTTAACCTTACTCTGTTTGGATGAGATTATTTCTCTGAGAGTTTCTACATTGTTACAAGAGAGGTGTTCAAGCTTTTAAAATTTTTTTGGATGAACAGTCGCTTCTTACACTCCCCTGAACAAGACTGATATGGAGCATGAGCCCAGGGTTTCCTTTTTTTTTTTTTTTAATTCATTACAAAAAGCCATGCCTGAATTTTGTGGAGTTTTATTTCCTTCCATGTTCTTCTCTTTTCCTTTCACCCTCTTTACCCACCTCCCCCCCACAGCAGAAAGGAAAAAACAAAAGGTGTGCAAGAATGACAGAAAGGAGAATTTTTATCATTCCTCTCCTTTCTTTCCTGAATAATCCCCATGAGGACCCTGCAGCATGCACTGCCACAAACTGATACAGACACTAAGAGCACACAAGTGCAACCCTGTTGTACTGTCCTTTTAACTGACAGGTTGCAACCATGGATTTCATGCTTCCATGCAATCTAGTGCTTTGCTACAGGCAGGTGATGGATTTGGTCAGAGGAACCAGTCACCATATGACAGTAATGGACTCCTAAATATTATGCGTACTGAATAATGCGTAATTACAGTGTCAAGCACTGACAACTATTCAGCTGAAGAAAGAGGGTACATGTATCTTCTCTAGTGGCTGCAGCAAAAAAAAGTAATGCATTATTTCTAGTCTTTCTGCGTGTCTCTGTTAGCTATACTTAAATACAACATGTGCCAATTTTCAAGGGAAGACTTGAGGAACTGCTATTTCTGGCCAGTTTTCCTATGAACAGCCAAATACTTACTTCTAGTCATGTAACAAAGGAAAGGGGTAAGGTGATTAGCAGGTATGAAACTGTCGTGAATTGGACAGTACTTTTGTTTCTGAGAAGAACGAAAAAGCAGAGGAATATTTAATCTGTGTTATTGCAGATCAAGCAATAGATGTAAATTTTAAGATATGGAAATATCCTATCTAAATTCTAAGAAAGCTTGAAATACCTGCTGTTGGATCTACCCAAGATGTTTCAGAAGCACAAATAATTAAGATTTTGTGTTTAATTTTTCATTCATGAGAATGATTAAAAACTACGTGGAAATAAAGGTCTGATGAACGACACCTACCTCTACCCCTTATTTGCTGGAGAGTTGTTTTTGTAACTGAGTTCTTTGAAGTCCAGTTTATCAGTGACCCATGAAAGGATGCATTCAAAATTAGCTTTGATAGTTTTAAGAAAATTATTTTTGAAGCACAAAAATTAATGTTCTAGGATTCTTTTTTTACTTAATTTTTTTAGGTTTATATGCAATTTGCACTTAAAACACTACCTAAAATGAGTATCAGTTCTCTTGTAAACACAGACATTTAACAGGAATTCAGTACATAAAACCACTTCTATCTGTGATTTTCTGCATGACATACCTGTTTGCCTTCATATTATTTCTCTACATCTAATTACACCTAAAGAAGAGTCTTTGCCAAACACTTTTTTTAAAATAGCTGAATGGAAAATGCTGGATATGGACAGTTTGAATGCAGCCTGTTTGACCTTTTTTTGTATTCTTTTTCCTTACATATATATTTTACTCTCATCTCCAGCTCCACAAGAGTCACCGTGAGGAGAAGTACACAGGAGACTATTCCCAGTCAGGTTAGAATACTATCATTTACCTCTACATTCCGCTGTGCCGGAGGTTGTGCCGTGCTTCTCTGTTGGTATGAATTGTTATCTCTTCCCTCTGTCCAGTCAGTGGTCAGAGCTGATGGCCAGTGACAGATGCCAGCTGCCTCTGATGTCACACCATGAATTGGACTTAAAATCATCAATAATCGAGTCTCCTGTGCAGACCTCTTGCTGTGCATTTGAAGTTAAGAAGCATTGTTCTTTGTTGTATTAAAACACTGTGTTTGATCCTGTGGCTGGTGTACCTTGGCACCTCTTTGTGTTTGGAAAGTGGAATGTGCTGATTTGTGCCAGCACACCAGCCACGGTGTTCCCAAGGGCAGGACCTGTCAGCAGGCTGCTGGTACGGCCCCAGCACAGGCTAAGACAGTTGTCTCAGGTGGCTTTGCTCACTCAGACAGCACACTCCAGCCCTCACTGAGTTCTGCAGAGAGCTTCTGACTAGAAGTGTGGAGCATAAGGGAATAATCCCTTCCTCCAGTGCTGTGTAGTGTTTGGAGTAACACTTTTCCCTGAAGAAGGAGGCATTTAAGGCCAGTTTTAAGCTTGTGACTTCAGTGGTCTCAGCCAGACTGATGTCTTATTATGAGTGACAAGGTTCTCATGCCTTGTTACCTTCTGGCACCTGAGGCCTTTCCTGCTATGAACGGTGAGACAACATTGCTTGTGCAACTTCAGGCAGCTCCTGGTTTTCACATGGGAGGAGGATATAACATACTAAGGGCATGGGATGTGACTGCTTGACATCCCCTACTGTTTGAAGTAGCTTAGGAATACATACAAACATCTGAGACCTTTGTGATGCCAAATAACAATGGGCAGGGGGAAGAAGAGACAATATGCAATTGGCTGCTCTCATTCCCATTGCTGCCACCAGAACTGATCCACAGTTATGTTAAACTATTTGCTTCTGTATCCCTGTAATAAAAGCAGATTTTCTTCTGTTTCTTTCCTGCAAACAGGAAGGTGAAGAAGCCCGTAAATTAAGCAGCACACTTGTTATTAATTAACACATTTATATTAGCTTACTAATGTTTTAGGTTTGCTCATTATTGTGACATATTTCAGCAAGACTGGGAAGCCCCATCCTATGGCACCAGATTGATGAGTACAGTGCAGTGAGAGCAGGCAACCTCAGTGCAGTGATGCAGGTTATCCTTCCCTGCAGTCCATGGCTGTGCTCCAAGAATAAACTTCCAGAGCCATGGGCATATACCAATATGTGATGAGCATAGAAAAGTAATCCGTGTGTATCGTGCCATTTGCAGTAGTGTGATTTGTAACAAATCTGGATTATAAGATTTGATGCTCACCAGGTGAAGAAAAAATTTTTACCTTGGCATTTAAATATTTACAGATGAAATTGTAGTATGGCACAGAGTAGCTTTAATGCACATGTGACTCTCTGGGTGGCATTAGCAAAGTTTCTGACTTGCTAGGTAGTATTTAACACAAGGAGAGTTGTTTTGTCAGCTACAGCCACTCAGAGCTCTGTTTATGTGTAAATGCTTGCTCCCACTCAAGTGCCATATGATAAACTCACCCAAATGTTAATTCAGGAATGGGGTTTGTAAGAGGAGTACTATAAAATTATTTAACATGTGTTAGTTATGCCTTGCTCTTAGGTGTCAACAGAGGAAAATGCTTCCAGTTTTTCCAGTTCAGACTATAACAAAGAAGACCCCAGCTGTTTTATAAATCTGTGGTAGAAGAAGAGAATTAAGACAGAAACTATTTCAGTAATTTTTAAGATGGATGAACTTTTAATTCTAGAGAATTGTATATTAACATTTTATTTTGCTAAAGACAGGCTGCATACATCCTGTCTTGTGGCATAATCATGAAAACTGGTCTTTATGTTAAGAATATCAAAGTTATGATACTTCTGATTCCTCAAATGGTTTTGTCTGCTTTTGATCTTTGCTAGGGTCTCTGATCCTTGGTTGGCATTTTAGATATCCTGAAATAGGTACTATAGAGAATCTTGCAGAGAGGTAAATAGATGCATGGTTGCTGTTTTTAAACATAAGGGAATATATTTTAATATTTTGGAGAAAAATGAAATTTTATCAGATTTTTTTTTTTTAGGCTCTTTCCTGGCATTTCATCCAGCATTTGAATTTGACTGGATGTGATAATTTCTCTTGCTTCAGCAAACCGCAGTTTCAAGAATAACAGCTTGTTGCATGGCTAATTTTCAAAAGAACTAAATTGATCGTTTAATCATTCTCAGCATGTTGGATTTTCCTTGAACACAGGGTACAAATAATTATTCCAAATAAAAGCAAAAGCTGTCTGAGTCTGAATTATGCTTTGACTTGAAGAGTGTAGACTGAGATGAGACTTTTCTCACTTGGCTAAAGTTTCAAGCAATTAAACTCAGGCTTGTTCAGTGTTCAGAGGAGAGCAAAAAGAACTCGCACAAGGGGTTCAGCCCACCTGCCTGAGATGTCTCTCCTGAAGCAGGATCTCTGATAACCTTAGACGATTACAGCCTGCAAGACTGCTGCTTTTAGGGAGCTAAAGTAGGTGGAGCAAGTCTCCTGTTACATAAGGCATCTTGACTTGCTTGCAAAACACCTTTCCAGGTGATTTCAGACAAGTTGCTTTATATTGATAGACACTGAGTTCCTTGTTCTGGTGTGCAGAAATTACAATATTTCCCCCACTTATGTGATACTGTTATGATCACTTAATTACATATTCATAATTTTAGATTAAGAAGATTTTGTGTAGTTTTTACTTGATGCATTTTTAAAGCTTTTGTTTTGTACTTACAGAATCCGGTTCTTACAAGTGCAAGAACAGAAGGAAAGACTCAGTTGATATTAAATCAATAACATCTCAAAGTAGTGATGGTAAGAAAGCAAACTGCCAAGAAATATTGTACTATATGTATGTACAATACTATAAATATATATTAATATATATTTATAAATAAATAAAGAACAGACTTGGGTTGGACAATAAAACTGCAAAACAAAAGAATAACCAGACAGATTCGCAGCTCATTAAACAGAGATCACTCCATTTTTTTATAACTGCTGTAAAATTTATTTATTTTGATTTGCAAAGTAGTGCCCCAGCATGAGTACCAGCATTGCTATACAATGCATGGCAGTGCTGAGTGCCTTCACAGGGAGGAGCAGTGACTGTGCCAAGGGATGGGAGCAGCTTGCTAAAAGAGTGCATGGTGAAGGGTTAGTGCCACCTCTCTTAGAAAGCTGCAGCTTAGGGTGCTGAACACATAGTTTTGGCTTTTTAATGTTTAACATGAAGGAATCTATTGCTGCTGGTTACTTGAAAGCGGTACTTCTACTGATCCCATTTGTGACTGCTTAATGGTGTGGGACAATGGTGGCAGATATTTCTTTCTGCCCCTGTATGTCGTGAGAGAAGCACTGCTTATGGGGAGCAGGAATAGTTTTCATTAGAGCCGCTGTACCACCAAGATGAGGGACACACACAGACTTACAGGAGGAGCCATGTCTGACAGATCCATTGCAATCACAGGGCATGAAGTGCAAGTACAACTCCATTCTGAAGTGAAGGATGGATGGAAAATCTGACATCAAAAGTGAGGGGTGGCTGCCAAGGAGGCAGACAACATTGCAAGAAATGAAATAATGAAGTAAGAACTTGCAGGAGAGATACAGGAGAAATGGGACATGAGACTCTTATTTCGTTGTGCTGTTCCCCAGCCTTCTGCAGTCTTCAAATGCTGTCACCTGATTTACACTCTGTGGCTCTCTTTAATGGCAGCTCCAAGTTTGCAGACTCGACGGTACTCTTCAATGGCACGGAT
Organism: Daphoenositta chrysoptera; assembly: GCA_013397915.1. Lineage (NCBI taxonomy): Eukaryota > Metazoa > Chordata > Aves > Passeriformes > Daphoenositta > Daphoenositta chrysoptera. Next base: position 138,049 of record VZRO01004678.1, on the reverse strand, counting down.
TCACTCCATGACAATAGAAGCTCCTATCACAAAGGTGAGTCCTGAGCAGACTTTTCCACAAACTCCAGTTTGGAGTCGCACTCATAGGGAAGTATGTACTTTTCTGAACAGACAATTAGAAGTTTCCTGTATTTTGTATTTAACAGAATAAGTAATTTTTTTTTATTACCACTTTCTACATCTCATCATGGCATTCCAAATGCTAGTCCTAACTAAGAATATTAAGGCAGGGAGAAGGGTGCCCTTGCTAGATGCATGGCTTCTGGCAGGAAGGGGACACTACTCTGTTCATGGGTGATGTATGAGTAGGAGGATGTTCTTCCAGTCTCACCCTTGCTCTTGCTATTGATATTTATAGGATACCATGCAGAGGAGGGAGCACCCACACCATCTTCTCTCTCCGCCACTTTCTGCAGCCTTTTCTTCACTGTTTTATACAAACTCTGCTGTCACAAACCAACTGCACAGTCACTTGTAACACACCTGGGTGTCAGGTATCTTCCACTTTCAAACCATTTTTTCCTCTCTCCCCGTCTTTTCTTGCTATCATCAAGCTCTTCCCAGCACTTCTGTGACTGCAAGAGCAACTGGCTCCTTTCCTTTTCCTATCCTCAGTCATACCCACAGGAGGCTTGTAGTGGCTATGCAGCCTCATCTGGCTCCTGGAGAAGACAGAACTGGGACTTTTCTCTCAGTCAGTCTTGGCAGAGCCAGCAGTCACTGCTGCATTCCCATATTGTGGCTGAGGCACAGTGTGGCTTTCAAAGAGCCAACCTCTTCTCCCACAGCCCAGCTCTTTCTGCTCGCTGCCCTTCATTTCTGCAGGGAGAAAATGAAGGCTTTACATCCAGTATCAGGGTATCTGAATCTCATCCAACAGTTTGTTTGTTTGGGTTTTCCTCTAGGGATTGAATAATTGCTTCAGAGCAGACCTGGATATGCTGAAGGAGTGGGACAGTGCTAGCTTTTGGTCCACCTACCTGCAACAATTTCAGATACTTCACACCATTCTGCTTTCACTTCCCAGGAGTTTGCCAGTTAAAAATAGCAGATGGATACCAGGAAATCCAAGCACAAATTTACATTTTCAGAGTTGTACTTCAAGGGTTGTGGGGAATTGCATTGCATTTGCTAAATGAGAATTAGCATAATCAAGCCAAGAATAAAAATTTTGTAATAAGAAAAAGTGCCATTCACTTTTCTTTGCCTGCCTTCTTAATCTGGTTTCAGGTTATTAACATAATTAATGCTGCCCAAGAAAACAGCCCTATCACAGTAGCAGAGGCCTTGGACAGAGTTCTGGAAATCCTGCGGACAACAGAACTTTATTCTCCTCAGCTAGGTACCAAAGATGAAGATCCTCACACAAGTGATCTTGTTGGAGGTCTGATGAATGTGAGTAAAATTAGTAAAGATGAAACTGCTGCTACCAGTGTTCTACATCACAGTTCAGTGCTCTGCTGTGCTAAAATTTCCCAAGCAATGGGAAGGGGATTCGTAATTCATCACCATTTCAGTTTTTTGCCCTCTTTACTAGCAGTAAGCTATGTAGTAAGCTATGGCCACATCTCTGTCCACTGGGTGCATTCATCCTCACACACAAGCGAACAAGGTTGCCACTAGAAAATACTTCCAGTCTCTGGATTTGTCTCGGAAGATACTGAAGGAGATACTTTTTAGAAACTCTAGAAGCTTATGTGGGATTAGAGGGATTGCTATATAGCTGGTCCAGTGTATCAGTGAGGTTGCTTTTATCATGTTCTGATTTTGGTCCTGTAACAGCAGCAAGAGACAGATTATCTAAATTTTGTCATGGATTTACTTATTTTTTAATAGACACTAAGATAATCCCTGCCAAAATAATATAAAGAAAATGAAAAATAAATGATAGTGGCTAATTTGAATGATGAAATCCTGCAGGTGCCAATAAAAGGGTCAAGGAGGGCAATATGCTGTATATTTAGTATCTTTTCTGGAGATCCTATACCAGTGTTCCTGGGATCCTTTAATGTTTATTTTGAAAGACCCTGAAACAAGGATTATGCTATACTCCTTCAATAAGAGCAGTGCATTTAGCACCCAGGAATAGTAGCTAAAGCACATCTAGCATTTTTGCAAGTAGTGATGCAAAAAACGTAAGATAAACTTGCTTTCTTTTTCAGGATGGGTTGAGAAGACTGTCAGGAAATGAGTATGTGTTTTCTAAGAGTAAGCCACCATTTTAAACTTCCCTTTGCAAGTGAGACTTCTTTTGTCAATACTGCTAACATACAGCTTCATGTTTATTTGCAGTGGGATATATGTCTCTGAAAATGGTTGTCTAAATGACTGCAGCACATGTGCTAGACTGCAGCACATGCACTAGACTGCCTCCATTTCGGTGTTGAAGCAGGCTCAAATAATTAAAATAATGCATTTCAAAATGTTAGCAGAAAACCAAATTGTCACTCAAAGAAATGTTCACTGATCTTTTTGGTTTATGTTCAAATGCTCTGTAATAAACCTTTATATTATAGGCATTTTCAGATTCTTTCATGTAAGGAAAAAGAGTTCTTTTTTTTGAAAGAGAGTTGTTATCTAAATGGAATTCTGAAGAGGGGCTGTGGTAGTGTAGGGGGAAAAATCCGGAAATGTGTTAATTCCCAAATTCCATTTCAACAGATATGAACCTGAGCCATACTCACCTTCCAGTGCCAAACACCATCAATGATGTTCCACCCTGCATTGCGCAGCTCCTAGATAACGAGGAAAGCTGGGACTTCAATATTTTTGAGTTGGAGGCTGTTACCAATAAAAGGTACTGGACTCCTCTCCCTGGGTGCCCAGAGAAAGTTTGTTGAGGAGCTGTAGCTCTGGAAAAACTGAAGCAAGACACAGCAAATCTGTGAAAGCTGTCTTGCTTGACTCACATCCACTCTGTCCAGGTGGCACGGTTCGGCGTAGTCTGATGTTGCTGTGTGCTGGATGCCCTCCAGATGGCCCTTTCACCTGCTCATGAGCAAACGTTCATGCTGGAAAAAGTAAACCTCTCCCCTTCCTCAACTAAATCATCCTACAATTCGGGAAGATCTAAAGCAACTGTGGCTTTTGATTATAGGAATAAAAAAATGGGATGGAGGATAAACCAGTGGTAGATCAACAGACTGGTAGATCAACATTCTACAGCTTATAATGAAAACAGACATCAGTAGTTTTGAGGTCATGCAGATGGCAAAAATAAGCATGTCACCCAGAGAGAAAAGTGGTTTTCATTCCAAGACGCAAAGAATCAGACTACCCATTTTTTATACTCTCTTAGCACAAAATGGCCATTTTTGAAATTTGCATTTGTCTGGTTTTAATCTGCAGATGTTGGCTTTTGGTTATGCCTTTCACAGCTCAGAGACTCTGTAGGTCATCTTGCAGGGGTGAAAAATGCGACTGATGGACTCTCTCACGGGCAACACAGAGTAAAAGACAACCCAGAGTGGATTTGTATATAAGAATCAAAAAGATTAGAGGTTTTACTCTGTTTACTGTTTCACACATGGGCTTCCCAGCATTGTACAAACACACAGACACAGCACTTTGCAATTGACATTTAACCTTTTTTTTGGCTTAGGACTTTTTAGCCTTTGGGATGTGCCCATATCACGTGCAAAACCTGCTTTTTCTCCTTAGGAAAAAAATAAATGGAATTTTGTTTGACTGACAGATTCTAAACATAAAAAAATGAGCTTTTAAGATTTTTTTGTGAAGCCACAGTTGAAACTAGTTAGTTGAAACAGTTAGTTGAAACTCTAACAGAACTGGATCATTTCTAGAAAACATATTTAAAATAATGTCTGAAAGGATGGTAGATGCAATAATTTGCAACCTTGGCCAGGCTTTTTAGAGGTTATAGATATGCAATTAAAAAATGTTTAACATTCCCCACCCCTTTTTAAGGTCTTGGTTTCTTTGTTGAATATATCACTTTTAGAACATTTGAAGTTCATATTTTACAGCACTGCTTTTTTCTTCTATTGTTTTTCAGGCCATTAGTGTATTTGGGCTTAAAAGTCTTTGCCCGGTTTGGGGTCTCGGAGTTTTTAAACTGTTCTGAAGCAACACTGCGGGCATGGCTGCAGGTCATTGAAGCCAACTACCATTCCTCCAACTCATACCACAACTCCACGCACGCAGCAGACGTCCTGCATGCTACCGCCTTCTTTCTCGGGAAGGAGAGAGTTAAGGTAGAACCATCACCTAGGAGTTCTTTGGGCTAGGATTTCAGCATGTTTGCCATTTTATGTGTGTCACCCAGAAATCAGATGTTTAAATAATGGTGCTGCCTTCATAAACTCTTTCTGTTCTTGAAGTCTTCCTGTGATGAAAGCAGGCCCACACCGTTTCTCTAAAGCCTGTTTATACAAATTTACATTTTTAAGTAGCAATGATGGAGGTGGGGAGAGAACCTGGTTCTCTTCTGTCTCTTGGTTAACTGGCTGTAGGTAACAGTTCTTAATAAAGCTTCGCAAAAGCTTTGGAGAGGGAGGTGTGAGCTATTCTCTGTGCTACCCAGCAACAGGACATCTGGGAAAGGTTCAGAGCTGTGCCAGGGGAGGTTCAGACTGGACATTAGGAAACATTTCTTTACTGAGTGGTTAAATACTGGAACAGGCTTTCCAGAGAGGTGGTTGATGCCCCAAGCCTGTAAGTATTTAAGGGACATTTGGACAATGCCCATAATAACATGCTTTAATTCTTGGCCAGCCCTGAAGTGGTCAGGCAGTTTGGCCAATGAGCATTGTAGGTCACTTCCAAGTGAAATAGTCTATCCTATCCTATGCTAAAACACAGCGGGCGTGCAGGAGCAGAGTCAATACAGATGCATTCAGGCAAGCATACAAAGTGTAAGGAAACCATTAGGTGATCTATCCGTTAAAGAATGCTATGCAAAGATACGGCTCAGGTGACAGTAGTGTAAAAAGCTTCATTAAAGAAGGCATATTTGGGTAAGGGTAGGAGTGGGAGTTTTGTGGTAGGCAATCTGTGGGCACAGTGAATGGAAAATTATTGCAAGGAGGTAGGATCCCTGCTTAAGTTTACATTTGTGTAATTGTGGGTACCTGAAAGTTATCAGAAAATATTTACTGTAATTTTTGTGCCACATCATAATTTTTCTCTCTTCCTGTAGGGAAGTCTGGACCATTTAGATGAGGTAGCTGCATTAATAGCTGCCACCATTCATGATGTAGACCATCCTGGACGGACCAACTCTTTCCTGTGCAATGCAGGCAGTGAATTAGCTGTCCTTTACAATGATACAGCTGTATTAGAGAGTCATCACACAGCACTGGCGTTTCAGCTTACAACAAAGGACAGCAAATACAACATTTTCAAGAACATTGATAGGTGTGTCTGCTGGAGAAGGGGAATGTGCATGTGTGGATTGCTTGTTTGGCCGTTTTAGTTTGGGGAAAATTGAGAGCCTACCTTCTAAACAAGAATACATAGTTTAAATATACATATTAATATTTAACCTCTTCCAGAATCCTATGTTCCATGATTTATAAAAAGGCTTTCATTTCCCCCTCACCACCCCCGTCTTCCAACTTGTAATTATTGGAAGCTTAGACGGATGTTTAATTCTTTTATGGATTACATTAACTTGGTCCAGTTAACAGCCTCAAGGCTGCATCTTAGCCCACTGCCTTTTCACTGAAGGAGCCTGGGCATTACTTTTCTGGGCTATGTTTTCCACTCCAGCAGGCAGATGCTGCATGTTGTGTCTGCAAAAGGTCCTATGCATCCCAGCACTACTAAATTCACACAGAATGGAAAGGGTGGTGACAGAGGACATGAAGCTCTGGGAGAGCTGGAAGCTCCCTGTGGTTGGCTAGGCATGCAAGTAGCCTAGGAGTTCCTACTGCATGACCCTAGCTTTTGTAGGGACAAGGTGAGAGGGAAAGAGCTCTAAAAGGGAAAGGGCCTGACCCCAAAGAGGTAATTGATCTGTCTACTTCCCACAACACCGCTGTTTTTGGAAAAACCTGAGATTTGCATTCCAAGCTAACATGCTCACATACAGTGCAATGGACGCATTGGTGCCATGACTGGAGAATCTTACTCTTAGAGCATTATGAAACTGAATCGTAAATTTTTGTTGACCTCATAGGATGATTTTCATTAGGTAAAAATAACAAGAGCAGGGGAACTCAGAGAGGCATGATCTTGTCCATTCCTCCATCCCGAGACTGTTCCTAACTCTGAAGGTGCCAGCTTGTGGCTGAGCCCCTGAGCATGTTCTGCAGCGCTGTCTGGCAGTGATGAGGATAGGGCAGAGCTCTGTCTGGCAAGTTTGTGAGCAAGAACTCTTCTCCTTTCCTAGAAATCGCTACCGGACATTGCGCCAGGCCATTATTGACATGGTTTTGGCAACAGAGATGACGAAGCACTTCGAGCATGTGAACAAATTTGTGAACAGTATCAACAAGCCCATGGCATCTGAGGAGACCAGCCCACATGTAAGTGCTTGCAGGACTTCATGCCTTCAGGCATTTCAGTGAGGTTCTTCCAAGACAACCTTAAGTATCATTTTCATTCACCTTGCATAAATTTGCATTGTGGTAATGCCCAAATGACACAAATGGATTTGTGGCCTCACATATCAAAGTGTGAAAAAATACTCTTCTTTTCTTTTCTGCTCTTAGTTCATTTAAACACTTCATTTTATAAGCCTTGTGTTCAAAGCCATCTTGTATTCAGCAAATATATGGGTGGATGTCTTTTTACATGGAAAATTTTATGCACGGAGCCAGGTTGGCACCTGTGCCTATGGTCCTGTATCCGAACAGCAGGATTTGTCTGAGCCTAGGGCTGTAACTGAGGAACCTCCTAGACAGTTTTGTCTCTGTGTAATCTGCAGCCTTCAAGTGCTGAGGAATTACTTCCTGAGACCTTTCCACTCCTGACTGTACCAAGAGATGTGCAGGCCTTTTAGTGTAACAGTTATACACCTTAATGCTCCACCACCAGCCAGGGTTTATTTACAAGCTGCCTCTGAGTTTCCCACCCCCTCTTACCTTGCTCTTGCCACCTCTCGAGGCTGAGCACTCAGGGCCTGACCAGGTTCTCCAGGGCAGTGTTACCTGAGGAAAGACTATTTTAACCCACCTCAGTGAAAATAATGCTTTGTTGGAAACATGCAAAGAAAAAAAAATCAGACAAAATTGAAGGTCAGCGATACTAAAACCAAATAGAAGTAGCTTCTGTTAGCTATCCATAATTGGACTTTGTACTGTAGACTGTCATGGGTGCCATTTACAACTTCAAAGACAACATTCTGTCAGCTGAAATGACCTGCTTCTAGGGACTGCTGAGCTCCACTCTCCCAACAGTCTGAGCTGGAAATCACAAATGATACTGAACTTATCTCACAATAAAAGTCGAGGACAGAACCACTTGCACTACAGACTTCTTGTTTTCCCTCAGTATTAGGTGGTTCTGTTCTTCAGTGTTAACAGTAGCACTTTCTGGTTTTGATCTTGAATAGCAGTTAAGGTACAGGGTTAATTAGAAAGCTCTTAGATGGGCTACCCATGCTGAAAAAAGGATTAACTGCTAAAGTTAGAAGATTAATGCCTGAATTGGCAAAAGTCACTGCAAAATATTTCCCAGTAACCACAAAGACATTAATTTAGTTGCGGTGGCAAAAAGTACTTATGTTCAGTTTTTGACTCAAGAGTTGAATTTAGCAGTGAAGGGAGGCCAAAATCTCAAATATATTATTTTGAGAATAGCATTAATGCCATGTGCGCAGAGGTGGAGGCCTTTCATTACTCCATAATACACCTGTGCCTTTCTAAACTGTTCAAGACCCAGAATATGATGCTACAGCAAACTTGAAAAAGCTACCTTGTCACCTCCACCTGGTCTCCAAAGCGGTCGGTAGCAAGTTTGGTATTCTACTGTCTAGCAAGCAGAAGAATTTCTGTAGTCCGTCTGTCACTCCTGTCATTTCCTACTCTTAATCTCATCGATTATGTAAAATTTCACCCTCACTGGGAACTAGGATCAAAGATTATTCCAGGCTGAGGGTTCAAAATCTGGCACAAAGAAAGCAGTTGTACTTGGAAACATGCTGGAACTGAATGTCAGAGACTGGTTTTTCTGTGTGTAAAAGAAACAGTTGTGCAAGTCAGTTCAGCCGCCTGTGCCTGTCTCAGTTTTTTCATTTAGGAATAAAAATCTAACTCCAGAAATTTCCCTAAGTGAAGCAGTCCCCTGCCATCATGACCCCAACATTTAAACATTCGGAAGTGAGGATTGTTTATGAGCTTGCCAGTCGGTGGATGCATTCCCTATCATAGTCCTCTTCCAAGCAGGCAAGGCTGGGATGCAGAGAAGGTAACATCTTATCTGATAAAGAGCCTTTGGCTCTTTATTTCACTAGCTTTGATATTAATTATGAGAATCTTCACAACTATAATATGTATTTGGGTTATCCTTAGTTATTTAGCAAGGCTCCAGTTCTCAGCCATCACTTTCTTCTCTAAGGTCCTGGTGCTCTGCATGAAATTTTAAGGCAGCAGACTGGGTGCCTGCTTAGTGGCTAAGTGCAGTGGAGCTGATAATGACACCCTCACTCCTGTTAGCAGGGGATGCTGCCACTGGCCCGTGTAACCAACTCTCCTTTACAGAGCGAAGGCAGCGACACTGAATGTACAGCCAACATAAAGAATTTTCCAGACAACCAGACACTGATCAAGCGCATGATGATTAAATGTGCAGATGTAGCAAATCCATGTCGTCCCCTAGAGCTATGTATCGAATGGGCAGGCAGGATTTCAGAGGAGTACTTTGCACAGGTACGTGTATTTTTATGATTTACTATTGTATTATGTCCAGAAGCACACATTGGCTGATCTGCTGTTCCACACAGGGTCTGTCGGGTGTCACCACAGAGTCCAGAAGTAAGTTGTTTGTTCACAGTCAGAACTGGCCCCTCACTTTCATGCAGAAGAATTCACTCCAAGCAGTTAGCTAGCTTGCTTACCAAGAAGCTCATTGTACAGAATGGTGGAAAGTCGGTTATACACTTTCTTCATCTGACCAAAATGATTTGATTAGTCCTACTCAATTTAACTGGCTGAAATTCAAGTCAGCACTCTAGCTTCTTGTCCCAATACCTTCCCTGAAGATTCGTGCCTCAGCTGAACTATTGAGATGGCCTTTTCTCATCTAAGATGGCACCTGAACTACCATCATTGTAGGCGGACAAGTGCTGCAGGCATGTGGGCAGTGTAAATACGTATCACACATGGGATGTCTCCAGACAGAACTGGAAGCTCAGCTTTCTTTCTTCAGATTCAGGTTTTCTGACAGAAATGCAACCAGCTTCCCAAAACACTCTTTTAGCTCCTTAATTAACAACTGGTAAAATCTTAGGTTTTATTTGCCAGTAATGGTGTGGAAATAACAGCTATGAGTAGAGAGAAAGAAGTGGGCATGCCTACCCTTCAAATTCACATCACACATGCAATAGTTACTACTGAAAGAAAATTGTAGCTACTACCTGAGACATGCCTGAATTTCACTTTAATCATAGTGAATAAATTCTGTAATGTCCTGTTCAAGAAAGATCAAGGATTGCTTATGTTGTATCCCCCTGGTAGTCACGGTGTCATAAACGAGTTTTAAATTGCCCAAATTAAGCACTAGCCTACTTGGAGCAATGTGAGGTGCAGAGAATTGTTCTGGTGTTCATTCAACTCTGCTAATTTTGGAGACTGCTCTGCTGCCAATTCATGTATTAAGTGCTGCCTGTACTACTTAAAAAGGGATGTTATTTGGAATTATATACTAAGAAACTGCTGAGGTGATCTGATCCTCCGCCATACCGAGTGCAACAAAACCAGCCCTCTTCCAGTTGGGGACACAGAGTTAAAGCACATACCTTTACTTCCTTCCATTCAACTTATAAACTGATATAAGCAGAGGAAGTAGCACCAGCAACAATCTCTTCTTACTGAAAAGACAAACGGTTTGAAACACCCACTACAGATGTGGAAAAATGAGAGATCAAACCTGTTCTCTGCTGAAGGACTCTGCATTTTCCATTTTCCATTTTTTTAGCTGGTGTACCCTAATCACTAGATTACAGCATTCTGTCTTGTTGGAGCTAAATGCAATCACAGCACTGCAGTAATAAAGAGTACTTGTGAAAGGGAAGAGATGTTGATTTCAGTCCTTGTTCCAGACAAAATAATACACATGAAACTAAGGCAGTTCACCTCAGTGGTTCTAAGGCTTGTCTCAAATCTCCTATAGCAATTCATCTAATGCCCTGACCTCTGCTACTCCAACATGAAAGTCAGTAAATCTCTAGTTGCTAACTGGAGTTTTGTCTTCTTAGACTGATGAAGAGAAGAGACAGGGCCTGCCTGTTGTAATGCCAGTATTTGACAGAAACACCTGCAGCATCCCCAAGTCTCAGATTTCCTTCATTGATTATTTTATAACAGATATGTTCGATGCGTGGGATGGTAAGTACTGTTTTTAATTCCTTGCTCTGAAACAGAGATTCCTACAGACCAAAATTACTAATCTCAAGCTGGCCTTGTGTCCACTTTTTTCAGAAGCAGTACCCCAATAAAAGCAGCACAGCACAGGATACTGTGCAATCATGACACTTAAACCTGTTTCACTGCACACTATGAAGTTGGGCACTTACCAGGCAATCTATGTAGAGAAGGAGTAATGGCTTAAAACGAAGCTATTTTTTCATCTACGTATTTTTTTCCTTTAGCAGTGTATTTCTTCTGAGCAGCAGAAACTAAGACCACCATGGCTGCATGTTAGCATAATTTAATGAAGTCACCATGCATTTGGAAAGGGATTTTCTTGAAAGAGAAACACACAAAAAAAATCTTTCCCCTTTTAGTATTACTTTAAGGAGCTGGACAAAAGAGAGTAGGAGAATGCCAATTTCGGCTCAGGCTGGGCTGTTCTTCTGCCCATTCTACATACATGGTGAAACTCTTTTTCCCGTTCTTTCAGCATTTGCACATCTGCCTGTTTTGATGCAGCACTTGGCTAATAACTACAAACACTGGAAAAGACTGGATGATTTAAAATGCAAGAGTCTCAGGCTCCCATCAGAAAACAACAACTGACACTAAGTCAAGAAAACCAGACCTCTTGCTCTACCAGTTTCACTGTGAATCACTTACAGAGACTCTTGGATACAAAGGGGATTAATGCTGCCTTTCCAGTGATATTAAGACTGCGTGACAAGAAGGAAATATTTTACTCATTTTTACGCTTCTATGAATTCTACAGAAAAATGTTTTTAGAGGCTATATAAACCACAGATGACTAAGTGCTCTTTGGAAATAATATTTTGTGGCAGAAAATGTACTTCTGAAACTAGTTTCTAATACTGAATATGCACTTGTTGAATCTTGTAGTTGATACAACTGTATTCACTAACACTTCATACAGCCGTTCCTCAGAGAGAGAGGTAATCTAGTCACCAGGAGAGTAAGAATAGCCTGACAAATAAGCATAGAAATGCCCCACTTATCTACCATAAATTTGTTTCAATTTTATCAATTTTTCAGCTCTCCGAACCGTACTTCTAAAGAGAACATGCACAGCAAAACAAGTAAACCTCAAACTGGATATACGAAAAAACCAAACATGACACCTTTTAAAACAACGTTCTTATTACAGAGACTCTAAGAGCACCACGTGCTCTTTCTTTTCCATATAAAATCTTGGTAGGAGTCAATGTTCTCTAAAATTGATCATACAACAAAAGAAAAAAAGCATGTTCTGTATAGTTAGTGCCATCCACATGGTTCTCTGCCATCTTGCAGATGTTACCACACATGTTTTCATCAAATTTTACACGAAAACCTATTGTGGCACTTGATCACCATCCTTTTTTATAAAAATGGTGTTTGTACACATGGTCATCACTTTTATTAAACTGATCTAAATTTTATGGTAAGTTCATTTATTGTGCTACTTCTAGGATGAACCTATCACTTTTTTAAAAAGTTTCCAGTTTATAATTTATAAAAGCGTTATAATTTGTACTGCTTTATCCTCCTAATAAAATGCTGGTTGGTTTTGTGACATAAAAAGTACTTCAAAATATGTAAATCAGTTGGAAATCAAACATAATTCTTCATTAGTTCTAAGATACGAAATTTATGCTACGGCTTTCAAAGCACAAATGCATATTTTTGTACATCTCATTTTAATCACATGCAGAACATGAGTTTAAATTTTAGACTATTCTCAGACCATTCAGTAAATAAATACTCGCAGAACTGCTGATTTTTAACACTGTGCACTCTAGGCTGCAAGCAAGACTGTCAAAGCTCTGGCTGCAGTTAAAGAAGCAGTCCACCTATCCTGTGCTGTATCAAAAATCAAACTGGGTAAAGGAAAAGGGGAGAAAAACAAAGCAAACAGCATAGATTGCTATGGATGAATAGTGACAATGCTGTTTACCGCAGGTAGCTTACATATGTGCCAACCTTTTTTGTATGTTTTGTACCAAGTTCTGAAACAAAAGGCAACATTCATAAAATGTATGTGCAGAAAAATGTATAGAAGCTATATTTTTGTTAGAATTGTAACAGATCCTTACTTTTGTCATAGCCAAGGCAGGTTGCTGTGTATTAAAATGCCGCATTGTGTATATTTGAAGAATGGTGTTTCTGGTGAAGCATGGTTATTCATTCTTTCCTATTATCTATGGCAACATTCTTCAGTGGATTTTTATTCAGAGAAGTTGAACTTCCGTTTTTTAATACTGTATATTGTTTGTTTTTACCATTTCTTTATTTAGAACTAGTGCTCTTGGTGGTTGTACCTTAACTATTCTGATAACTGAACACTCACTGCAGCTTGCATTAGAGAAAAGAATTTCCCAAGATCTAAGCTTTGTTAATTTAATTTGTTAAATATAGCAACATTGTAAGACCACATCCATGTAAAACATTTAATTCATAATTTCTGTCACACTTCTGTCACACAGAACAAAATGTCAACAGTGGAAGGCATCAAAAAAATAAAGTTCAACTTGTGAACCAGAACTGAGGCCAAGGCATTAATACAGAATCAATACATTTTTGCAAGATCTTGTGATTCTTCCCAGAGTCAGACTGAGGAAAAAAAATAAAAAACAATTTGTGTGGATATAAGTCCTCTTTAATAGCAAAATAAACCGGCACAGATGAATCATCATCTGCCACTTGTGTCAGATCTCCCAGACTAGCCCAGTTTACTAACAGCTGCTTGTTTCATGCTGTTGTCAGTGCACAGATGTAAAACAGCCACTTTAGAGTTGTAAAAGTATTAAGAGTAGGTCTGATAAAGATATTTACTTTCATGGTGTGAACATACAGAATTCAGTGTTACTGTAAGATGGAAAAAAATTTGGAAGGACACCAGTTAGATGTAAAAAGTCTCATCTGGTTACCATAGTTCTGCTCACTGCATCTCCCAACAGCAAGTAACAAATTCTGATTTAACAAAGGAGTGGAATATATACCTATGTTCTCTGTTACACTCAAAGTTCATTTGTAAAATAAAGAACTCAGTACTTTCACGTCAACCATCTTTAAAAGAAGAGACCCCTCAGAGATCTACTGCCAATGGAGTGTATCTGAGAACAATGGCACTTTTGATAAATATAAGTATTTATACATGCATGTAGAACTATTTAAAGCTGAATTACATCCCTGTAAAATGCACAGTGAGTTTTGTGACTAGAACTGTTCAGTTAAATAGGTCTGTTTCTCTACTAGGTATTCACTTAAAGGCAGTCACATAAAAAGGAAATAGTTGTTGTCATGCTATAAGAAGAGATAATAAAAATATGATCTTCCTTCTCTCTAGTTAAAACTGATGATAGCAGTAGGGTCTCCAAAAAAAGTAAGTTTTATAAGCTTTCACTGTAAAGGTTTTGTAACAATGTGTAAACACAAGCATTATATACACCCAAATAGTTATTTCCCAATTGAAACAAAGAAAAAAGATCCAAAGAGAGGTTTTATCTTCCCAGCTCCTCCTGGATAAGCCGAAAATGCAACATCTGCTGATGAAGACAAGCAGTGTAGACTTAACATGCTTTCCTCTCTCAAGTTTAATACCATATACCCAAAGGCACGTTATTCTCAGCTGTAATCCAAATGCCTTTCCTACACTGGTCAACAGAATAGCCAGCCTTAGGAAAGAACATGCAGCTCAAGCTTTAACACTGATTTAACCTCCCTGAATTGAAAGGAGAGGGTAATTTAACAATTCCTCCATCTGTTTTGTGGTTTTGAAATACGTTATTTTGAGCTCTATACTCAAGTAAGATTAGCTGTACAACTTGACTAAGGTAGGGAAAAATTACAATTCAAAATCTTACTGTCCCTCTGCCCTGCTTTCCAGAGAAGAATTAGGGTCTCATAGTAAGACTCAAGAGGCAAAGGTTGGCTTCTGCATGGTTGAATAAAGGCAAGTGCCAACTGCTGCTGGGAGAAGCAAGTCTAAAAGGCTTTTTGGTTTCTTCTAGGAAGCTACAAGCTTTCTCCTTTTGCTTCTGCTCTTGCGAGAATTTGCTTAACCCTTCGTTTTAATTGCCCTTACTGCAACCACTGTATCTGAGGTCTGGATTTACAGCCATGTATTTCCTGTACTGAAAACAATTCTCATTGATTCAAAGGGAAGAGACAGCACTGAAAAGTTGCACTAGACTTGTTCCTACACCATTTAAGTGCTGTATCTTCTGAGTAGACCTGAGGACAGTAGCACCCTCTTCTACATAGATTTATGACCACTGAGTTCCCAAACTTTCCCTTTTCCCTAGCTCTTACCTGTTGAAATGGTAATGTACCACTCATTATCTTGTCATCCCTCACGCTTTCTTTGTATTAGTTCTAGGTTACTTCACTTTGTCTTTTGGTTTGTTGTTCTTATGGGGGGTTGTTTGCTTGTTTGTTTCTAGGTTAGTTTTTTGCTCTTGTGTTTTTGTTTGAGCTTTATGTTTTAGTTTGCATTTCCTTCCCTTCTCTTGTTTAGCTGCTGCTATCTCAGACTCTTAGTATTTGTGTACTTAGATGCTTATTTTTTAACTCTGAAATACTATTTACCCTTACAAATTTGGCGCAGATTTCTCTGAAGTCAGACTTCAGCTGAGAATTTAGTATTCGTATGGCAAAACACAGTTTCACTACTATTGAACTTATCAACTACTACTGCTTAAGAAAGCATTTTACATTCTGAAAATTCATGGTAGGGCAAATGCTTTTTATTAAATACAAATTAATTTGATAAATGCACTATGGAAAGACCAAGCTAAACTAATCACACTGCATGCTAGACTTAGTAATGGTGCTATATAAACTCCAATAATGTAGGCTAATCCAAGTAAAACTGCAGCTACTACTAGCAAGCAGTATCTATGTACTTCAATTTGCCAAAAATTAAAACCTGACAAACAGGCATTACCTACCTTTTTTTCTTCCTCTTGCCACTGGTTCAGGATAGTAACTTCAAATGCAAAAATTCTATTGAGAACACTTTCTTTTGGGGTTTACTGCATAAACACAAATCTGAGCCACCAGTGAGGAAAGTTTAGCTTCTAGAAATAAATTAGATAAAGCAGAAAGCTGCAGATTTTTTCCCATGCCTTCTTCCTGCACATAGCACTGTGGATGCCCTCAAATGCTTTAATTATGACCCATCTAAGGTATTTCACAATTCTTAAATCTGACATTCACCCATGATAATGTTAAATGTTAGGAGTAATATTAGAAACTATTTAATGAGTCATCATTACCTTTGATCTTTCAAGAGAACACCATTTCTGCTGACAGAGTATACCAACATGCAAAATTCTCCTTTGAGCAGAGTAGCAACTAACAGAAGTTCCAATACAACACATGACATTAAGTGTAAGCCTTACTAGTAGTCAGATTCCCAGCAGCTCAGACGTACCTTTACACTCATGTTTAACACATATCCAGTTTATATACATGCAGCCTATATTAAAACAATTTAAAGTCTGAGCTGCAAATCACCATTTTGTGCCAATTTTTTAAATAGTGCTAAACTGCGGAGGCTAGATTCTCGTTCACCATCCTTCCACAAAATAATGAGGTGGTCAGCAGAGCATGTAGCCAATCCCAGTTCACCAAAGTACAGGAACATCTGCAATGAAACAACTATTATTACCATGATGCTTGCATGAGATAGTCAACTTGCCTAATTATTTAGCATATAGCTGGACTAAACAAATGCATATATCTGAAATGGCTCTGCTAATAGATAGGAATACAAAATTACATACTGTCTGTAGGTTTGAGATGCCATAAAATTGCTACACAAAAACAACTCTTCAAAATTGCTACACAAAAAGAAGTTCTTCAAGCACTTCATACTGAAAGATCTCCATCTAAAAACAAACCAGTAAAGCCTTACAGATAGGGAAGCTGAAGGACAGAATCTTGAAGAAACTTGTTTCAAGTCAGCAGTAGAAGAGTGAATGACTTGCATGAACTCTGATATGGTTTCTTGGGAACAGAAGCCACTGTTCTGTTCACTACGTACACTGTCCCCCCTCCCCTCTACAATAAAACAGGCTACTAGCAGCAGGCCTGGAAAGATCAAAGAATGAACAGCTGTGACAGACATCAGCACATGCCTGGTCACAGAGAGGATGTCAAACAAGCAAGAAACACAACACTGGAGGGAAGTACAGCACCAGTGGAAGGATTTTGCAAAACCAATGGAGCTGACGAATCATGAGTTAGCTCCCTGACTTCTGAGATCTTCACAAGACTGCCTAAAATTAACCACAAACTGCAGTTCAACATGACAGCCAATGGAACCAGTAATGTCACTATGGCATGCTCACAATGCCCTGACTCTTCATTTTGTTAAAGGGATCTGTCTGGGGGAAGCATTCAGGCCAAAGCCTACCTGCCCTGGGAATGGTCACTTAATAGCTACAGGGTTCCAGCTGAAGTAGTCTGCCAAGCCCTCATTTTGGCCATCACATTTCATCACTACTCAACATTTTCTTCCTCAACAGCTCCTATCTGCCCAGAGTTTAAAAAAATCTAAAATTTTCCATATGTAGAATACTGCAGGAAACCACATCCACCATCATCTCCATTACTCCTTTGCTCTGCATCTCAGCCAAGACCCAACAGATGCCTCTCACCTTTTTGTCTCTTGCTAAATTACACACTATGTCCACTCTCTTTGATAGCAACTAATAAGATGGATAACAAGACCCCTTTCAACAGTTTTTCAAAAGAAAGATGGCAGAAAGGGACAGAAAGCCTTGCAGAAATCCCTCTAGCAGAAAGGTTCACCTTAGCTATTAAAGAACAGCTTTCAAGTTTTAGCAGCAGCAGTTCTGAAATCCAGTCTGTCTCATGAATACTTGTGAGCAAAGCTACTCCAGAACCACACCATCCCCTTCTATCTGCCCCTCCCCCTGTTCCTGCCAAGAATGGTGTCCAAGTCCACTGTAACAAAGTGCTTTGTTACTCAATTAAGTTTTTCACAGAAAACTGTGGAGGGAAAATGCCTTTTAAAACAAAAACATACTATATTAGGCAGATAGAAGCATGGAATAGTACTGGTAGTACTGCTAAAATTAAATTACCTCCTTAATGCTCGCAGCACAGAGGGGTAAGAAATTACTCAACGTGTTTTGGTTTTGGGTTTTATTTGTAGGAGCCCTTGTTTAGATTGTGAACTTAAGATTAAATGTGGGTCATGTACATGGTTCCCAGCTGTATTGGCTACAGTCTATAAACAAAA
The DNA here is from genome assembly GCA_013397915.1 of Daphoenositta chrysoptera. Lineage (NCBI taxonomy): Eukaryota > Metazoa > Chordata > Aves > Passeriformes > Daphoenositta > Daphoenositta chrysoptera. Next base: position 120,247 of record VZRO01004678.1, on the reverse strand, counting down.
CCAAATACTCTGTCAGATTATCTCTAGCACGTATGTGCACACACAATCCTCAGGTGTCAGTGAGCGAGTTGTCATTAGAATATCAAGTCATTATGTATTACTGTTTTCACACTGCACTAAAGATACCACACAAACAATGTGCTCCTAGCCTCCAGAGACAGACAGTCAAAAGTTACAGCTATTTAAGAAGCGCTGTCAAATTTATGTTACTTGCTAACACTCACTTTTTCTCATTCTTACTAAAGCTGACTTACCTGCACAGCTGATGAATGACCAATCAAATCACCAACCAGCTCCAAAAAATACATAGGTGTATTCTCCTGCATCTTCTTAGCAGCTTGGTTTGCCTGCTTGCTTGCCCTTCCAAATCCCCACATGTTGAAGAACCCTGAGAGGGAAAATAAGTCTCTTGTTTTGGCAAAAATCACAAATACCATTTATTTCCTCTAGCTAAAGAGAGAACTACAAGAGCCACATAAAATCTAAAAGCAGGACACTCTGTATGGCAAAAGGACAGAAGCATTGTACTGTGCTTTAACACCTGGTTTATTCATCTTGAGAGAAAAGGAAACGTAGCTACTTGTCCCACTTAAGGTAATTTAGAAAACACACTGAATTACACACCTGGATGAGACAATACACAGATTTAAGAACAAACACAAAGACTTCTAAAAGAACGAACTGAACAGCAAAGGTAGGTGCAGGACAAGTGATGTTTATCTTTGCTCTGCCCTTCTAAACTGTTACTTGTGGAAAGAGCACAAAAATGAGGTGCCAGTCTCTCCCCTGTATGTTCTGCACTACAGCATTTAAGTGCTGGCTCATTGCTTCCTTTCTTCAGGTTTTAAACTATCAGCCAGTGGGGAGCATAAAGACAGTACTCCACACGTTCCATTTAGATAGCACAAAAGTATACAGTCACAGCCCCCAGAACTGTGCAATACTACTGACACAACTAAGAAGGTTGGCTTCTGTTGACAATGCCGTTCAGATTTTATTCCCAATCCTTCCCTCAGCCCTATTAGCACATAAAACTAGAATTCTGCTAAACCACGGCCCTGGTACAAGGGAGGTGACTGGTGAGATGAACAACTTCTCAGGGGATCCCTAGAATAAAAATAGTGCAAATCAACAGCAAAAGCTCCCTATGGTTTTTTCAAACATCTTGATTCAGAGAAGTTACAAATTTCTAATGTGAAACCAAATACCACTTGTCACTGTGTAGATCAGCCTGTCACCAGCAATGCTGAAGACAGAACATTCCTGAAAAAGTATTTCTAAATCAACCCAGGCAGCAAAAATGTATTTTCAAAAGTTACCAAGAGATGAACAGCCAGGTAGATAAGATACACCAAGAAAATTATTCACACCTTGAATAAAAAAATTCCTACAGAAGAGCAAGTCTATTGCTGTTCCCAGTCCTTGATATTAATTATATTGTCCAGAGCACCTGTCGAAGACCACAACTCCCAGTGTGCAGGGGACTTTGGTCAAAGAGTATCAGGTACGACAACGGAACTGTCATTACTCAAGCATAAGCAGGAAATACACAGGAGATGGAAGTAGGGTCAGGCCACTTGGAATGAATACAGAGAGGCTGTCAGAGTAACTAAAAATGAGACAAGGAGGGCCAAGATGCATCTGGAATTAAATCTAACCAAGGATGTCAAAGAAAACAAGAAGGGCTTCTTCAAATACATCAGTAACAAAAGGAAAACTAAGGATAATGTGGGCCTGTTACTAAATGGAGGGAGGGACCGTGGTAACAGAGAATGAAGAGAAGTCAGGTCCTGAACTGTGCTTTGGTCTTCAGTGACAAGACCAGTATTCTCTGTACTCTCAGTATTCTCTGACCCAGGAGACCAGGGTAAAGGAATGTTTGAAGGCTTTCCTTTGGTTATTAGGTTAGAAGCCTTCTAGGCAAACCTGACATCCACAAGTCCACGTGCCCTGAGTAGATGCATCCAAAAGTGCTGAGAGATCTGGTGGACACCACTTCGAGGCCACTCATGATCATCTTTAAAAGGTCATGGAGATCAGGAGAGGTGCTGAGAACTGGAAGAAAGCAAATGTCACCCAGGTCTTCAAAGGGGGCAAGAAGGAGGACCCAGGAAACTACCAGTCAGTCAGCCTCACCTCGATCCCTGGGAAAGTGATGGGGCACCTCATTCTGGAGACCATCTCTATCCACATGGGTGACAAGCAGATGAGGAACAGTCAGCATGGGTTCAATAAAGGTAAGTCATGTTTGACCAACCTGATTGCCTTCTACAATGAAACAACTACTTGGGTGGATGAGGGGAAAGCAGTGGATATTGTCTACTTGATGTCAGCAGGGATTTTAGCACTGTCTCTCACAACATCCTCACGCACAAACTCAGGGATGTGGGCTGGGTGAGTGGGCAGTGAGGTGGATTGAGAACTGGCTGAACAACAGATCCCAGAGGGTCAAAATCAGTGGCACAATTGGAGGCCTGTCACTGGTGGTGTCCCCCAAGGCTCAGTACTGGGCCCAGAACTGTTTAACTTGTTCATCCTTGACTTGTAAAAAGGGGAATGTGCCTGCTCAGCAAATTCCCAGGGGACACACAGTTGGGAGGAATGGCCAACACCCCGGAGTGCTGTGTAGCCCTTCAGAAGGACAGGCTGGAGAGACAGGCAGAGAAGAACCATCTGAAATTCAGCAAAGGCAAATGCAGGGTCCTGCACCTGGAGAGGAACAACCCCAGGCACCAGCACAGCCTGGGGCTGACCTGCTGGGGGGCAGCTCTGCAGAGAAGGACCTGGGGGTCCTGGTGGACAACAAGCTGTCCATGGGCCAGCAGAGTGTCCTGGTGGCCAAGAAGGCCAATGGTATCCTGGGGGGCATTAGGAAGAGCATTGCCAGCAGGGCATGGAAGGTGATCCTGACCCTGCACTCAGCCCTAGCAAAGTGTCCCCAGGAGTGGTGTGTCCAGTTCTGGACTCCTCAAGACAAGCAAGCGGGTCAAGCAGAGGGCTGCAAAGATGATGAGGGGACTGGAGCATCTGGATAGGCTGAGGGAACTGGGCCTGATCAGCCTNCCCTAGCAAAGTGTCCCCAGGAGTGGTGTGTCCAGTTCTGGACTCCTCAAGACAAGCAAGCGGGTCAAGCAGAGGGCTGCAAAGATGATGAGGGGACTGGAGCATCTGGATAGGCTGAGGGAACTGGGCCTGATCAGCCTTGAAAGGGGACCTCATCAATGTCTGTAAATATCTGAAGGGAGGGTATCAAGACAATGAACCAGGCTTTTCTCAGTGGTGTCACGCAGTAGGACAAGATGCAATGGGCAGAAACTGATGCACAGGAAGTTCCACCTGAATATGAGGAAGAACTTCTTTACTGTGTGGGTGACTGAGAACTGGAACAGGTTGCCCAGAGGTTGTGGAGTCTCCCTCCCTGGGAATACTCTAGAACCATCTGGACACAATCCTGTGCCATGTGCTCCAGGATGACCCTGTTTGAGCAGGGAGGCTGGACCACATGACCTACTGTGGTACCTTCCAACCTTATCCATTCTGTGATTCTGTGAATGTCTGTACTTGGGGGAAATGCATCCTGTAACCCTATAACCTAGCTCTGAGGACTGTAATGCCCAGAGGTAGTATGTGAGTTTCGATGCAGCTTCAAAGTAAGTCCCAATATCATTCCAAGTTCAAAAAGAATATGTGGAAAGCACTTTTTTTTTTGTGCCAGCTGCTTTCTTCACAAGGTCCTGCAACTATTTACTCTTGTATGGTACAGAATTCAGCACTATTTGGTACAACGAGGAAAGGATGAAGGTTTGTCAGGTCGTTTTTTTGTCATTTTTTTTTTTAACCAGCTCATACAACTGTAAACTCTAAGCAAGCTTTATGGCACAGAATTGCTTCAGCTGGACCTTCACCATCCTGTATCAGATCTTGGAGGACTTGTACAATGCTCTCTTCAGTTTCCCTCCCACACCTGTAATCAGTTAGTTAAACATATGACATTATCTCTCTTTACAAAGCCTGAAAGCCTCTCTATTCCTATAGATGAATACTGGGTTTTTAAATGTTCTTTGCACTCCCCACTACTAGCAAACCTGTCGGAACTGGTTCAGCTGGCAGCTGCTGCTTTTCTCTGAGTTCCCAAATGCGCACACTGCCATCTTCTGAACAGGAGATCAGCTGCCTGTAAAAACAGTTGATAAACAACACTAGCATGGATACTGACCTGTGCAAATCACCTTGTGATGCTTCTATGAAAGAGACAGTAAATGCCTCAGGTTCCACAAAAGTTTACTAGAACTCTTAAATGTAGCAGGGTGTGCAGATGTTCCATAGAAAACAAAATTTATTAGTAGCAGAACAAACTATAATAGACTTGTAGAGTAAGTGGAAAAAAAGAAACCTTTTCAACACCATATTAAAAGCATACCACTATGTAAACCAAAACATAACCAGTCTAGACTCTGCAAACACAGTTCCAGTAATTGGTTTCCTAAATTTACAGTCATTAAGCAAACCCCCATTTTTTTTCTTATGGAAATAACAAAAGGAAAGGTACTCTGTTTCATTACACATTTAAAACAGCTTAAAACAGCACAGGCATTTACAAGATCAAGGCTGACATTTTTATCTTATGACAGACTTTGCCCTATTGAACAAGAGCATAATGGGATCTAGCACTACTATTAGCATATATATGCAGCAACTTATCCAAGTTGGCTGTCAAGACAAGTTCCAGCTAGAAATTCTGCACTAACAAACAAAAGCTGCAACTTATTACTTTTTGTTAAAACATTTCAAGTGTTACAAAATATTTAGTGAAAAATATATTCCGAATATGCCATATGCCTTTGCTTTCTAGAAGTAAAATGCCATTAAGCTGTATTTCACTGTACAGACAAAAGTGCTTCATCAAATCTGATTTTGAAAATAGCTGAGATATTTTCAGCCTTGTGTACCAGTCATACTGGAATGTAGGTTTTCCCACTGAATTACAATGACACATTTTCCTAAATCAGATCAACAAGCTCTACCTAACAAAAGCAGCTCAAACTAAAGATCAAGTCCCTGCCCTAGAAATCCAATGTAGCTTTGCAGTCTGTCTCTAGTCACCCTTCCAAGTTTTGCTTTCTTTATTGCATTAACAAAATGTACTATGTTTTGTACCTGTTTGGAAGCTTCTCAATGTGCAGCACAGAGGAGTCATGAGCAGTTCTCTGGCAGGCAATCACACGCTTCATTTGAAGATTATACACGTATATGCCTTTCCCAACAGCAGCAAACACACACTGGAAAGAAAATTCAATGTAACAACTTACAGAAACATACTGAAAAATCACCTTGCATGTAATGAATTTCCAGCGATACTATGACCTAGCTTGTTTGTGTCCTCGTGTTACTGCTTTATCCCAAACATATGAAATTAGCAAGTTATAAAAAGAGATGGATTTTTTAAAAGTAAATGTGGGATCTAATCCTATACTCTAAGCAGTAATTTAATGTCTGTATTTTTTCCTGTACCTCACAGTCTAAGCAGAAACTAAGGATACCAACAAATCAACACACTTCTGTAATTAAACGCTTATGTTCTTCCAGTAAAATAATGCTCCATGTTTTGAAAAACTCTTGTTTTATCAAGAAAGACTGAGAATACAGGAAAGTGTTCTGCATTTTTTACTTTTTTTGAAATTAAACTGAAGACAGAGATAGATAAAGAGGCCTTGCTCAAGCATTTGGCCTCCACTGAATACAGAAAAGGAACTCTCTCACCAGAAAGTATTACAAAATACTGCATTTTGCATTCAATGCTCTTCTTCAGAAGAGTGCAGGCATTCCATCTCATAACCATCATGACCCTAAGAAGCCAGAAACAGTTTCCAGATCTTTGGACCTGGACTGCTTCACGACTTGTGATGAACTTAAAAGAGGACAAGCGTACAATCGTTTGTATGTACACATGATTAATATTCCATACCAGAGGAGTGCAAAATGTTTCCATTCAGTACATCTTTGCAGTGTTGAACATACCTTGTTTAGGTGATGGTATGCTGGAACATGTCCCTCAACGGCCTGCTTCCATTCACACAACCCAAACATTAACGTCTCATATGCAATTCACACTACACGCTGTCACCACTTTGTACAACTTGTAACCTAGGGTCTTTGACTAAAATTTCCTATATATATTCAATAAAGTTTTGCCATTGTTCAAAACTCTTTGTCCAGGTTTTAAATTTTTTTTTTTCTTATGTGTACCTGTTGTGGGAGCACTGAAACTAAACAGATAGCACCACTACCAAATCAAGACAAAAAACAAACCACTGAGTCCATTATCCTAGTTTTGCATAATGTTCAAATTTAATGGCCTTCAACATCACTCTTCCACCTTGAGCCATAGTCTTACTGCTTTGCAGAAAATGCTCTTGCTCCTGGTCATCTCAAAATCCAAGAAAATGAAAGATGTGAAGCATAAACTGTACACCTCTCTTAACAGGCAAGCTAAACACACACATACCAGGAGAGTGGATGCACCCCTTAGCACTGTTTCCTAGTATTGCCAAACCTTTACCATCCCATTTGTCTCTGAATCATGTTTTGCCTACAAGTGCAGTGTCAAACTAGACAAGTGTATCTTCTCTAACTACGTAACTACCAAATCTGGAGAACAGAGAAAACGTATTTTACACTCTTTCCTTCAGCATGATGTAGTGGGTTGGAGCTGAGTTGATTGACGGGCTTTTGGGGCAGCTGGGCTTTTGCGATTTTGCATATTTAAACCGTGTGGAGGGGTGGGCACTTCCGTGTTGTTCCAGCTCTCCTGCGGGAAGGGGGGAAGTGGGCCCTGGGCGCTGTCTCTTAGAGCACAGGCATGGACCCCGGGTCACTGCGAGAGACCCGTCTCAGAGCCACGAGCAGCTGAGAAACAACCACAAGCTGCTGCGCAGCCCAGAGCAGCCGGCGCGGCTGAGGATGGCGCGCTTTCCCTCCCCCCCACGCCCCTCATGTGGCCCCACGCAGACCCAGCGGGCGCCGATGGGAGCTCTCCGCAACCAACGCAGCTGAGCCAAGCTGGGAGCACATCCTGCAGCCAGCAACATAAATGGAAAGAGGCTTTGTTCTACGTAAAGCACGACAAAAACCAACTCCTCAACGTGGCGGCTTCAGGGTCAGAGAGAAGGAGAAAGTAAGTCACGTGAGATGGAGCTGAAGATGGCGGCGGGAAAAGAGGGCGGAGCTCACCCAGCGCGAAGCTTAAAAATGCTTTCTGCAGGCTGTGGTAAAAACTGCAATATCACCAATTGTTCTTTTCTCTTTAATCCATTTTAAATGACATGGGGGAATGAGAATTCTGTGTGCAGCCTGCAGAAAAAGTAAAGTGGCCACACCAGGTCACCTAGGAGCTGTAAGAGACTTTTAGAGATTTTGTGAAGAAGAGAGCTGTTGTTTTCAGGTGGGAATTTGCCTATCCTTAAAATGAGAAACACCCCATGTGTGGCCCATGATTGTCAGTATGAAAGCGACTGTGAGATGTTCATGGGAGAGATGTTTTTTTTTCATTGCAGCAGATTGTATCTTTCTGGGCAGGTCTGTTGCTAGTGGCAGTTTGGAAACCATGTTTAAAGCAGAGAAAAAACCTCTTTTTCCCTAAATATTGGAGAAACTTTTTAAGAACTGTAAAACTGACCAAATCCATATTTTGTTACCCTACGTGCAAGTTGGAAAAGGGAGGAGGTGCTGGAAGAGAGGGGAGTTTAGCTTTACTTTCTTATTATTTCTTTTCACCTTTAATTTTGTTAGCAATAAACTTTTCTTTATACAGCAACTGTTTAAGTTTGAACCTGCTTTGCATTACTCCAAATCCTTTATCTCACAAAAAATAGTAAGTAAGTAATGGATTGCGACCAAAATCACTACACGTAATTGGTGTTTCCGCCAGGTAACAAACTAAACCTGCTACATATGAAGAGCAGTGTTCTGCTTTGAGGCAGCAGGTAACAAAGTAATACATTATACAAATACATTTCTGCACCACCTCCTAAGAACTTTACAACACAGACAGCTCTGCCTTAAAAGCACCTTCTATTTTGATATGTAACACTAAAACCACCTTTTCTTCCCACCATTCAAAACTCTCACAAGAAAAACAAAGTTCATAGCAATTTATGTAGTTCAGTTCCATGAATGGAAGAAAGCCTTCAGCTTTCTTTTAAACCCTCAGATTCCACACTGAATGTTTTAACAACTTCTGATCTTCCCCAAGTTCTTTCCTACTCCCTTAAGGCACATCATATGTAGTTTTCAAGCATGGAATGAAAGTGTTTTGAAGCCAAATTATACAACTTACCCCAAAGAAAATTCACTTTTGGGTCATTGTAGAAAAAGCACTAACAACAAAATCACTGGAAATCTCACCTTTTAAAACAACCACATCTTTTTTAGCCCCCACATCCCACAATATTTCTCTCTCCGGGGTTTTACAGAAGTTCTATTCAGAAAGAGGCAAATGCATCAGGTCCTTACTTGGTCCTTACCCTATATTCAGGCTTTTCCAGAGCTTTAAATTTTTTATAACTTACATATCTGAATCCATTTCCAAGAATCCCTTTCTTGATCATTCCCAATAACTGACCTACATCCCCCAAAACAGGGGAGTTTAGCACCCCAACAGTGGGTATATAAAAATAAATATCTTTTATTTTGCCACTAGCAGTTGGTAACATTTCACAAAATTAAATATCAACCTGAGTATTTTTAGTGTTTGCTGAACAATAACTGGGTTCTGACTGAGTATTCCAACCAAGAACTTATCTCTAAAGCATGACTGTAAATGGACTGGATCTTGGAAACATATTTGAGTACACAATTGCATATAGCCCATCTAAACAGAAAGAGCAATACTGATTTACTATTAAGCATAGACATATTCCTACTCCTAAATAGTACCCCCATAGCATTCTCATAGCACCCTCAGCTATAACTGCTCAAAGAGGTGCACTTTGATAAAACTGCATTTCCAGAAGCTGGAATACGAATGATGCATGCCATCAAAACACACACCCTCATATTTATTTTTCTCTAGTGGTACTGTAAACAAGTAATAAATCTTTGTTAGTCAAAAAGAAATGCTGTTGTGACAGACCACTATGTTAATTTCCATACTATCAACAACCTTCATACAGGTCAACAGCCAATATTCTATATAAAAACTGTTGACCATATAAAATAGCTGTGTATATTTAAAAGAAGCCTCTCATATTAAAACAAGGAAACTAAAAATAGGAACCACTCTGTCTTCTGTGGTAAGATCATCCTAGCTTACTTAAAGTAATTTACTCTGAAGCTTTTTACCTCCTCATCAGATGTTAAGTGTTGAACTGAAGTTTCATTTGGGCTTTGGGATAACTTTATTTCTGGCTGTACATCTGGATGGACAGAGGAGTCCCAGAAGTTGCACTCAGATGCTTGCTTTGTCCAGTCAAGTGCATCCCAAACTATTAACTCACCTACGTGAGAACCTGTCACAAAAGTCAAATCTGGAGGGGGAAAAAAACCACACTTAGAAATCACATGACTTTTAAAAAAATAAATTTCACACGAAGTTATAACCCTAGAAAGAGAAGACAGGCCATTTATGTGTAAAGCTATGTAGAATGTGCAGTACATAACTGACATGACAAAAACCTCTCTCTTTTAGTAAATACACATCCATTTACCTAGCATAGCTCAGATGAGCTCTCTTGTAAAATTAGAACTAGGAAGGAGAACATTCACTGGCCACAGTGCACAGCACAGAGTTGCAAAGACAAGGAACACCACCAGAAGTGTGTACAAGTATTTGAACTACATTTCAAAGCCCTTCTATTCCTTTAAGAAGGAGGTGTATAAACATCCCCCAAACACAACAAAGTATGTCTTTCCCATAAATAGAAATACTGATCACAAGTTAAATGAATGAGTTAATGGCAATATTGAAGTAGCTGCTCGTGAATTTGTTTATCACACGTGGAAAGGAACTTCTACAACAATATTTAATTCAGGTAGCATCTTGTGTTTTTAAGCCTAACACTGCTTGCCTTTCATAATCAAAAACGAGAAAATAACGGCAACAGTTAAGCTCAGAAACAAGTACCATAAATCCAATTTTTCTTTTTTCCAGCCGCTTGTTACCTCTGTAACACAGCCCCTTTGTGCCAACCAGGCAGACACGCATACACCCACTTGCAGCAGATACACACTCGTTATCCCACCAGGGTGCTCCATAAAAAAAAAGACAGGGAAGAAAAGAGTAGAAGGGGCTGATACTTGCAGCAGAGTAGACAGAATTTCACGTATTAGTTCAGTATTACCCTAATAAGCAGCACAGATCGTATCATTTTCTAGACCCTCTCTGAAATCGATCTATATGCAGGCTCACATCTGCACACTCAGAACCTTCAGTTAGTTTAGGACTACAATTACAAGGGAACATGGCATTGCATATCCCATTTTAAAAATAAGAAGGAACAAGAAAAAAAAAGGTAGCATTTTTAACTTTCCCAACAGAAAGACTAAGAATTCCATTTCCATCAATGACATTGACTCTTCTACAGTGCAACTTGCCTGGTTTCATTTCATTGTTAATCCATAAACAAAGGAATTATATTTTGTCTTATCACTACCTTTGCAGCTGCACAAAAAGGTACATCCACTAGTTAGTAAGTTTCACTCCAGTTACAACTTTGGTTCCAATAAAGCCTCCATAAACTAACAAAACCAGTAACATTATAAAATCACTCTTACCATTGACACTGACTAATGATGAAATGTTATCCTGATGGTCAACAAGGCGCTTTACTTCAAGGACATTCCAACCTTCAGACCCATTGTTAGAAGCACTCAACCTAAAAATTACTTGAAAGATAGAAAAATTGTCTAAATAAGCTTTTTCATTTGGATTAAGACGGAGCTATGCATAAATAAAACATCATTTTCAGAGACACAAACTAAAACATTATAAGTGAGACCATACAAGAGCCACTTATGATTACTCACAGCATCAAAAAACAGGAAGGAATTATTTCAGTGATACCACCAAGGCCTCTTACCACAGCAAATATAGGATAAAACACTTCAGCCTAGTAACTCTGAAATTCAGAGAACTGGTCAACACCAGAAGTAAAAAGTATCAGACACCTTTATGGATAAGTAACTAAAAGCAAAACATGTTTCTTGAGGACTCATCTCACTGAAAAATTAATATTCAAAAACAATGCAATATCATCTAGTAAGGCAACCAATACTGTCAGAAATTAAGAATTTTAATGAGTCTGGGAATTTCTTTTGTATCTCAAGGGTATTACAAAAGAAGTATGGAAAGTTCAGATGAAAGTTTATATTGTATACCAGTGTCTAAACACAAGAGGACTATTTTTAATTTGTTCCTCCTTCTTTGATCAGAATATCAGGTTGCTCTTTTTCAACTAGGTGTTTAACCATCTCATTGTTTTGCTGATATAGTGCTCTAATTTTTTTCTTGGATTTCATTCCTAATTTTGAAATTTCAGCAATTTTACACAACACTTACTGAAAAGCTTCTTCACCAACAGCTAACCAATGACTTACAGTTTGCATACATAGAAAACTCTGTCTCCAACTAAGCAAGAGAACTCCTCATATTGTCTCCTTACAGCTTTGCATAGTAGGAAATCAGCAGTATCTCAGACTTCGGATCCTGGGATAAGGAGGTTCTAGAGAAGCCAAGTATCTGACAGCTCAGGTAAGCAGTTTCAGACCTTCTCCAGAAGAACAAATGTCAATTGCCACAATCAGATCTGGACAGGTAGCACTAACACTAAGGGAGCTGGCAGAGGAGCTTGCCATTTATCATCAGTCCTTGTTAACCAGGGAGGTGCCAGTCAACTGGAGGCTGGCCAATGTGATGCCCATCTACATAACTGGTTGAAAGAAGGATCCAGGGAACTACAGGCCTGTCAGCCTAACCCCAGTGCCAGGTAAAGTGATGGAACAAATTATCGAGTGTGATCACACAGCACATACAGGATAATCAGGGAATCAGGCTCAGACAGCATTGGTTTAAAAAAGACAGGTCCTGCTTGACCAGTATGAGCCACGGTATGCCCAGGTGGCCAAGAAGGCCAGTGGAATCAGTAATAGTGTGGCCAGCAGGAACAGGGCAGTGATTGTCCCCCTGGACTCGGCCCTGTAGCCACAACAGCCACTTGAAGCCACACCTCAATTCTGTATTCTGTTCTGGGTCCCTCCCAGGCAAGAAAGATATTGAGGTGCTGGAGTGTGTCCAGAGAATAGCAGTGGAGATGGTGAAGGGTCTGGAGCATAAGTCTTACGAGGCAAGAACTTGGGTTGTTTAGCCTAGAGTAAAGGAGGCGAAGGGAGACCTCATCACTCCCTACAACTACCTGAGAGGAGGTTGTGGCAAAGTGGGCACTGGCCTCTTCTCACAGGCCACAGAGTGATAGGACAAAAGGAAGTGGCCTCAAGCTGTGCAAGGAAAGGTTCAGGTTGGACATCAGAAACAATTTCTTCACAGAAGGGGTAGTCAGGCATTGGAATGGGTTACCCAGGGATGTGGAAGGAGAGAGCAGCCCTGAAGGTGTTCAAGAAATGACTGGACATGGTACTTAGTGGTATGGTTTAGTTGGCATGGTGGTGATTGGTTGAAGCTTGGACTCAAAGTTCTTGGAGGTCGTTTCCAATCTTAATGACTCTATGATTCTAAATATAGAAAAGTTCTGTCTTTACATGTCATGCATATCTCTAAAAAATTCTTGAGTAAGATCAGTATTGTCTCCTCTTTGTCAAATAAATGGTAAAAGGAAAAATGTTGCTGACCACACCCTAATACCATTTACTTTTCCTATGCAATTCCAGCAGCATGGTCTTCGTACATATCTCTGATAAGCAGCTGTTATGGAGGAACATGAATACTGGAAAATGCAAGATACTCACTTAGCTCTTTGCCAACTGCTGCTGCAACACAATTTTTGGGCAACTCAACCAAAGCACTGATGCCTTTGAAAAAAAAAAAAAGGAGATAAGGGAGAAAAGGATATTAATCTGTCACAAGAAAACACAACAAACTGTTTATTCCTTATTAATAAGGTTCTTAACAATCTTCTTTCAACTTATCAAAACAGAAGTATATTGCCAGAAGTGAAAGCTAAATGGCATCAGAAACAAACAGATTATCTCAAATGGAGGTAAGGTCAGGAGTTTTGGTCCTGAATGCAGCAGAATTCTGAACATCAAACTTGTGGTGAGGCTGAAAGTAAATTATCTTTTTATTTTAAATACAATTAAGATATTTATGTCCTAATGCTGGACAGTATTAAAAAAACCATGGCAATTACTGTGACTCTAAATACAGGCAGTACCAAAATTATTTGATACGGATACTACCTCAATATGCAGAATTCTAAAATACTGTGCAGAGCAAGATGAAGAAGAATAAAGCATATGATGAAAATACCCAGCTTGCTGTCCATCTGTATTCATCCTGCACAAAATTTCCCCAGTCTGTGCCAAAACACTATTAGAGCAACATTCCTCAAGGAATAAGTAATCTCTTTCCCCACAAAGGAAGTCAGAGGTTAGGACAGAAGAGAAGGCCCATGCCACACATTCCATTGACTCCTTGTACCAAAGTTACAACAGCACTGCACGCTAAGCACCACAGCATGATGTCCAACTGGTATTTACCATGATATTTCATACTAAACCAAAACAAGTATTAATATCCTCAAGGATTCAGCAGGTTTTGACTACCATTACTCTATTCTATGACAAATATAAGGCCACATTGGTTCCACCTCTGAATGCGATTCACAGCTTCGTAACCATCTTGGTAAAGTACAACAATGCCATGCAACAATTTTCTTCACACGGACAGACAATACAGAAGTTTATTAATAGAAAAGCATGACTGACATTAAATTCTGATTAAATTTATTATATTCCTATCAAAATATGCATTTTCTACATAAAAAGTACTGATTCTTAACAATTAAAAGTAATCTTTACTGCTCTAGTATTACAAAGCTTCACTTAGGAATATACTAAAACTCCCACTCAATCACACAAAAAGACAGTCAAAAGATCTGGTACACGTTACAGCAAACACAAAAATCAGCATTTGAACTCTAGCCCTCTAAGTCCAAGATAATGTACAGTTACTGAGATCTGAGATAGTCTAAAATTCACACAGCACAGAACATTAAAAGCAGTCTTAGTTCAGAATCCTATTAAATCTGACATTTAAAAAAATACAGAGTGGCTCTAATACATAATGTTATCATTAGAATTAAAATGAATTTGCCAAGTTGGTTTTGCATCATTATACAGATCCATTTCACTTGCACTTTAACAGCTATAATGAGTCATTTCCATTTTTACCTGCATCAGTAAGATGACTGGTCTTACACAAGAGATCTAATTTTCGGTTCCAAACACATAGATCACTCCCTCCAGACAACCATACATTCAGTCTTTGAAGAACTGTCAAACACTGCAGAACAAAAATCAGATATATGTCTCCTGCAAAAGTTCTACAGGGAATTTCTGTATTTCTCACTGAAATGATCATGAGCTTTAGTTAGATAAATCTGTAAGTACTATGAAATACAATATCAAGGTCTCTGAGAAATACAGATTTAATTACATACTAATATGTTAAATTTTTCATCAACAGTGTCAAAACTTTAGATGTTGCAGGTCACTTTTCCCAACACAGTAACAAAACCAAGTCACAGCATTCCCTTTGTTCTACATACTTTCAGAAAGAAAACCGAGGTACTAAGAGTTCCAAAAAAAAATTAAGAATTGTGCCCATTTTTCAGCCACTCATTATGTACCCATTCTCAAACAAAACAGTGCTAATTCATTCTAACACGCCTGCCCACATGACCCATGAGCCAGACATAATAGTTTAATGTATTCAACAAAACAACAGACATTCACAGGGTTTCCTCAGCATACCTTTACAGTAGAATGGAAACATGATACTTTCCGAACCTGTCTGCCACTAGTGCAGTCCCAAACCTGTCTTTATTCATTAAGGAAACAGAAAGGTTTCTATGTGTTCTAAATGCAAATACTGTGTTGGTAACTAAATGACAGATTAGTAAAGAGGTATGCAGAGACTCAGTCTCCTAAATCCAGACAGTCTTTTCAATATTTGGCCTAAATGACATATTCATAAAGGCCTGTTAGGGATTCATTTTTGTGGTAAGGATTGTACCTACATGTGAGCAATAACTAGTGAAACCCCTGTGTAATCCAATTACACCTAGCGGATATTATTAGCCATTAAGTTTTGAAATGGGCTGCAGCCTGTGTCAGTGTTACCTTTAAAAGTAAAAACCACAAAAAGCCCATAGAAATTTAAATTCTCTCCAGATCAAAGGATACAATAACTGTTCTATCAGCCGATGCTGTTATAATCAAATCCGTTTTTTCTTCAGTATCATCTGACGAAGAAAATGGTGCTATAGCTGTAATTTTGTGTGTGTGTCCATGAAGCTCACAAAGTTTTTCTCCAGTCTGAAAAACAAAAACATGGAAAACTACGGGTAAAATAGGAAAATGCCTCCTGTAGCATAAAATATAGGTATTAAATGACTTTTAAAAGCAAGAATTTCTAAGAGTCTAAAATCTCTCTTTCTAAAGTAATTTAAGGATTTGCTACTTACTACCTTCAGTGCTGTTCAAGATCTTAAATTAAATAACATACTATATGTAAGTTTAAAGAAGTGGTATATAATGCAAATTACTCTCTGAGTAAAAAACCTCTAAAAGCACTTAAGAACAAAATTCTGTATTAAACTAATTTAATTTTAAGGCAAATATTGGCCATTCACGCTTCTTAATGACTACTAGAGCAATTCAGATTTGTTGACAAACCTTCACTTGAAAATGTATTTTTTTACAATTTTAATTATTGGAAAAGCCTGACCTATATTTATAGCAAACACTGACCTATATTTATGGCCAACTTCCTGCCAGATTTATTTAGTATGCACATGATCTATAGATTCAAGCTGGTGCTTTAGACAACTACAACGACTTATACTAACATTTTTGGTTAAATGGCAAAACCCTACAAACAAACATGCAGAAGCATACTGGCATTTTAAACATGCAGCTAAAAGACAGGGTAATTTAAACTGCAAACTTCTTTACAGGTGTGGATTAATGTTTTAAATTAAAACTACAAAGATTTGCTTTAACAAACACAATGAAAATCCTACAAAAGTAGAGAATGGAACTCAGTTCATAAGCTGGATATCTAAATGAGTTTTACATTCACAAACTGCTCAGAACACTGGGCATATATATTCACATACATGGGTTTTAATATTCAAATCCCTTTACTTTTCCAAATTATAGAATTATAAAATTAGAAAAGGCCTTCAAAACCAGCAAAGCACTAATGGAAACGGTTCAAAAGAGAAGTTTCAAGTCCCTCCTTCTGTATTTTAAAATTACACCATAATAAATGTCACATAAATTTTTCAGGAGATTTTAAAGAAAATTTAAAGTCTGACATTTTTTCTTCCTCATTTGAATGTCACTGTAGACAGTACAGTATGTCTCCCCTTCAAACTTCTTATTAAATAATGTAACTCATTTACTAGACTTCCTTAAAAAAGGTTTAATGCTCATCAGTTCTCTACAATTTTGTCAATGAAACAGAGTAGAAGAGCAGAACAGCAGGTGTCACACTTACAGATCACAATTTGTATGGTAAGACTAATGTCTTAGTAAGGTTTTCAAAAGTTATAAGATTTTTACCACAGCAAGCAATTAAGGGCCTGTTCCTGCAAGGCATGAAATGTTTAATTTCTACTGACTTTGTTAACTCTCCAATATAATTTTGTGATAGCTCTCTATTAATCAGTCATACTACAAAGAAGTATTATTAATAGAGCCATTGAAATGTGTCTAAATCTTCAGTCATGGCAGGTTTGGGACCTTGCTACATGTTTTTTGAGTTACTAGTCAGCATTGCAGCATTTACAGCAAACACAGGACATACTTTCAAAGAGAAATTAAAGCCACAACTTCATACACACTTCTGTTTTTAACAGTATGATTTAATCTGAAATTTCTCTAAAATCACTATGTCATCCCAAAACATTCTAACTTTAAAAACTTACCCTTCTGGTTCACCCAGCTTCTACTTTCCTAACTCTCCTTCAGAAACTAAGATTCAACTGATTCCCCCCACTTTTACATTTTCAAACAGTACCTCTGCAGCAATTCTCATTCATTCTGCTTTTTTGCTCCTAGACATTTCTACCTCTTCTCTACAACTTCTACCCTCTCCAGAGTACACAAGCCACCCCTAAAAAAGACACCTAACCTGAGCATTCCAAAGAAATATGATTCCATCATCTCCTGCAGATGCAAACCTGGAAAAAACAAACAAACAAAACAAAAAAAGCATAACAAACTGAAGATTTCATTATAGCATAATGTAATGGAAAAGCAGTAAATGCTTATGGAAGAAAAAATGCTTACAAGATATATCAGATTCTGTCTTTAAAGAATAGTCATGTATTTGTAAATTACAGTTTCTAAACTGAAGTCAGTATATTTAAATAGGCATTTATCAACATATACTTAACATAAGAACAAGACTTAAGAATTCCAATACTATTATAAAAAGAATGTTCTCATGGGTCACCTCAGTCTTTTCCAGTTATGATCACCATCATCTGCAACCTTATCTGTTTCCTGAAGGAGCAAGGAATGGTCAAATGATCAACAAAAAAGCCTATTTTAAAAATGTGTTATGAACGCTGTTTAATCTAATGTGTCAAATGCTAGAGTATTACTTGCAATTTTATCTCAGTCCAGGTTTTGGAAGGCTCTTCCTGAGGCTTGGCCTTCTTTAGTGATCTTCCAATCAATATGAGCCTTACTTCACGTTCAAAAAGTACAAGAGCAAAGAAGAAAAAAAAAACAACAAAAAAAAACCCAACCAGCTTTCTGTTACATTCATAGAGGATTTATTTAGTATCTTCAAAAACCAATCTGAAAAAATTTTCCACTCACTGGTTTTAGCTGAGCCACTGAGAAAACAAGAAAATCCTTCTGTAAAATTCTCACTAAGATGATATTATCTAAAGACCTGAAGCGTGAAACTTGGCTTACAATAGTTGACAAAAAGCACACAATGGAATAGCTGCAGAAACTAAATAAAAACATTTCAGAAGCAGAGTAACAATACTAATCTTACTGAAAAGAATCAAGTGAAAAATATTATCATGTGTTTAACAATATAGAAAATACCATATTCTTGATAAATAAAAATTTAGAATTACTGTCTAGTGAAACAACTCTATTAAACTCCTCAAACTCTCAGAATACTAATCAGCTATACAATTTAGTCCTTATTCATATGCTATTTTATAATCTATCTTAAATGCAGCCACTCAGGCTTTAGTTTTACAACGATTATCATTATTTTAGCTTTAGTAATTTACCTGCTACCAAACAACAAAGTGCAAAATGGTAAAAGACTTCTTTGTATCAGACAGTGTGTGCAAGCTAAGAATACTGTGGTGTTTCTACGAAGATGAATTATACCTATTCAGTATGCATTTTGAGAAAAACATGCTTTGATGAAGGGTTATTTTAATAACTCGTCTGGGAAAAAAAAATCTGAAGAAACTACATGAGATCCTTCCATTTTTATATGAATCTTCTGGTGGACTACTGCAATGTAGAAGAATAAGTGTTATGATAACGCATGTAACTTTTCTGACATATATATATTTATGAGATTAAAAATAAAAACTGGCAAGCTAAAAATCCTCCATGGAGTCTTCTGTGAAATTTTTAAAAAAAACTCTATATATATATATGTATATATATATGTATATATATAAAAGAAATATTAGAAAATAAGATTCTGTGGACATTTCTGAACTGGAAGAGACCACTGGCATGGTCTCTTCCAATCAATGAGCATGGGGAGGGAGAGAACCTTCCTTCACAAACACCTGCTGTACACTGCAAGGATATAAAACAAACTCTTGCCCATATTAACTTCATGTAGTGTATCGATGAATATATTAGGATTTCCCTTCTGTATCTAATCCATAAAAGATATAAATTACTACAGCTCCTTAACAGAGCTACACTTGTCCATTACTTACGTTCTTAGTCATTAAACATTTTCTATTTAATTCTCCACATCAGCAAAGAGTCACTACATTTTGTGACTGACTAAAGACTTCACAACCTTACTTTTAAGGCAGAAAATTATTTATTCTCTTGTAGAATTAAGTTAAATTAAAGAACATGCAAGGCCAATTTAAAGAAAACTAGAACAGAAACTGGGTTGTAACGTGCAACTATCATAATTCATTCTCTCAGTCATACTTCCTAAGTGACATTGGGAAATACAATTACTTCATCTTCTTAACCAGTTTTCCAGTTTTTAGATAACTCTGTCCTCAGAAGATAGATAACTCAGTCTTCAAAAGTTACAGATAAAGATTGTCAGAAAATATAAAGAAAGGTACATGTAGCTGAAACCTGAAGGAGAGAAACAAAGGAATTGTCAGGTTTCAAAGAAGTATAGCAAGTTGAACCAGATCAAACTGAAAGAGAAATGTAATGCAGAGGTTAGGCACATAGTGGCTTTTGCTAAGTAGTCGTTCTGAATAAAGTAGCTGAAAATTTTAAGACTTGAAAAGTTAAAAAAAAATGCATTAATCAAAGCTCAAGTGAATTTAGCACTATAGCATCAAAAGAAAGTGCAAAAAAAGATCGGAAAGAAAGGAAAAGCAGCAGTCAATATTGTTGACGTCATGTCAAATTGCTACAGCATATCTGTAGGAGTCTATTACATTCTTTCATAGAACCAGAAGGTAAAATAATATCTATCCTCAACTCAGAAACATACAACACATGCATCCTGTCAGAACAGCAGCAGACAGTACTGCATATTGTCCTGTGAGAATCTATGCATGTACAGAAGGCAACACTCAGACCAGGAACAGAATGAAAAAGAACAGCTGAATTAGCTAAAAGCAATTCTTACAAACAAATGAATTTATATTCAGAAACATAACATTATCACCATTATTTTCTCATTAAAGTATAACTTAAAAGAAAAGACAAAAGACATAGTAACATAGCAAGGAAAGGGAATATTCATGCCTTGCCTTCTTTAACACCAGTTTTTACTCCCCTCCCCTCCCAAAAGTAAAAAGACAGGATTAAAAATGTTAGTACATTTTTACAAACATATTGCTAAGGACACTGTGAAACAATTTGAAATGGCATTTCATACCTGTAATCATCTATTTGCACTAGAAATCGTACTATATCTTGATGGCCTTTCAACACAAGGAGTTCCGTGTAAGGATTCTGTATTTGTTCTTCACCAATTGTCTGTACAGAGGATTTCTAAAATTCATAAAAAATGAAGTATATTTATTTTGTACTAACATAATTATTTTCATCATGTCTTTGTAATGTCTAACAATCTACATACAGACACGTGTGAATTTTCTGAACTACCATTTTGCCTTAATGAAAATCATTATAAAATATAATTTCCTGTTATTTCAAGTAAATAAAAGCTTTCTATAGCACGTATTTTAAATTACGATATAGCATTTCCTGTTTACCAAAAAAATTTTGTACTGATTTAATCTCTGATACAGTGAGATGAAAGCCCAGCTTAGTTATGAGCTGTCATGTGGAGCTAGCTTCATGACTCAATTCACCATACATTCAGTTTTTCATTAAATTACACCTCTTATGAGATGGCTGTGAACCTCTCATATCTTTCATCTACTGCTCAATTTTAAAATCCTATATAAAGACAACATATTTAAAACAAATAAGAACAAATGCTGTTCTGTTCCTTAATATATAAATCACCCATTGGTACTCTATCCACAAAATACCAAAGCAAACTGCATAAAAAACCATACAGAATGATTAATCATTTTATAGAACAGCATCTGCAATTACCCCCAACTAGACTATTAATTAAAAGAACAATGAATCACTTGGTGCAAGCTGATCACTAGGCAGGGTCAATAAAACGCTGCATAGAACTGCATTTTCAAGGCAGAATAGTTCTGCCAATCTCAATCATCATTTTATTTCAAGACAACTTTTTTGTAATTAAGGTCTTAAACATTCTGGAACAACTTGTTGTCAGATATTAGTTTTTTTAAAAAAAAATTTTAAAACCATCTTAAACAGCTCGGTAGTTACTCAGTGACAGCACTCTCTCCCCTTTAGATTTATTTTACACAACAGTCAACATCACACTGCTTCCAAGACTGTCCTTTCTTTGAGGACTTCAACAGAATGTACATTGTAAAACAGCAACTACAGAAAACTGTACAAAATCCAGCATACATGACAGGTAATACCACATGAAAGAGAAACATATTATCCTCAGAAACTTGAACTTTTTCTTGTAGGATTAGTAAATTATTTTCTATTACTTTTATATTGGTACTATGATAATATTCTTCAGAAACTAAGAATGACATAGTTAATAAATATGGATGGAAATAAACCTTTATTTGGTTTGTGGATGGAAAGAAACCTTTATTTGAAGAGTCCTTAATTTTTAAATGAAGATCTTATGATTTTATCTTGGTTTTGTGCTATCTGGTGCATTTCATGAAGCAACTGTTCCTCATTTTATGCACTCACATGAGAATAGAAGCTCCCATTTATAATAATGCAAGTAGAATCTGCATGGCTATAATAACAAATACAAAAACTTGGAATTCAGCCACCAAAAGCTAATCAAAACATTCCTTTAAAAAAAATGAGCGTTCTAAAAATCCTAAGCAAATCTCAGTACATTGGCAATATTGCATTTAGAAAACATATGTTCAGAAAACAATTTTAACACCATTCAGGAAAACTCAAAATTTGTATCATTAACATCCCAATTCTACAGTCTGTTGTTGCTTCCTATTCAGTAGAAGATGGTGCTATTTCTTCTGAACAATATGTCTAATCTTAATTCTAACAATGCCTGTGAATACTGAAAGGTACAGTGCTGATGAGGTACTTATTAGAGACGTGAACAAAATAACATATTTTCCCCCAGAAATGTCATACAATAAGTTATCCTCTCTTCAGATCTTCATTCATATTTACCCAAGTGTTGGGTTAGACGCGCATTTCTCTGAAGAAATCTCTATACAATGGCATGACTGGACTCTCTCGCAACAACACCAAGTTTTTTGGAGCTAAAAGCTGGATGCTGATGTTAATGGAATCTATTCCCAACTTGCATGTTTTTATGCATGACCTGTAAGCAACCCTACAATAATCAGAAAAAAAAAACCCTAACAAAATGTTCATCTCAAACTCAAAGCTTCCCATAAGCCCCATGATTTGAAGCATTTAAAAAGTGGGATTTTCAAAAGCAATTCATGAAAACCACGGATACAAGACTACACAGGAATACTGATTTATGGATCATGGAGCATGACAAATCAGCTCCTATGGACCATGATGCTCCTGTACTTAAGTGCTCCCACTACCAGAGCCACTCTCTCTAAGATGAACACCATGGCTGGCCAACAGCTGAAGAGATTCAGGAGCTTAAGTCTAAATAACTTCCAATTCCACAGTAAAAAAAAAAAAACAAAAAATGGGTAAGGAGAAACTTCCATTTCACAAACTTAGGACAGCTTTGCCAGAGGCCTCCTCTATTCCCCCAGTGCAATGCCACTCTAACACATCTGTCTGAAGTCACAGCACAGGAAACAAACACCGTAAATCCATAGCCCACACACTGCTGTGGGCTTTCTTTCCTATTGAAGAACTAATGGGTATGAAGATTATTAGATGAAACAGTATTACATCATGCAGGGAGGAAAAAAGTTTAGGGTCTAACCCTTACCAATACTTGTTCTACAAATTTTCCACAGAGAAGCAAAATTATTACTACCCCATTCCACAAAACGTGGCAACAATGAGAACAAAACCCCTGTGGACTGGATTTAACCAAGGCATGAATGGCAGAAGGGAAGAACTGGGCCACACCTTGATTCATGCTCGTGCTTTATTAAATCACAGTACATAAACCAGAGTCAGAGTTTAAACTTTGGAGAGGGACACACAACAATGCAGTTTCCTAGCACATGTCCAAAAACTGCATCATATTTCCCCCATCCTCCTTCTAAAATCAACTGCACACACAAACCTGCAAACATGGCTGCAATCCAACTGGCATTTTGACTGATGACAAAAGTCACAGGTATTCCCACACACTGTCATTCCAAACTGGTGCAGACCCAAATTTCCACCAAATTAAGTACTGACCTTTGAAGTCAGCCATGATATTGGCATAACTTGCTCACGAAAAGCAGCTGGAAAATAATTATTTCCTCATACTTGTCTAGATTACAAAAGCACTAAGTATATGGAGCACAGCAATACTTTTAATTAACTCTTGTTAAAGCCGTGATGAGAACTTCAGCAGACTCTCAGAGACATGAAAATTCCAACAATCTCTCCCTGTAATTCAGTAACATTACTCAATCTGAGTAGCAGGAAGGATGTCAGTGTATAGTGCACTATGTAACAAAGCATATTTCATGGATGAGGAACCAAGAAGAAACGCTGGAGGGCTACTACAAACTACTGTGACACATAAATAACAACTCACTGCTTATAATTTACATAATCGACCTCGGAGTCCTGAAGGCAGGACTTGCCAGAACTGCATGTAAGCTACACAGCAGCGAGCGGGAGGGGCCGGGATGCTCCCGACAGCTCCCGGGGGGCTCTGCTCGGTGGTTCTGCTGTTCACAGGATCAGTCAGGTTGCAAAGAACGTCTGAGATGAAACCCAACCCATGACAAACACCACCAAGTCAACCAGACCACGGCACTGAGTGACACGTCCAGCCTTTAAACACCTCGAGGGATGGCGATTCCACTACCTCCCTGAGCAGCCCAATTCAATATCTTTCTGTGAACAAATTCTTCCTGACGCCTAACCTGAAGCTCCCTTGGTGCAGCTTGAGACTGTGTCCTCTTGTCTTGTCACTGGCTGCCTGGGAGAAGAGACCGGCCCCCACGGCTACACCCTCCTTCCAGGTAGTTGGAGAGAGTGACAGGATCCCCCCCGAGTTTCCCCTTTCCCAGGATAAACCATCCGAGCTCCGTCAGCC
>VZRO01004678.1:50256-95989 GCA_013397915.1 Daphoenositta chrysoptera | reverse complement strand
CCTTCCCCAGGATAACCCATCCGAGCTCCGTCAGCCGCTCCGCACAGGACCTGAGCTCCAAACCCTGCACCACCTCCGCTGCCCTTCTCTCGACACGCTCCAGCTCCTCAATGTCCGCCTTGAACTGAAGCGCCCAGACCTGGACACAGCCCTTGAGGTTCGCCTCCGTGCCTTCCCACGTCCCCTGGCTCTCTTCGAGGCCGCCCGTGACCCGTTCTATCACTCCGACTGCCCCGCAGGCCGAGAGCCGGCCCGGAGCACGGCCCACCCCGGGGCCCAGCCCCACCCAGCGGGAAAGGCCACGGCCCAGCGCATGGCACGGCCTGCCCCAAGCCTAAGGCTCCGCAGGGCGCCGCCTCACCTCCGCCAAGCCCTGCGGCTCCCGGCCGCCGCCGATCAGCCACCGCAACATCGGGAGCGGGCCCGGGGCCGCGTCCGGGCCCGGCGGCACCGGCGGCGGCGCGGAGACACAGGCTGCTCAATCGAGCTCCGAGGGAGACCCGCCCGCCGGCGGGCGGGGCCGGCGCGGCCGGAGCAGTCGATCGTCGAGCGGGTGCGCCGTGAGGGGTGGCGGGCGGTGTGGAGGTGCCGGGTGTTTCTGCACGGCTTCCTAAGGCGGGCAAGTGAAATATTTCCTGGCGTTTTACCTCGCTGTCTTCCGACGTCAGAGAAGATTTATGCTATTACCTTTTGCCATATTACCATATTGCATATTACCACATTACAATTACGTTATTGCCACTTTTTTGTGACGGTTTTCAACTGTTTCTTGAAGTGGAACGCCAAAATGTTTTCTAAATAACAGATTTCCCTTGGCCATGGCTGTTTCCATCCTCCCTCACTGAACTCCTTGAGGTCTTTGATGCTCCTGTCAGGATGGAGCAACAAATACGAGTAAACTCACCTGATCGGCTGTCCTGCTCCTCTGCTGCCCTTCACGGAATCACAGAAGCCCAGGATGGGTCAGGTTAGCTGGGACCACACTGGGTCATCTGGTCCAACCTCCCTGTCAAAGCAGGATCATCCTGGAGCACCTGGCACAGGATTGTGTCCAGGCAGTTCTGAAATATCTCCAGTGAGGGAGACTCCAGAACCTCTCTGGTCAATCTGTTCCAGTGCACAGTCACCTGCATGGTAAAGAAGTTATTCCTCATGTTCAGGTGGAATTTCCTGTGCATCAAGGCACAGAGAAGAGCCTGGATCCATGTCCTTCACACTCTTTAGACAGCTATAGACATTGATGAGGTGATGCATTAGTCTTGGAAGCCTTTTGAGTTTTGGGTGAATGTGGGGCAGGATCACAAAACCTATCCCAGGCCACACAAAGCCCATTCTTGAGCAGACACAAGTGACAGAGGAGGTCTACAGACATGTCCAACAGGCACTGCTCTGAGCATCTGAATATACACAGGTCACTTGCCCTGATGGTTTTTTGCCCACATTTTTTCAGGTAACACCACACGATGCCTGAGATTTCCCACAGGGCAGGAGATTATGGTGCTTTTCTAAGTCACAGAATCATTGAGCAGTTTGGGTTGGAAGGGACCTTACAGATAATCTAGTTCCAACTCCCCTACCATGGGCCCAGCCATGTTCCACTAGACCAGGTTGTTCAAATCCCCATCCAGCCTGGCCTTGAACATTGCCAGGAATGGGGTACCCACAACTTCTCTGGGCAACCTTTTCCAGCTCATCACCACTCTCACAGTAAAGAATTCCTACCTAATACCCAATCTAAATCTGCTCTCTTTCAGTTCAAAGCCATTCCCTCTAGTCCTGTCACTTCACGCCCTTGTAAAAAGATCCTCTCCAGCTTTCTTGTAGGCTCCCTTCAGGAGATGCAAGGCCACAAGAGGGTTGACTCAGAGCCTTCTGTTCTCCAGGCTCAACAACCTCAATATTCCCACCTTTCTTCACAGGAGAGGTGTTCCACCCCTCCTGAACATCGGTTCACGACCAGCCTGTGTGTGTAAAGCGTGGGATGCATCCCAGACCTAGGTTGAAATGACACTGGCTTCACCTTAGTTCAACAAATATTTGTGATGTGTAACCTGAGTTTTGCCATTTGTTAACTGCTGTGAATTCCTTGCAGCTTTGTAACAAACTGAGGTTGGTAACAGTCATAAACCAGTTTTAAAGCAGTTGTTTACCTAGTTTAGCAAACTTCTGCATTTTTGTTTCAGTTCAATCACGCTGATTTCCATCTTAGAGGTGCAGTTCCTGCAGACTAAGGGCACAGCCAGTGGAATTACTTGGTGCATGCAGGTACACCTGCAAAGGTTTCCATGGTAATGTTTTGTCATCACCAGTCTGGTCCTTGGCAGTGTCCCTAAATAATTTGGTATAGTCTCCAAACTGGCATGTGTTGAGTCATTTTGTTATATTTTACTTATTGGAAGGAAGGACTGCACAGCATAATGCTAGTCACAGTTTATGACCTATATGACCACGTGAGATGAACCAACCACGACCTCCTTCCATTATGCCCCCTGTGCATCTGAAGGAGGAAGAGAATTTGTGAGTGAAGTTGCACCCAGAAAGAAGGAAGACATGGAGGGAAGGTGTTGTAAGATGTTTTTTCCCATATTTCTCGTTATCTTAACTCTGATTTGATTGGCAATAAATTAAATTAAATTTTTCCCAAGTCTAGTCTGTTTCCCCTTGATGGTAATTGCTGACTGGTGTCTCCCTTATCTTGACCCATGAGATATTTGTTGTACTTTCTCTCTTCTGTTTATCTGAGAGGGGGAGTGATAAAGCAGCTTGGTGGGCACCTGGCATCCAGGCAGGGTCAACCCACCACAGATGGACTTCAGGAGATTGCTTTTTGTCTCATTAATTAGAACTGACTTCAGAATTCTGCTTCTGAGCATCTTTTAATTCCTTCTTTAATAATGCTGTCTGCTTCCAGAATTATTACTCCATTTTCCATTTCTCTGCCTTTGTAGGTTGCATGAATTTCTGTGCATTTCTTCTTTGAATCCTTCTTGCTTTCCCAAAGAAACAGTTTTGTTGTTACTATTTCAAGCATCTAATGTACTGTACACTTCCGGGAAGCAGAAACAACTTCTCTGTTTCCCAGTGTGGTTGGTACAGTGTGGTTGCTGTGTTTGTCAGGATTCCTGGATAAAGAGTACAATCAATCACAGCGTTGCATTTGCTAGGCCGAGGTGCAGTGTCTTCTGCAATTTATGGCTTGCTGCTGTCAACCATTGGCAAAGGATTGTGCTCAGACTCTTAACTATGCAAAAGTGATGGAGTGTTGGAGGATAACACTCACTGCAGGAAATTTGCAGCACATGTTGTGATGACACATGGACACTTTTCCACAGATGTGACATTTCTTGTCCCCAGGCTTTTGTATCTGAATGGAGGAATACTTTTGCTTCCCACCTTCTAGCACAATGGCTTCCCTTTCAACTTGCCCCAGTGAGGTCCTGGCCTCTGCTGTAGTGATTAGGCACAGAAACTGTCACTAGGTTATCTCTTGCTCTCTTAACTAACATTTCCAGTATGTCACATTAATTGTATATCTGTTATAAGTTGCTGAAGCCTATTACAGTTTCCTCAAGTTACACAGTTCGAATGTTTCTATAGATTTTATTCATTGAGTAGAGTCCCTGGGAACAAGTGAACAGCTTACAATCAGTCTTATTGTAAGAATTACTTGGAGAGATTTTTACCAAGGAAGTACTTGAAAATATTATTTTAAAAGTGAAATCTCTAAATCACACCATATATCTTTGACATATAATTGTGATTCAGTTTCAAAATTCATGCCTGATCCAGACAGTATTTTTCTTTATGTCTAATAAATATATCAGTTGAAAAGTGCCTGCAAGATTTCACACTCTGCCAAGATCAAATACAGTCCAAAACACCTTACATATTAAAGAAACAGAATTAGAAACAGAGTAGTCCAGAGAAAAGATGATATTTTAGTGGACAGCATATGCTACAGTCCTCCACAACCAGCATATATGTCTTAAAAATCCATGCTGCTGTTCCTTGTATTCAATGGTGGTTAAATCCACCCCCTCAGGAAATGGCTAACTTTGCATTCCCAGATCAGGTGAGTGATACAGAAGCTCAGATATCTGTTATTCCTACAGAGAAATTATCCCTTTCAATCCATACACCATCTCAGACCTGCAGTGTGGCCCTGGGTGACGGGGGGCTAACACAGCTAAGTGTCACTTGCATCTTTCTGGTGCTTGAGGCCATGCTGTCTAACCAGTTCCCTTTGTGACTGAAGGTGATAAAAAGTGCTGAGATAAAAAGGTGATAAAAAGTGCTGCTGTAGACCTGCAGTGTGCCACCAGGGTGCCCTCGTGGCATTCCTTAGAGGATTCAATTCATTTTGTCACATGACCACCTATCTCCCAACTAACCACCAGTATCTAGAGGTTTAGGAAAAGAGTAGGAGATCATCCAGCAATACCACCTGAGCACATTGAGTTCCCCCTCTTGGCCTGAATCCTGGTTGCAGTAGACCTGGGATATTGGTTTGGTTTTGGTGAGCCTAAATCTAAACTCTAGGAACTTGTGAGAGAATGGAAGTTCAACCATGGGTGGTAATCAACTCGACCCCAGATATCCTAAGGCGATCTCTGCAACTCCAGCCATGGTGTTGTGTCTGAGAGAAATGTTTCCCACCTTGATGAAAGGTTCAGCTGCTTCCATCATGAGATTCTGGAGTTGCTCACAGGCCAAAGAAATGTATGGGTTCAGATTCATAGATGAAAATAAAGAATTTTGTATTTTTTCTAGGTTTTTGTGGCTGCAAGAAAAGGCTTTGTCAGCCCTACCAGTCAATGGCTTCAGCTACCCTTGAAGCCACAGTAGAAACTGAAATGTTGATCAATTATATGGGGTCACCTGTGCATTCTGTCTATTTTCTCTGTTGGTCAAATGACCCATAATGTGAGCAAACACAAAATAAGTCTGCCCCTAGAGACAGGCCTCCTTCATGGTCCACAGGGACACCAAGCTCCCAGATCCTTGGCCCCAGAGCAGCTCACTCAATGGAAGGACCCATCAGTACATACTTGAGTGCCTCAGGGTCTTAGGACCGTGGTGCAGCTCATCATACAAGCTGAGATGGAGCCAAGTAGTGCGGTGCTCCTATCCACCCCTTCACGGAGAATTTCAGCAGACTGGAGAGAAGTGGAGA
Source organism: Daphoenositta chrysoptera (assembly GCA_013397915.1). NCBI lineage: Eukaryota > Metazoa > Chordata > Aves > Passeriformes > Daphoenositta > Daphoenositta chrysoptera. The sequence goes on along the minus strand of VZRO01004678.1, from coordinate 90,816 downwards.
AGGGTATCACACTGCTCCTGGCCAAGGGAAAACTAAATGGTGACTTGATTAAGTTCTCGAGAAAATCTCCTCTCTCCCCTTGGCTTTAGATTTAACATCTAAGTGTGCAAAATATGTATTAATTTATCCTGTCTGGTCAGATTCAGAGAAGTTCACCAGAAGTGCAGATGAATACTAGTAGTGTGGAGATGATACTCACATAGTAACAGCCTTCATTTGTATTAAGTTATAATTTCTGGGGAAGATTCTTATCAGTTCTCACTTTTGTCATACTGGGTTCACAAGCCCTGAAATGAAAGTCAAGGAAAGTCTTACTTTTAACACTAGTTTAATGGATTAGAGTTATTTTCTGTATATTTCCATTTTTAATGGTTTGGTGTTGCAGTTTATCTGTGCTTAAACAATCACTTTCCTGCCTCCACGGACTGTGGCCTTCTCCGTCTGATGTAATCTAGTCTTTTCTACATGTTGTCAATAAATATGCTTATTTTTATGTTTCTTGTGTTTGATTTATATTTATCTGTGAAAAACAGAGTACCTCACACAGTGCATAATGCTGTGTTTCTCTTCACAAAGCAAATTGGTTTGCTTCTTCACTGCCTATTTCTTGTATTATGTTCTTGCTGAAGGTCTAAGGAAGCAAGTGCCATAAAATGGAATAACACCTGCATGAATTCCTCAAAGTCTGGCTGTACTTTGTGAAGAAAATTGAGTGAACATTTTTTTTTATCTGACAGAACAAATTGCATGCTGCTCTGATCTGAAGTGGAGTGTGATGGCAATATAAGCCCCCAGGTGGCATTCTAACCTTGTTTTTCTAAATCGTTTGTTTTCATAAGGAATGGATCTGATTCTTTTGTTTAAAAAGAAATTTTCTTCACCCTCATGGTAGATTTGAACAAAGAAATTAAAGCCATAAGCTGATCCTTTTTTTTTTTTTTCTTTTAGGTTTCCAATTTGAACATGTTTTGTTGATTCAAATGCAGTAGCCTCAAACCCAGCTTGAAATCTGATAGATGTTTGATGGAATTATGTAAATTATACTATATTCCAGATATTAAAGTCCATAACCTGATGATGTCCTGCAACAGCTATTCAATAAAAGATACCATGTGAATGTGGAAGATCACAATTGCAGTAAAATACTTTGCAACAAATTTATGAGAAAAGCATAAATCCAATTGTGGCTAACACCTTACAACACATGGATATTAACTGATGCTGGGTTACAATGAAATCCAGGCAGAATTCAATATTATGACTACATGAAACCAGTGTGATTCGCGTAGGATTTCTGTTTCCTTCCAGGAGTACCAGGCAGGCTTTGGCAAAGAGCACAAATTGTACCTCCTAACTTAGTCCCCCTGTTTATGTACTGAGGGTGCTGATGGTTCATCTTCAGGCCCCTCATTCACCAGAGGAGGGATGGCTCCCACAGACATTTACTCAGACTACCCAACGTAGCTCCTCAGCTGAGTTGCTCTGGGCTGAAGCATTTCTTTCCCCATCAGCTTCACAGTTCAAAGCTGGGGTCTAGTATCACTTTTGCAGTGTTTATTTCCTTTCAGCTCTCTCATATCCAGATGTTACTTTGCTAGTGAATACTTGTGTGCTTTCTTCCACACAGTCTGGTACTGTGTGGTGGGAGAAGTGCCTACAAAAAACCTTCACATTCACCCCTCAAATCCTTTCTTCCAACTTTTCTCTGCAAAAAACCCCATAACTTCCTTAGAAACCATTGGGCTGATGAGCTGCAAGTTGTCCTTACAGCTCTGACCAAAACTGTCACCTAATCATGTCCACCATGGACTGCCCCACCTGCAACTCTTTGCAACCTCTGCTTATATTTGGATTTTACCCTCTTTGAAAGGCAGACAATTTTAGTCTGTACTTGTGCAACACTCAGACAAATGGAATCCTTGTCCCTCTTTAGGATTCCAGTGGGATACGGAGCACAAATACACAGTAATCATATTTAATAAAGCAAATGGAGCTAATTTAAATTACTGCTTAAAATATATCGGTATGTAATAGGTCATAAATAAAAATCGACCTACACGCTGCCCTGGATATCTTTCAGAGTGTACTTTAGGAGGAGTCACTAAGTCAGAGTATCATCAATCACAGTTCCTAAAGCAACAAAACCCAAATTGCTGCCGCACTGTAAGACTCTGAGTAGCCAGAAGGCACAGAGGGAATGTTTGAAATCCAAACTTCATCTGTCTTTGTTGTGTTTCAGCCCTAAAGCTCTCAATGGTCCTTCTGAAAAAAGTCATTCCAGTATATTTTTCGGTATAAGGACCAAGCCTTAGTTCATACTAGACTCTTGCAGGTGGTGGGCTGGGCAAATGAAAAACTTCTTGAATTTAAATGGATTTTGAAACAAAGCCATGTATGTTTGTTCACAGAGGTTTATGAGTTACCCTTTGGGCTGTCTTGCACAGTGCACATTATACATTTCTGTTTAGTTGTTTTTGTATTTGTCAAACACATTTTTTCATCCAAAGTTTTCTAGTGATACTTAGGTATGGGTATGTTTAAGTGCTATGGATAGACTTAAAATTTTAACACCCTGTCCACTTCATAGTAAGTCCAAAAATTATCATAGGGTATTCTCTGCTTCCCTAATTTGGAAATGCTTAAGAGAATCCTTTGCCCTTACAAAAAAAATTCCTTTTGAGAGGTGAAATATAGCCTGACAGCTGATCACAGTAAAGTCTCATGCATGTAGTAAAGAGGTCCAAAATGGAAAAAGGCCTTACTGTCCCAGCTGTAGTGAATACTCTGGCCGCTAGAGCAAAATACCTTCAATACCTACAACACATTAGGTAATCACAATGAGAGGATGGGTCACTTCTTACCTTGCCAAAGAAGAAGCTGTTGAATGTTCTCTACTGTTAATTTTTTAATTCCCTTGGGGTGACCCTCAGTTCTTGGCCATATGAGTACACTGGCAGTGTGATGCAAACGTGCAGCTAATCTCTGCAGCTACAATGGTGAGGTATTTCTAGCACAGGTATGTGTTTATAAAGACCAGCATAGAGGATGCTAGGCAAGACCTGATGCACCATGTCAGCTGCAAGTCTGGTTCTCCACCCAGAGAACACTAATTCACACCATGCACGAGCATGGAGCAGTCACCTTAACCCCACAGCTCATCATATCATATGAGACCAGAAACTCAGCTCAACCAAACGCAGGTGAAAAGGGGACAACAACACTCCCTTGTGTATCACGGAGACACTAGAAGGAGGCTGGGAATTGGGAAGCATTTTTAATCAAAAGTAAGGTTTTGGTCAGAGAAGCTCTTAAGGGGCTGCTCAATGGCACACAGAGGTGGTTGGTATCCTGGAAAATCCCTTCTTGTGCTCCTGTCATTGTGCACCAGGCTGGCAGAAGGCCACTAAGTACTTAGCAGGGACATACAATTAGATGGATATCAAAGATGCATACACCCAGCTCTGATCTCTGAACTGAGCATGGTGGTGATGGGGAAATTTCAGCATTTATTTGACAAGATCCAATCTAGCACAGTATTTCCATCATGTTTGCTATGTGCAGTATCTGAATTGTGTCACCAAAATATTAAAGGCAAGTCTGGGTGTAAGAATGTTGCCTGAACACTATGTGGGCCACATGCTGATAACTGGATTTCATGCCCTTTCCGTTATTCAAGAGAAATCTTCCTGCTTGGATTAACAGAATAAAGCCAACTCCTTGAGCATATTATTTATTAATTTATTCCAATTAGTCAACTAAATATCTGAAGGAGTAAAGGCTCAGTCATAAAAGACAAAGTATGGTGTGACTGTGACGTCCAGCCTCCAGTTAAGAAATACACTGAAGTACAGGTTACATGAGCACCAGATATTGAGGGTTTTTTTTTTCACATTTCAGTCTGCAGAGTTTGAAATAAAATGTCATTCAACTTTACATAATAAGTTCAAACAAAAATTATAATTGATGAGCCATAATGATTTAGAAGATTAGCTAGGAAAAAGTTCCTTTCTACGCATACCATGGTTAAAAAATATTACTATGTTAATTCATACTGTGTCAATAAGTATAATGATTTTCTAATTCTGACTCCCTTCTCTGTGTGAAACTACTGAAACGCCACAAGAAGACCAGTGGTATTAGGCCGTATCCTTTGCTGCCTTTTCATACAAATTCCCCCTTGAAGTAATACGTAAGGTTAAGTCAGGAGAGGTTCCCATTTTCTTTGGCCTTGATCTCTTAAATCCTTACAGAATGTACAGTTGGAAGCTTAGAAATACTGTTCTCGAGGCTAATTTTGTGACACAAGAATCTGGATGATGTAGCATTGAGTGTCTGACTGTTAGCTAACCAGCTGTGTCATTTGTTCTGTTGCTGTGTGGCTTTCCTTGCCTCCTTCCAGATGAAACTTGCTGTGGTTGTTTTCCAGAGCAAGTACAAGCAAATGCTGCGTCTGATCTACAAGGGAATTTGGATGAGACCTGCAATCTTCCATTAAGTGAGTAAATGATTCACAAGAACCTGTTTGCTTATACCTTTCATGACAAAAAGGGTAAAAAAGGGCACAAAAACTGTTAAAATGAGTGACCAATGATAGTGGGAACCTTGGTCAACAGGACAATCTGGCGTAACAGCAACACGAATTTCAGGAAAATCAGGTTCCCTGGCTGAACAGGGATCCTCAAAATTACACTCCACCTCCTGTCTCCTCTTCCTCTTAGAATAGGACAGGCTGTGTTGATACCAACCTTGGTCAAGGTTATCTCTTTTGTTTCAATACTGCTTTCTTGAGTAGTGCATTGTCTCCACTGTGTCCTGGTTTGAGAGGCATTTTAATAAGCTTTCAGACTCCTCTAAATATTTTCTCTTATTTTCTCCAAGGCATTCTTCCAAACAAGTCTATCACTTCAGAAATAAATTATAAGACAGAAAGAGCTACTTACTGTGTTTGGTAACTCGTATCTTCCATGTACTACAAACTAGAACACTTCACCCAACAATTTCTGTAGCAAGCTTCCACACAAGCAGTGTATCCTCATAAAGGCAGATGTTCTCCGTGGAGGGATTTCACGTGACCGAACCCGGCACGCATGTTGTCCAGCTACTTCAGGGCTTGATTCACCTCACTGTTTAAAAATGTTTAAAAACACCTTGACATTTTTTCTGACTGTGACATCCAATGACAAGGATCATGGTATGTATTTTTCTGCCAGATTTCAGTAGCTAGTCTGTTCATTCCCAGGCGAGTCAGCAAAGTGAGAAACAAAGTATTCCTATGTACTTTTCTGTACTTCTGAACTGTTCTTTTTCTGTCTTTCCCAGATATAATTTTGGTCTCCACCTCAGCATCTGGGCTCTCCTTCTAGATCTCTTTATTATACTAATGCCGTGAGGTTGCAAACCCATTCATACCTCCTCTTTGGTTCATAGACTTGTGAGACTGCAAACTCTGTGGCATAGTCTCACCTTGTCTAACTACTCATCTTCGATTAAATAAAGAATCAAAGGATGGTGTCTATCAGAGACTGTGTGTAATTTTGTGAGAGGATTGTACTTGAGGGAACCTACATAAGTAAAAACTGAAATTTCTGATATGACTGAAATGTAGGCTTTGAAGAGAGACGATTTTAGCATTTTGTTGTTCAGCATGCAGTTGAAGAGACAAAAAGCCCAGTTATTGCTTTTCACAGGCAAGAGCTGCTTTTTACAAGGAGCCACCAGATAGGCAGACTAAGCCTGTCTGAAAAAATTAGGGGACAAAAAAGATATGTTCCTGCCCTGGGGCTAGCCACAGCTCCTGCCTCATGAGGGAATGGGGAAACACCAGGCCCATTGCTCCTCTCCTGCTTCTGATGGCCTTCAAAAATGATGGTGCTCTTGAATAGATAAAAATGATGTGGTGCTGTGACTCAGCAGCTTTGACCATATTCAGCACCTTGGCAGGCTCAAGGATAACCTCCTGGGTATGTCTGGGGGAAGGGTGGAGGTGAGACAGAATTGGCAAGGAATCACTTGGTCAAGAGTTAAAAAAGGGAAATCTTTGGTCTCTTGCTCTGCTCTTCTAGAGACATGTTAAACATGTTTCCCATCAAGAGCTACCAAGGGTCTAAATGCCAGTGGACCTTTGAAGAACAAGACTCAGTATCTTCCATCTTGAATGACCGCATTTTGGGGTGTTTTGGTGTGGGGTGGCAGGCTTAAGGTCCATTTTCAGAAGTGCTGAGTGCAACCAAAGAAAGGCTGCCCGCAGCTGTCAGTGCTCACTGCCTCTGGAAAACACAACTCAAGGGCTTCTAAACAGCCAAAAATCAGGAACAGCTTTTGAAGTTTGTAGACTTACAAAACGGCTGAAGCAGCTGTGCCACTGACCAGGCAGCTTGCTGCACTGCCATTCAGGTCTGGTCCAGCACCAGATTTTGAAAACATATTATTGAATAGCACGGCCATTTCTGTAAGTTCTTCTTTGTGAATATGGGCTTNTTTTTTTTTTTTTTTTTTTTTTTTTTTTTTTTTTTTTTTTTTTTTTTTTTTTGTAGCTGTGGTTATATCCAAATGGTACTGATGCCATGATGGTTTTTTTCCCCCTCTGTGTTTGGTTCTTAATTTTAAGACCAGGGAAAGGCAACAGTACCTTTGCTGCATCAATTCTGGATCCAAGTGAGAATTCAAGAGAAGCAAAGGAAAAGGATGAGGTTGTTAAAGGAGAAGCCACAGCCCAAGAATTCTCTCACCATTCAAGGAGCGTCACACACACCACCCAGGCTTTCCCTGCTAGGACTGGAGTCTGTTCTCAGCGGGGCTGATGGGCTGCCTTTCAAATCCTTGCACACGTGCTCACTCTCAGGTGCACTTCCTCCTTCAGGCTCTATCCTGGGTTTTCCACAGCAGAGTCTCAGGTGTCAGATTTATAAAAATAAAAAATTTAATAGAGTGGTACAGTCAGCTTAAACTGACCCAGAAGAAAAATTCTCCAGGCAATTAGACTTCAAGATTTATGCACCTGCCCTCATGCTCTCTCCATGTGATTTCAAGTCCAATGGTGAGTTTTGGGCTGGGGTCTTCTAACACCTTACTGGATTCTTTCTCTGTCTCCCCTCAGCCAGGCTGTTAACTGCTCTTATCTTGTTGAGCTGTAGGTTCTACTGATGGCTGCAGCCTCCTTGTCTTCTGGTTTGTGTTTCTTGTGCACTACATCAGTCAGGACATAGTAATCAAAATAGGCCTAGACTTGGGATAAAAATCTCTTAGCAACAACTAAACATCACTGTGTTATTAGTATTCTTCCCAAACTAAAACCAAAACACAATACTGTACCAGCTAGCACGCAAATTGACTCTGTTCCAATGTATCTGGGTGAAAGTTCACAGCTTGAGGCCCAGAGCTCCAGTAAATCCAGCTGCTTGTGCTGAACAAGTAGAGCCAAGCCAAGAGCAGATAAGTCACACAGTATTATCATTCTGAGTGATCCATTCTGTTTAAAACCTCCTTATTTAAGCTTAACAAAAAGTATCTCTTAACAGAGAAGATATTATTTTCTTCATAGCCAAAGAACAGTCAGGGCCCCCTGCCTGCATTTCCTACATAGCCATCCTGCCCTCATGCTATATCCACCTTATGTGTAATAAGATGTGTATGCATCTGGATATCCACCTTAGCATTATCTGAGAGCGATGACATTGTTTTTCCTTTTTTTATTTTAGTCGGGCTAGAACTTCACTCAGATTCTTCACAGAGTCAAGGAAAATTGTGTATACATCCTCAGAGACAGAGCTGTGCTTTCTTATGCAAGGTACTAGAACTCCTAAGGGTCAGTGTGTGTAGAAAAGTCTGGTTCCTAGGCGTGGTCCTTGTCAACACCAACTCTGCCTTCAGACCGCACCAATGAGTTCCTGCAGTTGATACCAACACTGCCACCCCCTGCACTCCTCTCTCCATGTCAGCCTATGACTGAGATGTGGGCCCAGGGTACAGTGGATACCTTTTTGCTTCTCAGGTCTGGGTTAGAGGCAACTTCTGTGACTAAAACAGATGTGAAACAAAACAGAGTTACTGGATCTGTGATTTAAGCCCCACATTGTGTCACACTCTGTGATAGTGACATAGGCTGCTGCTGCTCTCTCCCCATAGCTGCAGGCAAGGGGAAGTGTTTTCCCTGGACTCAGGCAGCCAAGAGATACCAAAAACTGAGTGAAGACAAAATGACAAATACATAAAGCTTGTAGGCCAACATTCCCATCTTTGCCAGATGCCTCAGCTCCTCTTGTCATCTCCCATGTTAGACAAAGAGGCTGTCAAAGCCAAACAGATTGGTAGATTACAAAAGCCTTTCTGACCCACTCTCTTCTCCCAAGAGGATTCACTTCCTTTCAGCTTTCACATCATTAGCACTCTCACGGCAGGCAAGGGGTCATTTCTAATTTGTGAATGCCCTTGGACCACAAGCTGGGATTTTAATTTGTTTACCTTGCATATTAAACAGTACTTTCAAAGGTACTGTCAATAAATCCTCTATGAATCAGGATCTTCACTCTAGACCTTGTTGTTACTTTCATTTTTTTGATTTGACTAGACAAGATTGAAAATAATTCCGTAAGGGCAATCTCAGTCACCAAACAGAGTGTCATCCCTGAAATCCTCAGAGTGCTGAGGGCAAACCTCTAGGGCTTTGTGACACGAGGGAAGAGCATGACTTTGCAAAGGAGAAGTCAAACCAAGCTGCTACATCGTATCTACAAATGGGGACTCAGTTGCTAGGGTTGTGGCAGTGAAAAATGCCTCCTGGGAGAAGCTCATGCAGAGCTTTCGCCCATTAACAGGGATGAAGGGTGCTGTATCACCTTGCCCCGGGTACCCTTGGGAGTACCTAGACCTAAGCACCACACACAAGGAACCAACAGGGGAATCTCAATTAGTTCATTAGCCTTCCCTCAGAATCCATGCCATGAAGACAAGTATAGAACTCAACACAGCTGTTACAGCATTACATCTTCGTGAAACCTTGCTTGTAACCTTGTCCCTCTTATCTCTTCTCCAGGGTAAAGGAGGAAGTTTTATTTACTTTTCATGTTTTGAATTCGCAAAACAGTTTTAATAAGTTTATAGGGCAAAAAGGGAAATGCTTGAATATGTTTGAACATAAATGCATGACAGTAGATCAGTAGTCCTCAGACTTTCTCCCCCTCTCTGGCTGATAGGTGGTGTTGCAGGGCTATTGAAATGTGGCACTGGTCTCACATAGAGCCACGTGGAACTCAGCAGTTTCGGTTCACAGGATTTCTGCTAACCTTTCTCTCACTTCTAGCTCCTGGGAGGTTTGCTCACACTTATAGACAAGGTCTGAGCTTCAGGATATCTAAAACTTTGGAGTAAAACCTAGCTCAGCTTCTCATGGAAACTGTGGCAAAGCCATCACATTTAATAATATGTAACTAAATGGTCATTTGAAAGAGGCACAGTCAAAATTGTCCCATCTTTGGTCCTTTTTATTCTAAAATGAATTCAAAATTTTGGCCCATTTCCCAAGGGAGTGGAAGTTAGAGCAAATGTGTAAGGACCCAAGAGATCCCCATTGAGCACAGGTAAGTTTAATGATAGATTGGTTTCCTGGTCCTTCTACTCTGGTACATCTCAGTAAATTTCACTGGATGCTTCATAGGAAGCTGCAACAGGGGAAAGAGATAAAAGAATAATATAAAAGAAAAGCAAACCATAAACTACCTCTCAAGCAGTTATGACTTGACCTTCTCCAGAGTAAGGGGTAAACTGCCTTTCAAATAATTATGTTTAGAGCTTACCTAAGCCACTGAAACATCAAGTATATTCTATAACACAGCATGGGAAAAGAAAAGAGCACTGTCAAGCTAAACACACACTTGGGCAAACACTGTCAGCCAAGGGACACTTACTGTCTCAAAACATACTTCGCATTTTCATCACCTCCTGGGCTTTCCCTCTGCTTCATCATGAGAGACTGCTGCAGTGGTCACAGCTTCCTCCTCTACCCATCCTTGCCTGTGGTACCTGGGTCTTCCAGGTAGGGCTGCTGCATCGTGGAGAAGAGTTGGTTACATCCAGCTGTCTGTCCAGAGGGTAGCAGGAGTGTGAACAGAAAAAGAAAGCAAAGAAGAGGCAAAAGAGACAATGGGTAACCTTTGGCTGAGACCACAAAGATAAACCTCTGCCTGCAGAATGTCTCAGCATTTATCTTCCTAGCTGGATCTTCTCTCCAACACTCCTTGTCAGTATTTTTTTTTCCTGTGTTCAGTGCCATGAGTCTGGGCTCGGGGATGGTGTCCTACTAACAGTCTTTTTGCACATGCTCTTCCACTGCCCCATGGAAAGTCAACAAGTGCAAATGACCCTCTGTGTCTAACACAGCTGCACAAGAAATGCTGTAGGGCCTCTGCGGGCTGGGGTGTGGAGCCACACTGGTGATGGGAGCAGCACCACGAGGGGCCTGCACAGTGGTGCACCGGAGGGGAGAGACTGTGGCCACAACAAGGACAGCCAGCTTCATAGACTGAGCCCCCTGCAACGGAGAATGAGAGGCCAGAAGAGCCCCTTAGACAATGAATTATCTAAATCAGGCAGTAAGATGTAACACTGATTGAAAAGCTTGTTCAAATTGCTTTCACTGTGATTCATAAACTCTTCATGTAAATTCATATGTTAGGATGAGCACAAAAATTAGAAAGCTGGAATAAGATTGCTTTAATTTAAATAAGAGACATGGTTGTGAATATTAGGCCTTTACACTGTTAGCAGTAACCCATCAGATGTTAACAAAATCTGATATGCAACAGTTTTACATATCCCCTTGTGGGAGAAAGATCAACTTGCAAACCGCTTTATAAATCAGCCACACTGTTAGAGTTAGGCTACTGTATCTAAATGGCTTTTAGATATGCTTCCTGTTTTCAGCTACCATATTTACAAATGAAAGCTTTTTCAAACCACGTCTTTTAATATAATTTGCATATTTAGTAATACATTGATTAACATTAAACACGGATTATTGCAATTTATTTCAGAAACAGATGGGATGCATTAAGTGAAAAGCCAGAGCGTTTAAACAGAGCACACTCCCAGGCTGACTCCCGATGATTGATGAATACAAAAACTTTATTAACTATCAAGAAAAAGAAAAAAGGAAAAAGGAAAGGACACTTCATACTGACTCCTTCCTTTTCAAGCAGCTGCCTCGCTTAAGAGTATACAAAACTGCCATTAAGGGGAGTTTAAATAAAATAATGCCATTCAGATATGCGCATGGCTTAACGGAAAGCTCTGGCACATGGAAGACAAAATTCTGACCCTGGGTCTCAGCTGCAAGGAGGAAAAACCTGCCCCGGGAGCCGGGGACTGGTCCCCCGCCGCGGGCTCGTCCCCGGTGCCAGTAGGTGGCAGCCGCCCACAACGCACATTTCCAAGGCACATTTTGGGTTGGTTTTCCTTTTCAGCGTTCGTGGGAAACTTCTCGGGCTGGGCGAAAGCTCCGTTGGGTTTCCTTCTCTTCGCAGTGGCCTCACAGCACCTGGCTTTCAAATACGCTGCCTTCAGCTGGCACCTGTTAGTAGGAACACCCTGAGATATGTTGTGGTGCTTTGTGTGTGCGTGTGTGCGAGTATATAGGTGTAATTTTGACTCAAAACCAAGATGCATATAAACTGTATAGAATGATCTATGAATCAGACATATGTACGAGGATGTGCATGGTTTTTTAAAAGCAAAATGAGTATTTAGAGCAGCAATGCAATGTAAACATGGTATTCACGTTTACAAATATTCTCCTCAAAGTGAAACCTTCATTTCCCAAAAACAAGGTGGCAAGTCTTTCATCTTTGTTTAGAAATATACATTGCAATAGTCAAGAAAGGAGTAGGCAGTGTCATTGAAAGGTAGGTCCATTGGTGGTTTTAAAACTCGGCAGTTCATGAGCCATGGAAGTGTGATACAGGAGGGATTACTTCTGTATGTGCCCTGCTTCTTACACTCTTTTAAGAAAATATATCCACTGCTGGGCACTGATTAACCCATAGCCTGACCCAGTGCATTGGTTTGTATCTTATTTAAATTAGCTTTCTGTATAATTAATGATGCAGCCAATTAGTCTGACAGAGCCCGGATACCATAGCTAAAATAAGCTTTGACACTTCAATAGATCTCTTCAAGTAGATTACATAAATGTTATTTCTATACTACCCATTCAGAGCCTTTCCTTTTGTCTTACATTTCTAACAGGAATGGTCCTTCCCAAAGCGGGAGGCGGAGGTCTCCAAAGCAAACCAGGTTTTTACCTTCCCCCTTCAGGTCATTTTATTTCCAAGTGGGCCTTGTTTTCCTCTCATGCGGTTGCATGTGAGCTTTGCAATTTAGTATAGTGAAGGAAGGGAAAACATTCTAGCCTCCACACAAATACAGACTCACACACAGCGTAATTGTATTTTCTTTCTGCATGCAGAAGATAAGTTACTTTAGTGCTAGGAAAATAAGACTCTGTTCATCAGAGCAAATAGTTTATCTTGGGGGAGTAAGAATGGTCCCCCTTGAGCAAAATCTGAGGGAAGAGACCTGGGAAAGGGAAGGCAATTTTATCTAGGGTTCACTTGAGGGGTCTACTCCAAAATTTGTCCAAAGAGAAGGAGCAAAACTGGCTGGGAATAATTGTGCTGATACTGGGATATAACTCCCAAATTCCCAAATTTTCCCAAGCTCTCTGTGAACCCAGAGGAAACTAGCAGAAGGAACCTGTGTGCTCAGTCCTCTGTGAGTCAACCCACCACCCCTGCAGTCAGGTGTCTGTAAGATGAGAGGACACTCCAAACTCCAGGCCCAGGGCTGAGCAGGGAGATCAGCCACTGGTGGACACAGGGGAAGAAACTATTTATTTTTTTATCCTTCACTGCTGTTCCTCCTTCTCTGTCCTCTTGATCCTAAGGTCTCTTGTAGTGGGAAATGATTTTCAACACCTCCACTTTCTGTGAAGGGAAGAAGGAGACCTGTGTGTGGCACAGGCATCTCCTGCAGAGACCCCAGCAGGAAGATCAGCCTGCACATACCCACACCAGTTTGGGTGCTCGTATGTAGCACGGCCAGACATACTGAGAGATGGCAAATGGCTTGGCCAGTTCATACCCTACTGTTCGAGCTCCCCTCATCTCCATCCAAATTTGGCAGTAGACCATGTCTTGACTGCCTTATTTAAACCCTGTAATCTACAATCCCCGTATTTTCTCTTCATTTATCTTTGTCCTGCTGTTACAGTATGCAACTCTGGACATTCCTTTAGGTCACAATTTTGGGAAAGATGCTGTGCACAACTGTATCTTCACTTCAATCCCTTTCAGACTGATCCACTGTTTAAGCTTACTTAAATAAGGTTCTTTGCATTTACTAGAATAGGGAGAATTTATTTAGGAAAAAAAATAATAAAGAGTATAAATTCATGAGCTTGATAATACATATGAGCTCTCCCAGCTCTGAGAAAGAAATTCTTCGTTAATATTTTGGGTTGCTGTGGCACAGAGCCAATGTTTCAGTTACACTACAAAAAGCACCCAAAAATTACCAATATCTCTTTTCCCTGTCTTCAAACTTTTATTAAATACTCAAAAGTATTTAAAAGGTCAGTTACCCATTTTGCTGCTATCAGGAGATTACTCTAACATGATGTGTTTGTCTCCTATTGTGAGTAGTGAAAATCCCCCTGTATCCAGTGTGTTTTGTTTGGATTGAGATGGCATGCAGCTGATGGCTGTGACCTTCATGGTGGCTTAGATCCCTGGCTGGCACTGATTTTTGATTTAGTGCCGATCTGCTGCGCTTGTCACAGGCTGCAAGGTGCTTTCCATGCACTAATGGAACAGCTCAAGGGCAGAGGGGCCCTGTAAATGTCTATCTTTCACCAACACTGAGCTAAATAGAGAGCTGAGTTTTCTACATGTGAATGACAGAACCTGAGATTATATACAGGAGTGAACTGGGAGTTCTTTCACCTGGGCTGATGTTCAGCAGTAAATAAATGTCACTGTAAAATGAGAAGTTTTTATTATTCTGAGAGGTAATGAAAATAAGTGTACAGTATTAAACAGGATACTTAATATTGCCTATATATCCACATCTGAAGACAGGAACTAGCTCTATACAGCCCATGTCCTCATAAGCAGTTATTTCCTTTGAATACCAGAGGATTTGTACCAGAGTTCAGTTTGACTCTGTCTGCATTAATAAGTCATTAATAAATCCTGTTCCTTAATGACATATTCAGCTGGAAATGAATTCATCCTGAGCTCTCCCCTGCAGGAAACCAGCACACTGGATTGCAAATGGCAAAGGATTCCAGGTTAACTCTTTGCTTATTCACTGAAGTTAGGAATGGGTGAAGGGCCAAGACAATGCCATCTACACAGGAAAAATCTCATACTAGGCTTGATGGAGGTTTCTTTGACTATGGGTGCAGGGAAAGGCTATTAGGCTTGCCTCAGCCTCCCGCTTATAGGGAGTAATGCAAGGTATTTTAGTGTCATATTAATCTTATAGTTTGTTTTTAACAAAACAGGTCTTTACAGGATAAATATTTTTCTTGCAGTCTGGATTTCCTGGGGACGTCCATTGTCATTTCCATATACTAGATACAAGCTGGAATATTCAGATAACATTAAAAAATGGGATAATAAATAATAGGATAATAAATGCCCTCTTAAGTATAGTGAACCAGATCATACCATCAGCTTTTGCAAAGGAATCCTGACTGAAATCAAACTCAAGAACTGTGCATGGGCTTGAAGTGGAATGAGGAATTCTGCTTACAAGCCAGAACTGCCTCTCTATCTTTCTCAGTTGACCATCTCTCTCCTCATAATTGGAAAATTATCTAGGTTTTAACTACTTAACTGCTTTTTAAAGTTGTTGGTTTAATCAGTAAGGTTGCCATCACTAATTTCTAAGGTGGAAGATGAAAGGAAAGAGGCCACTGCTTCCTTGTTCTGCCTCTTGACAGCTAAGTGCATTCTCAAGACTACACTAAACAGCATTTTGCTGCCCATTGCCCCATGGAGAAGCAAGGGATAATTTTAACCTGGGAGTACTTTGGCTGTGGAGTGATGCTCGGGACCAGCTTTGCTGACTTCAGTCTATGTCCTGGGTGAAAACCACTAAACCACTTTTCTGACCAAAGGAGTACAAAAAAGCCATAGCAAAAGAAAATTATTCAAGTAATTTTTCAAACCCATTTTCTTGCTTATGGAAAACAAACAAACAAAACTAGGACATTGAATGAATGCATTATGAGTATATAAATTATTAAATCAACCAAGGAATTTTTATGGGTGAGGTAGAGGGATCCACTCTACCACTAAATCTACCACTCTACCACTGTCTCTAAATCCACTATAGAATTTCATAATACAGGGATTTAGCGTAATTTTCTCCAAACCCTTTTTTTCCGGCAGTAATGGGTACTCTGTGAGTTTTGTCTACAAGGAAAGACCTATAGGAGAGGATCCATAGTCCTCTCATATGGCCACCAGTTTTGACAGTCAGAGGCCAAACAGGATCAGGCTATAGGCTACGAAGCGTCAGTTTCCTTATCTGTGACAGAGAAGTGCTTTTCCTAAGGGTCTTGTTGGGCTAATTAATTGCCTTTATCAGACTACAACAAATCTTACCTGGACAAGAGTGAGAAGCCATCAGTCCCACCTAGGGCTGAGCTCTCTATTGGGCTTCAGCCTGACCCTTGACTCAGAGGAAGATGGTTTGGGGGAGGAGGGTGACACAGTAGAGTTTCAGGCTGTAAAGGACCGGGCTTTCCCTCCAGCACCTGCTGCTGCCTGGAGTTCATTTGAGCTCTGTGGTGGTTTGGAAGACCTTGAGAGGGACACCTGGAGCTGTCAAATCATACACTGCCCAAAGCTGCCAGGCTGGCCCCCTGCCTACATCCAGATTGCAGCTGGGCACACAGCTCCCTCCACCACCCGTGAGGGAGCCAGCATCTGGCAACCCCATACCACTGCATTCCTCCTCTCTGCATAAACTCAGACACTGCAAGAAGTTCAGCACCTCACAGTCTTCTCTGCCACAGGTAGAGGACTTAGTGTTTTTAGGTTGCTGTTCAAGTACGTTGAAGTGCACTGTGTTGTGATGAAGCCTGGACCTCACTTGTGAAGACACAAGTGCCACCTCCCCTGCACCTTGCACCTTGCCATGGGGCTGTCCCCATGGTCCCAAGACCCCAGTACCTGAACTTCTGGACGTGTCTGTTTAAACAGTGCTGGGACTTGTCCTGGTGGTAGAATTGAGATCTTGGAAATGCTGCTGAAAGAAAGACTTGGACATCAGTAGTCAAGATCTGGTGTGGAATATCACAGCTATTGACAGGCTGATGGGAGACTGTAGGCAGGCATGTGTATTGGTGGTCATACTTAAAAGATAATATGCCTTTTGCTTTGGTGTGCACATGATGGTTTAACACAAATTAGCATCCCTGGATTCTCATATATTCCCTAGCATGGAACTTAACTTAGGGGGAGAACAATAAAATTACTCTGTTCACCTCTTCATTGTTCTTCTGATATAAGAAACTAACAGATCTAGGAAGTAGATGGTTTTTGCCCCAGCCACAATAAAACTATCACTGGAAATTCAAGACCTATATGGACAGAATATGAGAGCATGGATTTACCTCAGGTGTAAATGACATTATTCGAGAATGCTTCACCTTTACACTAACTTTTTCCTATAAAGCTGCCAAGGTCAGTGAGACCTTGGTTCATCTGCTGCGTAAGTGCCAGTTGTTTAAGGCAGAACTGTTGCGGTTTGGTTATTTTGGATATTGTTAAATGGTTTGTTCCCGGTTTTCCCCTTTCACCCTGTTGGTCTCACCCCGGACCCCTTCCCTGCCTTCCCCCCCGTCAATCTAATTGTTAATCTCTGTGAGCCATCCCCTATCTCTCACCGGCTCTATTCCCCATTGAATGGTGCTGCTGTTCCTCCCCTTGAGCCCTCTCTGGTTGGTTCTGGCCCTGAGTGGCAGCCCCTGGACCCTCCTGGCTTGTGTTCTGACTGGCCAATTTTTGTATACGCCCCTTGTTGCCTCCCCACTTTTTAACCCTGTGAAAACCTCAGATCTTTAGGATTCCATCCCTGACTCTCCCTTCAATAAACCCCTGAGGGCCACATTGGATCCCCGCCTCCTCCATTTTGCCCTTCTCCTCTGGCGTGCTCTGCCCCCCTCTGCTGAGGGATTTCCTCCCAGCCTGCGCAGCCTGGCTGGAGGCTCTGCTGCCCATCCCGCTCTCGGGGACTCCCCCACTGCTGGGCCAGACCACTGAGGGTTTCCCCTCTGGTTTCTCCAGGCGAGGGCTGAACCCTCACGCCGCCGCGCGCCCAGACAGAACTACTGTGGAACGAGACTCTTGAAATAGTCCTACCTTCCAAATCTGTGAATCAGTGGAGAATCTCAAATGTACATGTCAGAGTCTTTACTGGCCCTCTTTATTCCCTACTGCCATTTAGGCTTTCTAATGCAACATATTTCCATGTGTTCCTCTGAACACACCTGCCCTCTGGTATTTTGAGAAAATAAGGTATTATCTAAAAACTTGCTTTGTAAGACTTACAGAAAGTGTTCAACATGCTCTTTCTTGTTCAACTTAACAGTGACACGTACAGTACATAATGCATGTGAACCATAGATCCCTATGGCTGATCCACTGCAGAGCTGTCAACAGATGGATAATGCACTCATCACATCCTTTTCCTTCTTCTTAATATTATTGCCGTTGCCTTTTTGAGATTTTTAACTGGGGCTTACGTACATAAGACCAAATTCTGAGGGAGTCTCTGGGCCCACGGCCTGATCTGTCTTTTTGTGTGCATGAGGCTGAACACTGAGTCGCTCAAATGGCTGGAGAGTCCCAAAGTGAAGGGTATTAAAACCTAATTTTCAGACTTAATTTTAGAAAAAGCTGCTTCAGTGTTACGTGGTACAAGATATCTCATTAGCTCTTACCAGATCCCTGCCTTTGGAGGGCTCTTTCACTGTACTAATGGCACTTTGACATTTTGTGGATTACTCTTTCAGGTTCCATAATCAATTTAACATTAACATTCATGTAAACTATTAATGAAATAATATTAAAAAAGAAAAATGTTCCTACAATACTGCAACATTTTAATGCCTCATTAAAATCATTAGTAATGCTAATATTAAAGAACTTACTCCATCTTTCAGAGAACCCCAAAATAAATCATAATCAGATGTTTGCTAACGTACAGCCAGAGAAATAATTTATACATTGCTGGCATATAGGCATCACGTACACTAAAGATGACACTGTAAGGTCACATTATTAAGCACTCACAACTAGTTCTGCCTTTGGAAACTCATTGTACACAGTATTATTTTATAATTATCATTAAACATACTGAATATTGTTTGTGGTTTCTATTTATGAGGAAAAAAAGTATATAGTGTGCCTCTCAGCCAGCCAGTGCTTTCATGGAATTCAAGTTGCAAACAATGACATGCTTCACTGACCTCAATGACTTACAAAGGCCATTTATATTCAGTACTCTCATTTACTCTATCTTTAAAAATGAGTAAGAGACATATATTAATAGCAAGAAACTGGGAGAATGATTGCATCACTACCCATCTCCAGACTTACTGCAACACTTCATTCTCCAGGACTTGAACTGGCATGGGAATGTAAATGCCATAGGTAATATTTATATAATTTTTTCCTACATGTGTAAGGGTAGGCCTGTGGTCCTCCCTTTGTTGGCCAACTTTTGCATATCATCCTGAAGAGCTGTAGCCACAGGAATAGCCTTTATTCAGTGAATTGTAAGGGTGAATACCAGAGCAGAGTTCTGATCTAGGGTACACCAGAGCTTTAGCCATGTAACAGGGACGTCCTTGGCAGTGGGCTGGGAGGAAAGCTGGCTCCAGGGGAGTTCGGCACTGCACCACACCAGCACCCTCCAGGGAGTGGTCTGGAGGAGTGACAAGGCACGTGCTACTGCTGAGCTGGAAAGCTTTCTCAAGTGGGTGTATCATTGGTTTAAACCACTGTGAACATTCATTTACACTAACGAGCCACCCATTCCCAGGCCAGCAGTCCTGTGATGTAAAGTGGCAAATGGGCAGGTAACTGAGCATCCAAAACCACAGCAAGGAACCACAGAAAGAACCCCTCCAGCCTTTCCCTAAGATCCCCACACTGCAAGCCAGCTCAGCAGCGCAGATACAAGGACTGAGCCTCCTAGAGCTCTCAGGGTGAGCCCATGGACACAGGCTGCCTCTCGGGTCAGGGCTGCCCCTCCAGCACAGCTGGGCCAGGCAGGGCTGCTCCAAGGGCAACTGCAGCTTTCCCTGCCATGAGCCAAGGTCATTAGGCTGGGGACACGCTGTACTGCTGCACTCAAAAAAGGAGTTCGCTTGGCTTGGATGTTCTCTCCGTTGAGCCATAGTATTCAGTTCATCCCTCATTCTGGAGCAAAACATACACAATTTTTAAAAATCAACACCTCACCACTGGGTTTTGCTGGTGGCTGTGCCAGATATTTGAGACCAGATCCACTGGATTAAAGAGGAACTTTGGTCTTCCCACCCTTCCTGGACAGTGTCCCAACCCACTCACAATGTAACACCATTCTCCTTGCATTCGCCTTGCATGTCCTCCCTTTATTTCCAGTATTAGCTGACCCAAGACCTCATTGCTGAACAGATTCTGCTTTGCAAAACCTCCTTGAGGAAGCTCAGCAAATAAATCCATTGGCATAGCCTTCTGAATTCAAAATCAGAGGGCTGATTCTGGCATGGTTTACATCTTCTGTTTTAATTTGTCATTTGGTTTAGATGAAAGGTTAATTGCGTTTTCTCTTAATGTATTTAATATATTGTAGTAACAAGCAAGCTCTAGAAATGATAAAGTAATTTGGTAAAAAACTCAGCTACATCATCTTTAGCCATTCATGTTCCCTTCAGAGAGAAAATTAATTGTTCCAATCTAGTAAGCTACAAAAGAAATACAGCCGACAAAGGGTGAAATATGAACATCAATGGTAAGTTTCAAATTTACCCTATTTATTTTGAATGTAAGATCTCGTGACCCACTAAAATTCAGTTCAAAGTGTTTTATGAAAAATAATGGCTGAAATTGAATGTCTTAATTTACATTTAATGCAATTAAGAATGGTTTAAATTATGACTGATGAACAGCACACACAGATGTCAGTCAGTTTCATCAGAATAAATTGAAGTCAGTGTCAATGAATGCTCCACTGATAAATCCCACTTTACATAAAATTAATAAAAATAAGGAAATATAATCCTTAGCTAATTGCAAAATGTTCTGGAATTCCCCTGAATTTTGGAGGGGGTGGGGGAGTGTAAGTAGAGAAAGCCACAAAGTAACGTATGAAGAGCGATTTATTTTCAAATATGCCCTGTGTGAAATTGTGTAATGGTCTGAAAGTTTACTGCAAAGGGTGTTTCTGTGCAGAAATACCTTGCTTTACTGAAATGAGTCGTGGCAGGGTGAGGAAGACGCTGGTAACGTGCAGCTGTGCATGATCACAGAAGAGCCTTCTCCTTGCAGTTTCCTGGGAAGTCCTGTGCCGCCACACAGGGTGCAGCACCTGAACTGGTATTTCCCCTGCTCTTGCAGCTTGTTGGGGATCTGACTTACCTTCACCAAACCTGGTGCAAGCAAGAATTAGCCCAGAGTTTTCAACCCTGTGCAGTAAACGCAATGGAAGTATCATTTAGCACTCTCACATGTAAAGAGTGTCAGCTCCTCCACACGGGCACCATCTTTCAGCTATTGGCACAGGGTCTGACAGGGCAGCATCGTGGCTCATTGTGGGTCCCCTAAACATTTCCACAGTTAGGAAGGTAATTTTCATACAATTAATGTAAATTCAGACTGATTTATAGAATGTTTTTGAGGTAAAGCAAGCATACACTGAAATTTCACCAAACATTTGATAAACGTTTTTCATGCTAACACACGAGGGCAGCTTTCATTCTGCATTCTGCATTGAAGAGATACTGTTGCTTTCTAAACAAATACAAAATATTTTTCAGTCTGCCTTCCTGGAGCAAACATCAAACGTAGGGAGTGCTGTAAGCTCAGCATTTGGCTTACAAAGTAGTTATGGAGCATTCCTGCAGTCCAAGTGTAGGAAAGGGAGATACGACAAATGCTGAAGTCGGGAGGCTTTTGAGCATTTCTTCTGTTTCTCTAAGGACTGCAGAGGCTGGTTTTAACAAATCTAAATTCTCAGGGTAAACAAAAATTCTTTCTGTGGAAGACCAGGGCAATGCAGAAAAACACTGAGCTTCCTCAACACAAATGCCTACACATGCTTCTGGTGGTCACTGTACCAAAGAAGCTCTGGAGAACAGGGTTGTCTGACACACATGAGCTGTTTCCTGGGATTTCAAAGGTAATCATAAACACCTTTCTTGGTAGAGGCTGCAGATTATCAACCATTTGTTTTTGTTTACATAAAGACAAACACCTCTGAGATAATCCCGTTTTCACATCAAACTATTTTCAGCCAAGTTGGAGAAGTTTTGTGAAAAGGAAAAACCTTAATCTTCTAAAACCAAGGCAACACACCTTCTAAAATGGTGGAAAAGACAAATTATGATGCTAGTGCAACTAAATCTCCCAATGGTATTTTGCAGTTAGAAGTTTATATTTTCATGTGGCAATTGTAGAACAAGTGGCAACAGTGTAAGCTGAAGCTGGAACTTCAATGTACGTGGTGTACATTTGCATAGGTAGGAGATGACTCCTTACCTCTTTCAGGATATGCCTGCTCCCTGTTGTATGTCTGTTCTGTGGTACCAGATTAATCAGGATGCCTTAATTGTGTATTCTCTCTGGGTGCGGGTGTTCACTGTCTGTATGTTAAAGAGTTGAGTGTCCTACCTGTCCTTGTCCAATACAGCCACTGGGCCAGTCTGTGCCCTAGATAGGTCAGTTGAAAAACATATTAACCCAAGAGAACTGGAATGATTTATGCAGCTCCTTTCTGGTGCCCAAAAGCAAAAGGACACAAGTTTAGGCCACTGTAGTGTCCTGCACTCCTGCTCACACTTTCTGCTCCTGTGAAATGTTTGCCTGCCATGCCAAGCTCAGGTTGCTGGGCTTGCATTTCCAAAGCCCTGTGCAAAACCAGACACTGACCCAAAAGCCATGGGAAACACCTGCCACCAACAGGAGCACTACTTCTCCCTGTTCAAACCCAGAGGAGCTGTGGATGCTCCACACCTGGCATTAGCCAAGTCTCTCACTTCGCCTATGGAGCATACAGTGTCAAACATAGATCGTTTAGTTCTTGCCAGGGACTGCAAAAGCACCAGTTCAAGCACTTGCCTAGGGCCAAATTCTCAAAATGGAGGTGCCCAAGACTGCAAACCAAGAAATGAGGTATGTTCAGAAGTGCACTTGGAATTGCATGCAGTATTAGTACAATGTGTCTTTGCTATGCCCTTATTATCTCGTAGATATATAGTGTAATTTATGCTAATAGACTGACTCCCAAATTTACCCTTGCTGTGTTAGTTACTTTTCTATAAAGTACAAATGGCACGTTGTTAGCAAAGAACCAGAAAAAACTGGAAACAAAGGGCAGGGGAGCAGCCCCCAGTGATCCACCCCAGACTGCAGTGCACAGAAAAGTGCCTTATATTTTATTCTCCTTATATTTTCTAATGCTTTTTCAATTTAGTTTTAAATGCATAGGGCTTCATGTGATGGAGCTTCTCTTCTTCCTGTGAGAAATTGCTCCAGAGTTGTATTATATATTTTGCTCTCAGGAA
This sequence comes from Daphoenositta chrysoptera, assembly GCA_013397915.1. NCBI lineage: Eukaryota > Metazoa > Chordata > Aves > Passeriformes > Daphoenositta > Daphoenositta chrysoptera. The sequence continues at coordinate 67,985 of VZRO01004678.1, read as the reverse complement.
GCTTTTCCTGATTCTTAACCTAAATTTTTCGTTTGTTAACTTCATCGTATTAGTCCTACTTATATCTCTTTTGCCGGCCTAAATAACTTTTCCCCTCTCATTTGATAGCTGTACCCTTCAAACATTTGTAGCATGCCATCCTATCCTCCCCTTGTGTAGTCAAGCTACATATATTTTGGGGGTTTAACCCTTTTTTTCAGTCATTCTTTCCATTCTCTTACATTTGTTGCTCTTCTCCGCAGTTTGCTCTTTTGTTCAGACAAGAAAGCAAAGGATATTCTAAATGCACGTTTCTCTTGGAAAAAAAACACTATGCTTTTTTTGCTTGCCTCCTCTATCCACAAATTTTCCCCCTTGCAGGCTAAACATATAGAGGGAGCACAAATGAAGGAGGCAGGATTTGCATAGGCATGTAGACTGCCTTGGCGTGACACAGAATGCTAATAAAACTGGTTTAAGGGGTTTTTCTATGTACATTTTTTTTTCCGTTTGACTTTAAGAGATCATCACTCAATGTTATTTCTTAAACTGAAGAATCTAAGGCGAATGCTTTGACTTGATTTTAAAGACATTGAATTTTTTCTGCTGGTATAAATAGTATGGACACAGTAAAAGTACTTGAGAGAGCCTAATGAACCATTTCTTACACCCCATTACCTTTAGTCTGATATGACTGAGAGTACGGGCACTAATTATCCTCTCTTTCACAGGCACCGACATAGATCTACAGTAGGTCTTAAAACACAATATTCCATACAACTCTTAGCAGTACCTCATGTAATACATTTCTGTATTTTTTTCTAATCGAAAGTAAATTAGAGGCATGCCACTTTCCATCTACCTGCCACTTATATATGTTTTATGAACAATTCTTTTAAATTATTTCCTACCAAAAAAAAAAAAGTGCAGGTAGCACACGGCCAGTCACAGAGCAAGTCCTAAAAATCAAAGGATTTTTCTTTGAAAGGAGTGAGGCAACCATACTGCTGTAATGACAGAGAAGCTCTGCACAGTGGAGACTAGCACAGGAAAGCTGCCAGTTGAGGGAATCAAGGGAGTGTGAGACGAGCACAAGATCAGAGCTCATTTCCCCTGGGTCTCTCGGAGAATGGAAAATTGCTTTTACTAGTTTAGCTCTGCTCTTCTGTACAAGAAAGGAGCAGAGAGCAAGACTGATCTAGGGGCATAGGAAATCATGCATCCCTCTGCACGGCTTTGCATTTCACAGATAGCCTTGCCGAGGTGATGCAGGTGCATCAGGCAAGATGTATGCCTGTCGTTGTCAGTGGCTGTGCTTTTGCAAATTATTTGTCGGACTTCCCAGGCTCAAGTCATGTGAGGAAGCTTGCCAGCATCCTCCAAATTCTAGCCTTGTTGATCCACCTGGAATGCAAAGTACAAGGCTCCAACACCTCACTGCCCTGGGGCAAATGCTCCCACCTGGAGTGCTGATTTGCACGACTGTAACTGAGCTTGAACCTTTATCTCATGTCAGATGGAAGATGAAGTTTTCTGCTGGTTAACGAGGAAACACTTGGAAACATATGAGCTGCATATTGGGATGCAGATGGTTCTATAAGACAGTACATACATTTATAAAGGAGACATGTAAGGTCATTGGGAACCATCTGCTTTAAATATTTAAATGTCCTTACACTAAACGTATGAGTAGTTTTGCCCTGGACTTGTAATATTAGCCATCTACCAATTTTTTATAATAACAGTGAAACAAAAGAAAAATGGGAAGGTGGGAGACAAGGCATGGCAACCAATTTACAGCATCTGGGCCCTACACAGCCAGCTCAGCAGCAACACAACCTGTCCAGGAGCAGTTTGCTCTTTTTGCAGTGGTTCACCCCCAGGCAAGAGAGCATCTTCTGGGGCTGTCGTAAAGTCCTGTGCTGCTCTGACCTGGCAGAAGGGAAGTCACTAAGCAATCTTAACTATCAGGAAACCTCCATGATCCTGCTCCTCCTTGGACAGGGTGTTTCAATAAGAGGGTAATTTTGGCATGATTTGCCTTGTCCAAACAGCAATCAAAGATATTTTCCTTAAGCTAGTCCATACTCTGAGCATTGGAGAGCTATGGCTCCAAAAACTCTTGCCTCTGCTGACTGTGCACTGATTTTCCAAGAGGACAGGTTCCCACTTTCTTTCTGTTACCCCCAGTAACAAACCAAAATAAACCTGCTGTGTGCCCCTCTCTGCATTGTACTCCTTGCATGGTTTGAGAGCCCTGTCCTTGCAGGCAGTCATGCTGGCACTCAGAGAAAGCACCACCCTTAACTGCCCTAAGTCCCACCTGTGCAGACCCATTCTTTTTCTGAAGACAAATGTCGTGTTAAATCACTTTTTTACTTTACTGAAGTATTTTTCACCAAACAGAACCACCCAGGTAGAGAGAGAGGAGCTGGAGGGCTTCCAGGGATGCAGTAATGCTCCAGCCCTGACTCTCAGCTGCTCCTCTGGAGCCCACAGCATTGCAGAGCTCCCCAGCGCTCCCCAGGAGGAGCAGTCCAAAAGGATCCACATACTCTGGGTTTAGCTCCTCACTGCAGCTCCTGTAATCAACACGGGAAGGCAGAGAGCACCAGCTGCTTTCCATCTCTGGGTTTCTCATCTGGGTTTATCTAAGACAGGTGCCTTGGGCTCCCTGGGCCAGTGTACTCACGGTGCTGGCTAACAGCAGTGAAGAGCCCTGCTGGGGCAGGCTGGACGTGGTACCCACAGCAGGCAGAGCTGCTGCTTGTGCCTGTGCCACCAGCAGACTGGTTTCTTCATGTGTGTTGTGTCTCTTTGTCTCCTCCATAATCTGAGGAACAGAATCCACACAGTCAAATTTTTAAATGGTCATGCAGTTTCACACCCTTTGCTGGGAGTATACATATACCATATTCATATGTATAAATTATTCCTGGGGTCACATTTTCCCTGAGGTCTGTCTCTGCGCTACAGTTCTGTTCAGTCTATCAAACATATGCAGGTATAGGGATTAACGAATTTACCAGGACAGATGGATTACTTCTGATGGTAAAAATCTGTTACCAAAAGAAGGAAAGTTGTTCTGTTGCTCTCCTCTGGAAATAAACGAGCAATAAAGCCGCAGCCAAAACCATTTGTGAATGTTTTTTAGTCTGCATCATTCTCTCTCAGATTGCCTTGAACTGTAAGAACAGTTCTGCCTGCAATTACCAAAGCCTAGGAGCATACCTGGATAACCTCTTCCCCAACATGAAGCCTTCAATCGTACTATTGAAAATGACAGTTGGTTGTTGTTGCTATTGCATTTCACTGATGTTATGATTTAGAGCCTTGTCTTACACCTACTGAGGAGAAAAGACAAACTCCACCACCTTCTGGGAGCCCCCAAGTTCTCTTTGAGATTGTTTGGTTTAGGTTTGTTGGTTTTTTTCATTTTCCCCAGGAGACCTTAGTCTGTGTTATTACAGATTCACTAGCTTGTCTTCATTTCAGTATTTCTGTCCTTTTTAAAGATCCCTTTACAAATGCTACTTGCACCATCTTGATAGCAGCTTTCAATTCAGAGCAACAATGTGACTTCTTAATGAAATTTGTGCATCTAGGTATCCTGGGATAATATTCTCAGCAACCCTCAAATAGCTACCCAGAGAAAGAGTGAAGAATCTGAAAAGAAGAGGAAAAAGGATAGATGAAAAGCAAAAGTGTGAGAAATATTGCACTGCTCTGCTCACACAATTAAAAAGCATATAGCAGGAAAACAGTTACATTATCTCACTGAGTGCATACAGGAGTTTTAAAGCTCTACTGTCAGCTCAATTGAAAACATACCCTAACAACAGCACACTGATTTATAAAGCAGATGACATTCTCCAACAGCCTGAGATGGTCTCTGTGACACCACCAGCAGCCTGCTCCTCCTGCTTTCCTTGTCCTTTGGAGCATTATAGACACCCAGGATGATTTCAGACTGTCAGGGCTCAAAAACAGCTGTTCCTTTTCTGGAAACCAAACAGCCCAGCCTTCCACTTTCTATGGCAACAACAGTGAGCCCTTCGCAATCTGACCTGCCGAGAAAAACCTGCTGTTAATTAAATGTTAATTGCCTTAATGCAGTATGCATTATGTGGAAAAACACAAGTTATTTTAATCTGTATTTTAAAGAACACATCTGAGGCTTAAAATGCCAGGCAGAGGTACCTTATAAATTGACAGATATATGCTGCTTTTACCCCTTTGGTGTTAGAAGACATTCCTATGAGTTTAATAGAGGTGGTGTTCTATTATTTTTCAGTCTTTCAGCTGTCTTTCAGACAATTTAATTTTATTTCTGTGAAAACCCAAATGCAGCATTAATAAGCAATTTTGAGTTATATCAAGATGCATTTTTTAATTACATCATTTATTTATTTTTATTTTAAAATAAATCAGGGGCTGAACCTTTCTAATTCCTGCAGACAGAGTGTGTGATTTGATTGAAGAATCTTTACTCTTGGATAGATACGAATGCCTTTGTGTTGCCCCCTCTGTGGTGGGCAGGTGCTCTTACAGCCGTCCTCAGAGGGGCCATGCCACACACCACTTCCAGCATCCTGAGGGAAACAGGATTGTCTGCTTCTCAATTTGAAGGGCCTCTCTAGAGCAACCTGTCTCTCTCCTGCAACCTTCTGCTCAAACACCTTGCCTTAAACTACTTAGCACTTGGGCAAAAAGAGTTCATTACCACAGCAGTTTTTCTGCCAGCTTGGCCCAGGCCCTGAAGAGACTTTCCACCCCCGAGACTGAGGTGATGGGGATGAGAGGAACTAGAAAGCTCAAATTCTTTTTTGGTGTATAGGGGAACAATTTCTCCATAGCTGCTTGTTCTGGCCAGTGTTCATTGTAATGGCTGTCATGGGCACAGGAACGCCCAGAGGATCCTGTCCAGGGCTGGCTGGGTGTGTTACACTGCTTTTTCTCCAGGTCTAGTTTATTATTGTATTTTACCTTAGACTGCTGCAAATGCTATGATCGTCTGTGCGGGGCATTACAGGTGATGCAACAGAAATGCCAACACAAAAAAAAAGAAAAAGGTTCCGTTAACTTTTGGCTGACTGAAGACGCAATGGGGATGAAACAAGGTATCCCACAATGAGTGCTTGTGTAAAACCACTGATCATGTACCTATGTCACCCAAACTGTCTTTTGGGAACAATAAACTGTGCAGGGATATAAAAACAGACCTGACAGAACCAACCATAAATACATCACTCTCCCTCCTTCCCTTTTTTAACTTACCTGCAATTCAGCAAGGCGAAGTACCAAAGTTAACAGTAGGGAAGGTCTGCTGGTCAGCTTCTTTGCTTTGCAAACAGATAAACTGAAGCTGATGAAGTTCCACTGGTTTACACTAGCACCAAATGCCACTTAAAATAAGCTGCATACGTGCTGCAGTGGTCTCATGGGGATGTGGGAATACTGCTTCTGTGATTTGATGCAAAACTATTTATAGCCTTGGAATTTAACCCCCTAGACAGGAAGCTGCCAGAAGGAAGATGTCAGTGGAGGCAAGTGCTGTCGGGGAAGTGATGGCACTGCCAGCACAGCTCAGGAGCCTGCCTAAACATGGAGACAACATCCATTCCAGAGACCTGAGCCTCTTTCAACCACATCTGGATTTGATCTCCAATGTTTACAAATCTGGGGAGTGTCTCAATGTTTTTGGACTGCTACATGCATTATTATTCTCATCTTAAAGCTGCCCATGTAGAGAAAAACACAAGACTTCACTAACAGTTACCAGCATGATTTGCTTTTATTACCTTTCTGTTCAAGACCCTTGTTTCCCCTTGTAGCATGTCAAATTGCCCCCAAAACCATATTATACAGCAGAGAAATGTCGTTCACACTTCACTGGCTATTGATTTACTTTACTTATTGGCACAAAATCAGCCTGAGATAAACATTTTGTCCCCCATTTCCACTATTGTAAGCGATATAGTTCACTGCAAGATAGGCAAACCCCAATGTGCTGGGTCACAATTCGACATGGCTTTCTAATCAATGTGTGAAAAATTACCTAATGAATAATGGGTTGCACATTTCCACAAACAAATTAACCAGGGTGAGACTGAAACTAATGATTATATTTATCTAATGTAATTTCACATCTGTTACTAGAGCTAGTAAATTTTTTTTCTTTCCATGGCATCCTTAGAATTGCAGCCTAGATTTTGAGAGACAGACATTTTACATCCTTTCAAACACACAATGTTCAAGTTTCTTACATACATTATTTTAAAATCACAACATATTTAGGAAGTCTGTTATTGTCTTACAACATTTCCTGGGGGATTGAACTGCCTTTTGAAATGTGGCGTGGTTCTCGCACCAGAGTCAGGGTGCTCCAACTGACAACACCTCCCACACTAGGAACAACAAAAGTGATCTTTTCCCCAACATACTGCCTGATAATTTTCACTGGAGTTAGTGTTATTTGCAGATGAAGAAGTGTGACAGTGGGAAGAAACCTCACAGGCATGTTCGTTTTCTTCTTCTTAAAATAGATTTGTGTTTTCCTGATGAAATTATCAGTTTTGTAAAGCAGATGTTCCTGGAATCTGATTGCCAACCCCACTCGTGTTCAGAAAGTAGCCAGGATCTGATGCAGCAGGATCTTCTCAGAATGGGGAAAGCAATTGGCTCTGTGGGGTTTGCTTTCCAAATGGAGTTTTTCATTCTCCAGGCATATTAGAATGTTTTGCTTGGGGCTACAATAGTTGCTTAGGCACCCTCCCTGGCCTTCAAACTATGAGGCATAAACTTGTCTGTCCCTCTCCCAAGAGAAGTGTTTCAAAGAAGTGCTTGCAGGCCACCAGGGAAGGACAGAGAGGACAGTGCTGGGGTCTCCTCCCCTAAAGTTGATCCACCTCAATCCCTGGGGCGGATACAGAGCTCCCCTTGCAGCAAACACCTTCCTTCCTACTGCGGGGGGCTGTGTCTGCTCTGTAACATCCGCCAGCTTCCAGTTGTCTTTAAAGATGTTGCAAGAAAAGCAAGAGTCTCCAAATTATGTCACTGCTTGAGTCAACATTATTAAACAATTTCACAACCTGTCTCAGTCGTGGTGGCAGCTTTCATAAGGATTTATTATCCAGAAAGAGAAGAAGAGAGGGGGCTGAGAGTGCACAGAGGTTTGAAAGTCATTGTACCGAGAGTTTAATTATTGTATTTTTCACTGAAGTTGAAAGTATTGAGGAAAATCTAGCCAATTTCATATTACCTCATTTGATTAAAGAAGTTGTATGATTGTTCAGAATGTGTAATTGCCATTCAGTACAGCTGAGCTGAAAAAAGCTTTTTGACTTCACATCCTTAATACGTGGTGGTATTTTGTAGCCTCATTGGACTAGCCAAACAAAACTGGGAAAATAGAACCAGCTTTATTCTGAAAACATTCTGGTAATTGTTTTGACTGAAAATTACAGTAACTCAATGTGTATTTCTATTTGGATTTGTGTGTATGTGCTGTTTTTTAGTAGTAAATGTTTGTCTCATCACCACTGGGAAGAGTCCTCTATGCAACAATGTCATATATGGGGCAATACATAACTTCACATGTGGGTTTTCAAACCACAGGAAATACAGCTTGACACAATATCATGTTTATTACACAGAGTAAGACATGCAGACATCCTGCAGTTCTGTGCCTTATAAGCCTACAGTGATATTTTGTTTTTCAAGTGCTGTTTTGTATTTGGCTTCTTTACTGAGAGGAGAGGCTCTAAATGTGTACTACTACAAATACTTTTTTTTTTTTTTTAAGCTGCAGATAGCCCTCATTCCTTTCAATGCTGGTTCCAGAAATAAATGACCTTGTTCTACCCAGAAGCTTTAGGACTGCTAAGGAACATTCTGTCTGAGTCACTCTTAAACTCTTTGGTTATAGAGTAGACCTCTGGATCGCTTGATTTGGAGACTCCTTGTTCCACCAGCTACAGAAGAGGTATCTATGTACTACTAGCACATCACCTAATGAAAAACAGATTGCACATTTCTACAAACAAGCTAACCAGAGAAGCTGACACTATCAAGCGTCAGCCAGCCTGGCAATGGTTGAGCTGCCTCCTTCTGTGGGAGGATCTTCTGCAGCAGCTTGTTAATCCCCATCTGTGCAGCAGAGGACTCTGGTGCAACACCTGAAGAGGAGTGTTGCTAACGTCTGGAGTGTGAATGGACTGGGATAACACCAGTGCATCCGTTCCAGCTGAAGTCTGCTCAGGAGACCAAGGTACGTGCTGCCACTGGGGGAGGCAGGAGGTGCGTGGGTGCCAGGCACGTCCCTCTGCACTGGGGCAGCTGAGCAGCTTGGCAGCCACCACCTGGCTCACAGGAAAACTTCGGTGGAGTTCTGGGGCACGTGTGATGGCAGCTGAAAAACAGTATGAAAACAGAGCACAACGTACTAGAGACAAACTGGTGTGTGGCCATCCTGTCCCAAACGCTTGACTGCCCAAAGGTACCGTTCCTCCTAAAGCGCCTTCTTTTCCCTCTTGTGAGCAGGACGACTGCAGCGTGTCCTGGGCTGCCACAGTCTGCAGCAGCCACACAGTGGGAGGGCTTTGACAAGGCACAGAAAACCCTGAGATCTCTTTTTTCCTGAGGACCACAGTGACAGATATGGGTAGATTTGCTTGGGGACTGAGCGCAGGAAAACATTTGCTGCCTGCTGATAACAAGCATATTCACTCAGTTATTTTTGCTTCTCCTTTATCCAGCACATTTGCTTCAGTTAATGTCTCTTAGCCTAAGTCAGGCTCACTCAGTCCTGAAGATAGAACTCAAGCAATTCCTGTTTTAACAATAATTCACTGATTGATATATAGGTGTTCGTTGCTGGAGAAAGTAGTGAACTCTGTTGACTGAAGAACACAAAGAATGTTGATGTAAACACAGCACAGAGCTGTCCAGAGGGACTCAGATCATTTATAGTGAAAACACACCAAAAATAAACTAAGCATCAGTTTTTCTAGCAGAGGCAGCCTGAGTGTCTCAGCCTGAGTCCAGAAGGAGGTCACACAAGAGAGGCACGGCGTGACGACAGCCTCCGCGCCTTTTCATGATAACCAGGCTGCACCATTTGTGTTTCTCATTTTCCCTCTGGTACAAATTTCTCACTGAGGGTTTTGACAATTTTCAAATATTGTCATGGAGAGTGTGACAACATGAAATGAGAGTAGAGCACAATGATGCAGTAAATAGTTACATTATTAGAAAGGCAGATGCTGGCATTGAAGCAGGGTTGTTGGCCTAAAAAAAATAGATTAGGAGGGAGAAAATAGAAAAAAATCCGTGAGATATCAGAAGCAGTTGATAGCATAATAACATTCATATGCAAGCAAGGGTTTTCTGTGGCAGTGTGAAGCAGCTCACATGCTAATATGACCAGTAAATAAACCATAGTAGGATTCTGCAATTGATATTATTACTTACCAAATACAACTCCAGGCCAGTGAATCATGTCAGGGATTGCATTTTGGACTCTAAACCCTGACACTGGTACCCAACAGGCAAGACAAAGTCCTGCAGCAGTGCTTGAGTAACACCCAGCCATCTACAGAAAACCTAAATTCATCATAAACCTGGTGTTTTGTATTTCCTATTGGCTTATCCTTGTCACTCCTTAGAGTCCTCAGAGATATACCCTGAGTGAGTGCAGGGATACAGTTGAAATTTAGGAGTTTTGAATGTGCTGTGGTACCTAAACTGCAGTGAGCAAGGCTGCTGCAGCCTGGTCCCCCACTTAGGCAATTGTGAGGAACGGGTTCTCCTCACCCTGCTGTGAAAGCAGAGAGCCTGGGCATCAACAGCTCCAGCTTGAAGAGTTTCAGCAACCACTACCTCAAAAATCAACCCCAACTGTATTTATGAAGGCACCCAAATAAACTGAATTTGTGCAAAGGCAAACTCACCCTTAGCAAATATAGGAGTGCAGCTATAATCCTTGGTGAAGCCATGGTAAATGAGAGGCACTTGTTCTGCAGGACAGCGCTGTAAAGCAGAACAGTCAAAGCAGTATGTCAGCTGTCTGTGCTTAAATGCAGCGTGTTGCATTACGGAGATTCCTCCACAGGAAAGAAGAGAGAAAATTTCACGTGTTGCTTTCTTGCACATGGCAGGGCAGACTCAGAGGAAAACAGAGGCATCCCATGGAGGCACTCCCTGACCATGTCAGTCTCTCAGAACCTGTGGAAGCAATGGCCTGGCCCCACGCACAGCTACCCTGGCCAGCACGTCTCAGAGAGAGGGCAGGTGGGACTCCGACTGCCTTTGCCAGTCAAGCTGCTTCCCTGGGAGCCTCTAGAGAATGTGCTGAGGCTAACGAGACATCTTTGGGATTTTCCACTGCTGCATAGACTCTGTTACGAGGCAGGACCAATTAAAATTGCCCTGAGTAAGTAGAAGGAGGAAGGCTTTTGCCACTAAACAATTTGCTGATGAGTCAAGTGCCAGATGGTTTGAATTTTTCCTGCCAATTTGGAAATGAGAAGACCTAAATGTAACCCAGATATATCAATGTCATTTCATGGAGGTTCAGTGCCACCACTGGTTGAGAGGCACCCATGATGACAGCTGAAAGTGAGGGCAAAAGGCATAGCCAGGAATGGTGCTCCAAATTGCTTTTCACCTGCAGTGATTCACACAGGTAGTCACAAGAGTATGTGATGTGTCAAAATCCTAGAGGCAGCAGTGAAAGCAGGAGTAGGCTGGTAGATAATCTTTCACATAGAAGGTCAGAAACTGCTTTTGAGTCTGTACTGGGTCTGGCTGAGATAGAGTTCATTTTCCCGTAGCAACTCTCATAGTGCTGTGCTTTGCGTTGGTAGCTCATTCTGAAGCTAGAGGCAAAATATAAGGATCAAAATTATATTTAAACATCAGATGGGACTTTGTGGCTTGGTAGAAAGAGCACCTCTGAAATGACTGGACAACTGCAACATTAAAGGTGACCAGAATCAGAACAGTGCAGTTAATGGAAAGCAAAGATTTGTGTATTCGTACAGATTATCGGTAGAGCAAGTAGGCAGGACATCATTTGATAAAGAAGAAAGTCATGAACTAGTTGTGGAGTTTGATAAGAAGCTAGTGAAAGTAACAAGAGCATTAAAACTGATGAAATTTGGCAGCCTACATTACTTTGAAGAGGAGACTTGGGCACCAAAACACTTAGATGCTTTTCAAACAAATACCTGCACCACTGGATGCTTTCATTGAGTAGGTAGTGGTGTAACCAGCTGCTGTCAGAGTTATAACACTAAGGAGGATGTGTATGGAAGGCACCAACAAGCAACAGGCTGGCTTTGTGGTTTGGGTGTAATTGATTGACTATAGAATCAGTGAATGAAATCTATAGATTTACACCCTACTGAAGAGGCCGAGAGAGGAGGGGATAATGAATGAATGACTATCGGAGCAATTTATTGTAGACGGAACAAGAATCATCATCAACTGAAATGAGAAAGGTCTGATTTAAGTGAGGATACAAAGCACGTGGTGAGTGGGTCAGAGGCAGCAGCTTCCTGTATGAGATATGAAGACAGGCCAGAGCAATTAGCTGGTAACACAGGGTCCTGCATCCTTTAGAAAACATCTCCATTGTAGCTGTCTGCCTAGACAGGGTCCCCCCAGAGCCCAGCAGCATTCCCCACACTGGCAGGGATCTGTCCAGTCACAGTTTGAGCAAACACAAGCTTAAAATTGCAGAGAAGTTAAAGCAGAAAGGACAAAGTGACAATAATATAAAATATAGTGGGATTATTTTCAAGTATTTCTTATAGTAATTAAAATTTAAGGAATGAAGTATGAGTCATTTATTTGCTACCAAGACCTGAAGAACACAAGCTGACAACGAATACAGTTGTGGGTGTTAATTACTGCTTAAAATAGACAAAAAGATTAGAGCCACAAACTGTACCAAGTATAATTCTTTATTTAGTAATTTAATATTCTTCCCTTTTCAATTCAATGCATTTTTATATGTCTGACCTTCTGTAGACTCCTCATTTTGTTCTCCAGTTGAAAGAGCAAAGCTGGTTAATTTCTGGTGACATTTTGTAGCCATGTAGAGGCTGAAATACCTTTTTATTTGGTTTTGTTTATAAATCTGAATTCAGTGGATGTCTTCCTAGCCACACAAGCCTGTAAGCTGGGTGATGTTACTGAAATGAGAGCCTGTTCCTTCCCAGGGACTGCCTGAGTGGAGTGCATCCTGTTTACAAGGGCCCAGGAAACAATGAAAATAATGGCTTTAGCCATGGCAAACAGCTCCACCACTCTATGTCTTCTTCATGTGTCTTCTACTCTCCCAGTGTATCATTGACTCACATGGACTGTGGTTATGGCACCACCAAATCCTTCAGATTCAACGGCTTGGGGAGTCTTGGTGTTACAATCAAATCATCTTTTGCCTGGACTTTGGTATAAGATAGGAATCTCAAAATCACAGCCTTCCAGTACACAGGAATTTCATTATAAAGTAATGTTTATGCCTTGAGACAGGGACTGGTGCTCCCTCTTAATTATTAGACACCAAAAACAGGGGAGGATGCTCGTAGCCATTCTGAACTGCTCTTTGAAAAGTTAGCAAAAAAATAAACCTTAAAAGCTTGTAAAGGAGCCACAGGGAATCATAGCTGCCACTTAAATTATATTAAAGGGCAATAAATTGAAACCAGTAAAAAAGAAATGTGTCCTTACAGGGTGCATTGTCAGCTTATGAAATTCACTGTAGCGGGAGGTCAGTGAAAGAAAGTCCATAGTTTGTTTTTTCCCAAAGTACTTTTTGGATCACTACCATGATGCTTCCAGTGCTGCGAGAGAAGGCTAATCAAACTTCATACTCCAAGGCACAAACTGTCTATGGGGGTCAGGAGAGAACGTCACCCTCAGAGGCAGTGTATTAAGCATATTCTGCATTTTCCCTCTCGACCTTCGAAGGAGGGTAAGGATCTCTGCAGAATTGTTATATAACCTCCAAAGGCAAATTCTGCACAAACACCTCTGGATTCCTTGCTCCTGGGGAGGGATTCTCCTCTGGCAGATTTCAACACCTCTAAAATTTAATAATTTTATCTCTGAAAAATGTATTTAAGCATTAGCATTGATGAATGATGCAACATAAAGGTGCAGCAGCACTCTTGAGCCTCAAAGACAGTCACGGGAGAAGCTGAAACAGACACAATTTATTGGCAAATAAGAGAGACGACCTCCCACCCATACCATTGTACAACATCCCAGGTGGAAGACAAAGACAGACTCATTTGTGCATAAGCCTTGGCTGTGAAAGCATGAGAAGGGAGACACCCTCTCCCAGTTTTTCTCTGGAGAGTAGAAGTCTCACAGAAATCCCACAGAAGGCCTTTACATGACTCTTAATAAAGCCCCTCAAGCACAGCTTAAACACAAGGGTGGTGGTAAATCAAACAGCATCCCCGACCACATCCCAGGTAAGACCATCTCCTTTGACTCTTGCTGCTATTCATGTGAATATCAAGTCAAAAATTAAAACTGTTGTGCCTTCTGTTCTCTTCCACCACCACCACCACCTCTGTTTTTCTCTCCCAGTTCCGTTACTGCATGGGTAATGATTGGTCCATGATGTTTAAAAGCAGCCAGTGTGTTCTGCATCTGCTTCTCTAAGACGTGGCTTATGGGTATATCACAGGCATTCATGAAGTCAAACTGGCTCTCAGGCCCCAGCTCTTACCTCATCGATGGCTGGACGAGCCGATGTGGCATGAGCTGTGGTCAGGCACTTGAATGTGATTCATGTGTGGTCCTCTTATCTCTTTCAGAAAAGGAAGTTTTTCACTGTGAGGAAGTTGAGTGGCAGAGCAATTTTGAGTACCAATCCTGCAAATGCTCACACATGCATCTGCTGAATTCACTGCCAGGTCAGTATGGGCTCTAAAGGCTGCAGGGTCAGGGTCTTTGCTTCTTTGTCTCTACTGTCCAAGCTGTAGCTCTATTTCAGCTACCAAACAGTTGAGACATATCTGTGACTTTACAGGTTGCTAGTTTCTGAGGGTTCCTCTCCCATTCCCTTCTGTGGCATTTGGATTTTCCCTGTTTATAATATAACACACATGAGGGAAAAACTAAAATTCCTTTGTTCTCCCTTTTGTCTCTATGCTGAAAGGCCATGCTTCCCAGACCAACCACCCTGAGCTCAGCCTGAGCAGCAGGCAAGAGGTGGTTGTCTCCCTGTCAGAGCTTGCTTTACAATGAAAGGAAACTTAATTCCAGCATTGGAAATTAAGAAGATTTTATTATTAGCTCTCATGTTAATAATTTAGAAAATACATGCCAAATCACCGTGTTCTCTCAGTTCTCTCTGAACACAGCTGCAAACTGCATTAGGTGTTAGAGTGAATGGATATATTTCAGATGAAATATTTGTACTGAATTATTAGAGTAGTCTGTATTACAAAATTACTAATAAACATTGCTTCTGGCTCAATTTAGCCTGAACTCAGCGAACCTAGCCAGTGGTGAGAAATCGAAAATTCTGAAATACCCGATGAATGAATCTAACTAATCAAGAAGCCCTGCAGGAAGTAGATGCCAGGATTAATGAGCCAGTGGTTTCACCATGCCATGCTGTTATTTCTTCACATAAATGCCCTCAGATGAGATTACCTTTGTCATGAAAAGGAGAAAAGGAAGGTTACATACTTTCAACTGACAGGTTAACTGCCATACCTCCATTACTGCAAGATACATTTTCATGTGCAGAGATTTTTATTCTGAAAAATGAAAATTTAAATACCACAACACAAATTAAACCACATTTTCATTTCTAAGAGCAGGGATCATTACTGCTAGTACAATAATATAATCCGTGCTGCAATGTTACCTGATCCCTTGCCTTGCACAAACTTTCTTCCCATATTAGTAATTGCTCAGTGATTGCAATCTCCAGCAGCAGGCAAGAGCAGATTCTGCCTTCCATGGGGATTTAAGCAGAGGGAGAGAGGAGAGAGAGAGTGTCAAAGCATTTCATCAAGAGAGCAAATGAAAGGTTCAGTGACATTATCTTTATGTATATTCCTTAGACATTAGGGGTGATGTTGTGTTTAGAGGAAAGTAGAATTACATGAATATGTGCCAACGTAGAAATGAATCCATACATAAAAACACAAATCCCAGTCTACTTACACACTGGGTGGAACAACTTAAGGCTAAAATGCACCTTAACATAAGCAAATAAGCCCAGATTGTAACAGCCCCAGTGCCTGGTGTTACCTACTTAGTCAGTAATAGGCTAATTGTTATTCAGCATAACTATTCCCTCTCAATTTATATGGAATTCACTCATTTATTTTGATCACTTTACATGAATGAAGCAAAGATGTTCGTGTTGTTAGATAGAACTGGTTTGTGCTGTTTAATTTTTATCTTTTAACATCTGCAAGATTGAGACTTTATAATGAAATAATTCAGACAAAGCATGTAGCATATGTGAGTGAAGCCTGTGGTCTCCTTCCTTTCACCCACGTTAAACACATAAGAGCATCAGCTTAGATGTTTTATGCTGCAAAGCTTCAGCGGGTGCTAAGGGTACATATAATTTCAAAAATCTCCGGGACTCAGAACACAAGGATCTATTGCTATGGAAACAAATCAAATTTGTATCAAAGTTGTGTAGGATCAAAAAGCTTTGCTCATAACCAGGAGTACGGTGGCATTAGAATACAGGGGAAATGATAGATGTTTTAGGAGCAAGCATTAAGCCGAAGGACCTTTGTAGGGCCCCTTTCGTAGAGCTGCAATGTTCAGTGTCAAGAGCTGGATCTTACAGGTTGCGTCTCAATCCCATGCCCCCAGCCAGAGAGAGCATTTTTCTCCACCATTAAAAAGCACATATTTTTTTAAGATCTTCCATACCACACTTTACGACATTCCTACATCATAAAGCTGTCTTGCTTATAGCAATATAAAGCAGCTGTAAAAATTACATGCTTGTAAACAACCTTCCATACATTCGGAAGAAGTAGAGTGAGATCTGCACTCTTCTGCATGTCAGTGGAGACTTTTTGCCCTCCTGGCAGGCCACAGCATGGGGAAGAGAACACTGTGGAACTGGGAAGACCAAGGGACATCCCAGCTGGGCTGCTACACCCCTTGGCCCATGCAGGGTGACCCATTGGATAGGGAAGCTGGAGGTTCTCTGACCAGCTCTGCTCCACAGGCACCCCGTGTGCCCACATCTTTGATGGCTGATCTAAACTGATCACAAACTTTGATCTCAGAGCTCATCCTGGGAGCAGAGAGGCAGCTGCTCTGCCCAAGGCTGGGCTAGGGGCTCGAGGGAGGGCTGGAAGGAGCAACAGAACATGGTGACTTCTTTTCCCAAGTGCTACCATGGTATGGATTGTGGTATGGACCTCTCTTGCCTAGCCTAGACTACCTCAGGTTGAGCGTCCTGGATTGTTTCAGCACCTGTAGGAGCAGACTCCTGCTCCTGCAGAAGGGTGTGGGGCTGTTTCCTCAGGTGACTCCCAGAGGACTCACTCGTGGTCTGGATCACCAATAATTTATTCTGCTTTTATTTCTCTTTTAAATTAAATATGCATATGTAATATGCACTTTGGAGCAGGCAAGGACTCTTCTGTGGGTGCCTATGGAGTTGGACACTCTCAGGTGTGTAATTAAGAGGTGTGTAATTGATGTACAAGGAGAAGAAATCTCTGTGTATTGCATAAAAGGCAAGGGCAAGGGGGGAAGAAGGAAAAAAGAAGCCCAAACCTGGCTGTATGATGCTTGGAAATGTACTGCATTTCTTTTTCCCACCATACCAAAGTTTGCACAGGAGTACACCGAGAGTTCTCTCTTCCATGGGATTTGCTTCACCAGCAGCCATGCCCTCATTTCATGTTCTGAATAAACGAATCATCCCCCACTGCCTGCCTGTCCCGGCCTCCCGCTGACCCGCTCTCCTTCACCCCTCCTGCCCCTGCCCTGCTTCACCATGGAACTTCTCGTTACCTGCAGTTTAAAGGCCAACCACGCAGAAAGATTAACAAAAGTTTATTAATCATGAAGTATTAAAACTGTGACAAGTGAAAGGCATCAATGCAAAGTTAAGCAAGCAAACTATCCCCAAACTTGTGACAAAGGACTCAGTGAATACCACAGAAGGAAGTCCTGTCTTTTTTTTTTTTTGTTTTTGCCTGCAGTTGAAGACACCTCTCATATCTCACACGCCACATCAAAATCTATAATTTTTCATATCACATACTGAAAATGATTTTATTTATCCATTCACATTAACTTGATATAAACGTGTCCGGAAAAGTCAAGTAATATGTTTTATATTAGCTCAAACATTTATTAAGTAACCCAAAATTCAATAAATAAGCACAGACAATAAGTTAAAACATATCACGAATCGACCAGTATGTAACAAGAATGCTTTATCTACACAAAACATCCTATTTCACATCGTTTGTTCATTCCTCCAGCGGCCCTGCCCTGCGGCGGGGTGNGGGCGCGGCGGCGCCTCCGCCGGCGCTGCGGAGGGACAATAGCAGCAGGAACGTAAATAAATGCGTAAATAAAGGTAGGGAGGATCGGCAACTCAACTGTCACGAAATCAAAGATCCGAAAAAGGGAAGCGCTCTTGCGCGCTTTTTTCTTCCCCCTTTTATCCCCTTTGTTTTTTACAAAAAGAAGCTTTTAATTTTTTTTTTTTCCTTTTTTCCCCCTCACAT
>VZRO01004678.1:14008-32940 GCA_013397915.1 Daphoenositta chrysoptera | reverse complement strand
CAGCCGGAGAGCCAGTGTCGCGGCAATAGTGGTCTACTGCTCTGCTGAGCAGTCTAAGACAAGGTACAGTTTGTCTGGTTAGTCAAGCATCTGGCCAGTGTGTGGGTTTTCCTCTTGCCGACAGACCTGCAGAGCATTCTCTACCTTTTCCTGTCTGAGTGTCATGAAGGAGATGTGAACTTGGAAGTGAATTGTCTGTTTCTGAAGGAACTCTATATGAAGAGTAGCATATCTCTGACATTAAACCAGCAATGAAGTGCTTTTAATCATAGGCAGCTGATGATGTAATTTTTGAGTTAAGTTTGGTATTTGGATGTCTAAATAGAGTATTGGTCTAGTTCCAGCTGAGATTTTTAATAAAAGTTAATTTGAGCCTTTCTGAAACATGCTGTGTTTGGTGCAGAAGGAACTGGAATCTTCTGTTTATCTGCAGAATGTTCAGTCCTGAAAAAACTTCATCATTCTTACCTTGACTCCTCATTTCTGTGGTGTGTTGTGATGTTACTCTGGCAGCACTCCTTTTAATGGTAATTTTAATGAAAGGAAAGTAGCTTCCATGTCAGCTCAGATCTAGGCTCCCTTGAAGGGGCTTGTATTGAGGACATGGGTTCTGCCCTCTTGCTCTGGCACAGTGAAAACCTAATGTGATGGCTTCTTATGTCTGTCTTTGTAAAAGCTAAACGATATTCAGAAATGGGCAAGGTTCACCAGCTCTCTTTGTGTAGGCTGGTGAACAGTATATAGGTAATGTTGATAATTACCAATTTAAAATTGGTTTGAGCAAGTAATCTGAGGTTTGTTAGCTTTAGTGTGAAAATTGCTTCATTTTCATCACTCCAAAAGCTTTTCTTTCTTCCCCACCGGCTCTGTCTGCTGTGCCTGAGGATACATGTGGAATTTCAGATGTCTTTAGAGTGGACTCTCATGAGTTCATAGTAGTCAAAAATTGCCAGTTGACTTAGTATGCCTTGAATCAGTGGGTAGTTTGGGCTCCAAAAATAGCAAAGACAAACAAAATGAGAATTTATTACTGGCTCATTAGAAAACAAATGGTTTCAAAAGTTCAGTATACAGTAGTTGTACATTTTTTACTATCACTGTTTAAAATTTTAGTTTCAGTTATAACTTTAATTTTAAAAAGTGTAAAACCTAAGTTTACATCTGTTTAATTTGCTTAGCAAAGAATGTTAAGTTCATTGCATTTTTTTTCCCACTCTGTTAAAAAGGCAGTTTCTTCCCTTGTGCTAGTAAGAGTTCGCATTGCAATTTTGTTTGAATGTGACAAATGGTATTTGATGCATGCATGGAGGTGAGGTCCACCAGTAGGCACTGGCCATGATAAAGCCTTTGAGGAACGAAGCTTCTTAACTCCCTGATTCCTCTGACAAAGCCTTCCCAGTTCTCATCAGGGATTACTGTTATACTTGTTGTTATACTTGTCTTCCCTCGAGTTTTGTACTGGCTTTTGTGTTCCCCACATGTCCCCAGCTCAAGTGTGAGAGTACAGCTCCCTGGTACCACCACAAAATTCCCTTCATGTGGGAAAATGGCAGGAGTGTGAGGGTGTATGTTTACCCTCAGGAACACTGCGGTCCTGCTTGATACGTTATCTCTGACTTCTGCTGACAGCAGGATGACTGGGGAAAAAACCCCTTGGTCAGGTCTGGTATCAGGAGCTGTTCTGGCTTCTTACAAATCCTGTAGTGGTCTGGGTGTTAGTGCTCAAACCTGCCTTTTACAGGTTCAGCATTGGTTCAGTTTGATGCCTACGTATTGTGTGAGTGACCTGAGAAAATGAGTAACACATTAGTCTTTTTATGGAGGCACTGATTTTTATACTTCATAAAGTATGAAGTTTATCTTCTGTGTTGAAAACAGAGGACAAGCCAAATCTGACCAATTGGTTTTGACAGATACTCTATTCATTTACAAATGAAGTTTTTAAACTTATTTTTAACCTGCTCCTTTAGAAATGTGTAGAAGCTGTAAAAGAACAGAAAGCAGAGTCACTAAAAGCATCCAGAGGAATTTCATTTTATTTTCATCAGCTAATCTACCCGCTCACATCTCTGTGCAAACTAATTATTTTTTTAATTAGGTAGCTTTTTTGATTGCTTATGGAGAGCTGTGGTGAAATTTACTGCTAATTATGCAGGGGCAGGAGGAGGCCTCTGGATTGTTAGGAAAGATGAGAAAATTTTATTTCCTTTTGTTGAAATGGAGAGCAAGTAGTAATTGATACATAAATAATGTGCTTATTTTTCCAATTTCAACCTAGTCAGCCTCTGTTAACCTTATTAATTGAGGCTCTTTCTCTGGGTTACTGAGTTTCCTTCCATCTAATGTAACATCTACAGTAACTTCAGAACAGTAAGAAAACAAACCTGTTGTAGAAGATTTTCTTCTTTCTGTTAAAGGTAATGTTTATGTTGAGTGGTTCTAGAGTGGAGATGTTTGCCCTGAAATGCTGGATGCTGGGATGTGCTAGCAAGTAGTCTGCAAAGTTCAGGAGCTGATTTTTTCACTGTGGTTGAGTTTGTATTCAGAAAACTGGGGAAGGTGGCGATTACACATCCCTTTTGCCATCACCTTTGAAGTCCTAAGCCCGTAATTTGGATTTATCGTGAGCCCTCTGTTACATGTGATAACACAGCATAGACAAGATTGCGCATGGAAGAGAACCTAGAAGTGATTCTCCTTTGTATTTTCTGTTCAGTGTCTTTAAAATTGGGCTCCCTGAGAGATTGGATGGGAGAAGGGTTGCTAAAGTGGTTAGACCACAGAAAACACATTTTCATCTCCCTTCCCTCAGCTTGCAGTCCTGCTCTGAATCTGTATGAATGGTGAGACTGAACCAAATTTGCTACTTCCCTTGCAGTTGTTACCAGCAGGTCCCACAGTTCACTTCTTGCCTTGCAAGTTCCACCCTTCTGATTTCAGCTACATTTCAAACTTTTGTCTTCCTATCTTTGCCCTGAATGAGCTCGTTTGTGTACAAATTAACACATAAATAAAATGACAACTGGGAACCTAAAGTATTTTCGACATTTTGTGTGTTTGACGAGTGTTCAGAAATGTGAATAGGAAGTGGAAAGTCAGAAAAAACTATTTCATCTGGTCCTTTAATTAAGGAAGACCATTTTCACCTTGAGTCCCCTGTGTTGTAACGTGCAGTGCAAGATCTGAAAAGTCAGATAGGTGTCACTGAATCGTCTCCTGTGAAGGGACTCTGGGGATCTCCTCTGTGCTGTATTCAAAGTAGTTAGTTTCAGCTGTGTCACAAATTTTTTGTATTTTTGAGTGAGGTGGTAAGTGCTGCTGAGGAAGGATGAATGCTCATGCACCTTCGGATGCTTTTCCCTAATGTGTAAATATGAGGCAGGATCAGCTGTCCCTGTGTCATGAGTGACTTGAGCTGCTGGGTCAAGAGAAGACCTCTAGGAAGGCACCTCCAGCAGCCTCTGTGGGCAGTCTGTTCCAGAACTTCATTTGTCTTAGTTGTTTTCTGAGGAAGGAACTTGTCCAGTATTTTTTCCCCCTCATTGTAACTAAAGCTCATTGCATCTTACTCTGTCTGCCAAGAAAATTTATTATTTTCTTCTGTAATTCTGTATATGCATGAAGACTATTACCACTGCTACCCTCGGTATTTTCCAGGCTAAAATACCTGGATTTGTTTCTTCTTTTGCACAGACCATTTTTCAGTCTTTTTAGTAGTTTTCACTGTTTTCCTCTGAATCCTTCTTATTTGTTCATCCCTTTTAGTTGCAGCTTCCAGTTGCAATAATGCTTCTAGATAAAGCCTTTCTAGTAAGAAGGGGAGTATGTGGGTTGTTGCCCATGTCTTATGAGCTAATGTTTTGCATGTATTTCACTAAAATTCTTTTATATCTCTCAGAAATGGTGTCTAGCATCTACTTTTTCCTATGTTGGTGCAGTAGAAAATTGCTGCTGCCATGTTTTAAGTTTACTTTATTTTCTCATTTAAATACATCCTTACTAAAAGAAGTATTTTAAAATTTCTCCAGTTAGTCAGAAACATTTTTACTTCTGATATTGTCCTGGAAAATACTAAACACCCTTGTATCAACCACATATTAAATGCACACACTTCCTATTCTACTTCTTTTGCCATACAGCTCTGTTGAAGAGAACTGTACCTTTTGGGGTGATCAGACCATCCAATTTTAGTAGTAAATTCTTGGAGATTGCCCAGTGTTAAGGAGCTGTGCAGCCACCAGTCATACTAATGTTGCAATTCTGAGGACCCCAGTCTATTAGGAGTAAGTATGGCCCAGTTCTTGAGCATCTCCCTTGATCTGAACCTCTTGAGTTAGACCAAGGACTTGAAGTCCCTCCCGCACCCCCACACCCCACGTGTTAGAATGCAGATTGACTGCAGCTCCGTTGAAAGGTTTCACCAGAGTTGGGGAAGGTGGCCAAAACAGGATATTGTTATGGGGTAACAGAACAGCTCTGTGTAGTTTAGGCTTTTTGTAGATTTAAGCCAAAATACTTGTGTACAGTTAGCTCCTTCCTTCTCCTAAAGGATGCTGGCAGTCTGAAAACATGCTGCTGTCCCTTCAGAAGACAAGACAGTTCCAGAGGCATCTGGAGACAAAGTGTTTTCAGGTGTGAACACACCTTGATTTTCATCATTGAGGCTGGCTATTTCCTGTACTACAGAACATGCTCATTTTTAGAGAAGTCAGTGGTAGGGCAGAGTATCATCTTGGTTCATGATGCAGTAGTAGGGAGCTAGGAAATGGCTTGGACAGAGATGTATTAAGCAAACATGAGAAACCAGTCACCCTAGAAACTACTGCACCAAGAAACTTTTCCCAGGAGTTTATGTAGTAGTTAAAAGCTGTGTGACTTTCATTCTAAATGCCAACTTAAGCCATATGACAATCCTACTTGCCTTTAGCCACTATAGGTCACACATGTTTAGCTTCCATATACATTTCTTGTGGCGCTCAGCAACTGCACATCATTTTTCTGTGGCCTTGTTTTCTAGAAGTGTGTATTCTTTCTTCTGAAGAAGAGCAGTTTTTATTTTAAACCTTGTTTTACCCAGAAGACTTGGCATCTCCCTACACCTCCTTTTCAGCACAGCGTTTACTCACCCCACTCCACTCAATGGCTGCAAGCAGACTCACGCTGCAATCTGTCAGCTGAGACACACAACCTGCTTGGTGTACTCCAGACACCTTTCCCAGTGCAGGTCCCTATAAGAAACTGGGTGAAATGAGTATCCAAAGACAGATGTTTTCCTCAATAGCATTTCCTATGTGCTGTGAACCAGGCAGTGTCCACTTGGCACTTCCATGCCTAGAATGCAATGCTGGTAGGAAGATGTTCATGTTCTCTTATGAAACTGTACTGTCAAAGCACGTTTCACCTCTTAGCCCTCTATGACACTGGTCTGGGGTCACTTCAAAGTAGATCATCCTGACTGATTAAACCAGCAATCTTTTGGTGTTGATCTGTCAGAGGAGTGCTTAAGAGTGATGGAGAAGTAGACATTACTCTAAATGTGCTTAAGGTACATAAATAAGTACTGAAACATCTGTTTACTCAAACTCAGGCAAATTAACAAAGAATTTTATTGAGTATTCAATTTAGCACCACACAAAAGGTACACTGTGCTTTGTGTTGCCTTTAAGAAACATGCCAGAACACTTCCAAACTATAAAAACTAATGTAAAAAGCTTTCTTGTTTATCAACGGAACTTACCATTTGCTTTAGAGAAGCTACTCTGAATAAAACACAGCTTTTGTACATAAAACTTGTTGTTATAATGGTCTTCCGGGCAGACTAAGAGTTGTTCCCGTACCCATTAGCTCTCTTTCATGTCCTGGGGTTTGAACTTTATTAAAAAAAATCACTTAGGCCAAGGTGCTTTAAAGAAAAAAATTCAGTCCAGAACTTTTATTAGTAGATGCAACTCACAATATACTAGTCATCTGCTAAATTCTGCTTCTTGAAAGTAGAATAATTTTGATAAATGGAAATAGTATGAACTGGGCTCTACGAATCAGTTCCATGCTCACTGAGAAAGACCTGGAGTCAGCTTTTAATTCTGTCTTGGACTCAAAGATAAACAAGGAGTACATACTTGATAAAACTACAGAGAAATTGCACCACAGAAAAAAGGTGGGTGACTGGCAAGGGTCATTTAGTCTACCTTCCCTTTCAGTACAGATTTTTATGCTGTAATGGCTTGAAATTATTTCAAATATAAGGTGCTTCTAAAGCCCATGTCTGGGGGGTGGAACTAGATGGCACCTTTCCAACCCAAACCATTCTATGATGCTATTTCATTCTAAAGTATTTACTGGTCCCTCACACAGCCAAACTTTGTTTCTTAGCCTGAACTGTTAGGATTTAAGTTCTCTACATTAACTATTACACTAACTTTAAATGGGGTTTATTTTCTTTTTTAAATTTAGGTGAACTGGAAATATATACCCATTTTGCCTGAACATGGAACACACAAATGTTTCAGAACATTTTTGAGGCACCCTGCAGTTAGAGAAAGCCCAGTTTGCATAAAGGGAACTTCAGCAAGTCAACAAAAGTAGTAGAGCCATAGTCAAATGAAACTGTGGAATGGACCCCGTGCTAACGCATATAAAGAGAGAACTGCAAAACAGCTAGGCTTCCAGCTTCACTGACTCCAGTATGGAACGTGCTTCTTTATACTCTTCAGCTTCTTCCAATTCTTTTTCGTTTTCCTGTAATCAAAAACAACATTTTTGAGTACTCTGAAAATAACTGTTGTGGGATTAAATTTAAGACGGTAAAAAAACTGCTAACAAATACTACAGGTACTCAACAATGTTTCTGTCTTACTGGCAGCTTCTTCCCACACCTCTCGAGTGGATAGACTACAAAATAAGGAGAGCAAAGTCCCTCCCACAGTAAGTAAACATTAGGTTCATGACCACCTGAGGAACCTGAATGTACCTAAGTCTATGGGGCCTAACAAGATGCTTCCCAGAGTCCTGAGGGAATTGCCTGACATAGTTGCCAAGCTCCTCCCCATGACATTTGAAAAGTCATGGCAGTCAGGTGAAGTTCTTAAAGAATGCAAAAATGGAATTGTTATTGTGGACTACATGGTCCCCCTCATGGTCCCCTAAAACATCCTTCTCCCTAAATTGGAGAGTGGTGGATTTGATGGGTGGACTCTTCACTGCATAAGGAATTGACTGGATGGTCGTAGCCAGAGAACTGGTCAATGACTCCATGTTTGGATGGAGATCAGTGACAAGTGGTGTTCCTCAGGCATCTGTATGGTGACCAGTGTTATTTAGTATCTTCATTAATGACACAGAAAGTGAGATCAGTAAACGTGCAGATAAACCAAGCTGAGTAGCGCAGCTGACACACCTGAGGGATGGGATGCCATCCAGAGGGACCTGGACAAGCTTGAGAGGTGGGCCCACGGAAGTCTCAGGAGGTTTAACAAGACCAAGTGCAAGGTGCTGCAGCTGGGTCAGAGCAACCCTGGTATCAGCACAGGCTGGGCATGGACAGATCAGAGCAGCCCTGCCCAGAAGGATTTGGGGGTGCTGTGGGTGAGAGGCTGGACATGCCCCAGCCATGGGCACTCCCAGCCCAGAGAGCCAAACGTGTCCTGGGCTGCATCCAGAGCAGTGTGGGCAGCAGGGCCAGGGAGGGGATTCTGCCCCTCTGCTCTGCTCTGCTGAGACCCCTCCTGCAGGGCTGCATCAGCTCTGGGCTCCCTGCACAGGAACCACATGGACCTCCTGGAGCAAGTCCAGAGGAGGCCACCAAGATGATCAGAGGGCTGGAGCACCTCCCCTTTTAGGACATGCTGAGAATTGGGTTTGTTCAGCTTGGAGAAGAGGAGGCTCTGGGCAGCCCTCATAGCAGCCTTTCAGGACTTAATGGGGACCCACAAGAAATGTGGGGACAGACTTTTTATCAGGGCCTGTTGTGACAGGACAAGGGGTGATGGCTTTAAACTAGAAGAGAATAGATTCAGACTAGATACAAAGAAGAAGTTTTTTACAGTGAGGGTGGTGAAACACTGGAACAGGTTGCCCAAAGAGGTGGTAGGTGCCACATCCATGTAAATATTCAATGTCAGGCTGGGTGGTGCTCTAAGCAACCTGATGTAGTTTAAGACTGCTCATTGCAAGGGAGTTGGAACAGATGATCTTTAAAGGTTCATTCAAACCCACACATTCTATGAAATGAGGGATATGTAATTTTTGAAAACACACATTCTTATGTTACTCAAAACACAGGTAAATTCTTTTGTCGTACTTAAGGTCCCAGATAATGACTGTCATGTGCAAGTAGATTTGACCTATGCATACCTTTATTTTATTGTGTTAAATATTTAAAGCCAAGGAACCAGTAAGAACAAACTTCAGACCAATAGTACACTTAGATAAATGCTTAAGTAGACTGACAATTGAATTACGGTACAGTAAATTTTAATAAAAGCATTGAAGGTGAGCTAAGCACACCTAAGGTGAGACAGCAACACATGAAGACTTCCAAATTCTTAACAACAATAGTAACTGCCCCCATTCCTTGTTTTAAGTTTGCATACGATGAATCAATAGCACCATTTCTGCATCCCACGGAAATCCAGACTGACTAACTGTTAAGTAACTAGTTGAACGACAAAAAGACCCTCAATTCTGCCACGTCCTGAGCATTTATTCTAGAAAACAGTAGAGGCAAACTACCTGAGACTAGGACATCTTGACTTTTCCATTAAAGAAGTATTTGCATTTTAGCCATCACTATATTTGGGACATAATTTAGGCTGTATATTTTTAGTCTCACAATACCATTTATTGTGTACTAACATGTGTAGCTGAATTCTTGATGAGACGGCAGCTTTTAAAATAAGCATGATCATCTCCAAACGTAGTATAGGTTCAGTGAATCTATTTGTACAACATATTCTTTATTCCTGCAAGTATTTGTATCCTAAAAAACAAGGGAGTACTGCTCACTTCACTAATAAAACATAAAGCAGTATTTAGCAAGGACTCATCTGACTTGTCCATAGCAGAATAAAAGTAGTAACCAAAGTATTTTGACAATTTCAGTTCCCTACAAGCATATTATATACATTTATACTATCTATAAAACCTAAAGTGGGTGAACTGATTTCTCAAATGATGGAACTAGCACAGGAGTTCTGAGTCCATTTTCACAGTCTGGTGTAAGTGTATGTCGTGAGTACTTTCCATTAAAGATAGCTTCTAACACACACAGTCTTCACAGACTGAAGACCAAGTCTGCAAAGCCAGTTATCTAAAGCAAAATACTGGTATCTTACAGGATGATGCTGGTCTTTGGACCTACGGAAACGAATTCTTTAATTCCAGTTTTAATTTGCTGCAGTTTTCTTATCCAAGTGCACCTAGGAACTGCAGCACTTCTTGATCAGTGGGGTGTGGTGTAATACTCACTAGGAGATGAGTAAGCTCTGCATGTGCAACTTCTAGTCTGCGCTGGCAGTCCGGAATCATCATTCGTGACTCTTGTAAGATCTCGATCTGTGAAAATTAGAAGCCGATGAAATTAGAATATATTCCAGATAGAAACATTATCTTTTAGGATAAGGTTTTACTCTGAAAATCAGCAATCTAGTCATTATATAGGAACTTCAGAACAGTTGCACCTACCTTCTGCACCTACCTTCTTTTCTTAAACAGATACTGACTTAGCGTAATTGCTTAAAACTCTGTTAATTTACAGGACATTTCCATTTACTCTGCGCTTAACTGAATATCAAGTATTAAGTGCAAGCCAGTATTTAGAATAATCTTTCTCTTAGGAAAAAAGTACAGCTTAGTAAGGTTTTCAGCATTTGTTAAAAAGTCTATTTAAAACAAACTTTCTCCTGCTGTCACAAAGCAGCTTCATCCAAAATGGGATCAGCTGGTTATATAAATATCTCCTGCATCTTTTGGGTAATAAAGAAAAAGAATGTTCAGATAATACCCCATAGAGATAATTACTGCATGAAAAAAGTTATTGAGTTATTGATCACATTGTGTGCAGACTGCAGGAGGCTCTGACTGAAAGACAAAGGTAAAGAAAAATGAAAAGCAAAGACCAGCAGGCTCGTATTTTTGATGCTTATCATGCATAAAAAGTTATTACATATCCTTGTGCTTCATTTTAGGATAAAGATTATTCTCACCATGCACTTTGAACAAAATTACCAAACTGGCACCCCACTGAATCTGAAAATCCTGCCACCTCCTAAAGAAAACAACATCAGTTTTAAGAAAGGGAACATTTATTTCATGGAGCATTTCTGGATCTGAACACCAAACACTGAGAAGAAAAGATGTGCAGAGTTTTCAGTAATGTTAAATCTATTTAGAAATTAAAATCTGTTAGGTATTTAAATATGAAACATCTACATTCAGGATAACCTGCAACAGAAAACCTTCCCTTTAAATGGCTTATTTCCTTCTGTCATTCCTATGTTGTATTGTCTTGCTAGTATTAGCACTCTTGTACCAAAAGGTCATTGTAAAAGAGATGTTAAGCTATAGCTAAGAATGTATTTATGTATTCAGGAAGGCTTTATGTAAACAAGACCTTATCACCATGTTTTTAAGTGTCACTTAGTCCATTTGGTTTTGAGAGAAAAAACTTTAGTTTCTAATTTTAGACTTTCATCAATCAATGTAACATCCAAAGGATGAGGTGTGCCATAAACTGCATGAGATGATGCCTTTTGCTTTATGTAGTAGAATACCTAGAGGAGTGAGAATATCCAGTAATTACTTCCTTGCACCGGCATTGCTGAATATTAGTGTGTTGTAAAGGTGGCAGATGATATGGAATTAGTAACTTATTTGATATGTGCCACTAGATAAACAACCTGGGAAGGCATATAAATCTAGAATCTGTAAGCTGTTGTCCTGGTTGCTCTAAGAAACGAACAAACCTACCCAAATCATTCTATTTGAAACAACATTTGACCGATTTCCAAAGGGTTACCCAAGTTTTATTTTTATTTGCCAATGGTTATGCAATGATGAATAAAAATCAGAAGGATGATAAATCCTAGAACTATATTCAGTAAGTGCAAACAGCTGGAGACTAGAACAGGAATTTTGTGGAACCATTATCATTTAACTTCTGCATAAACCACTTTTTTTTTTAAGTAATGCTGATAGTCCCAGATAGACTATTTACTTTTACAAATATACATAATAAAGCAAAGTCAAAAGCTCAAATAATTATGTAGGCTTTAGGACTGGACTTTTAAGTGTTTCTTCTCCAAATTCTATCAAAATTCTGTCCGACTTTCAGACAGAACTGTAAGGGTAACAAGCACCATAGCCACTCAAACTCCAGTGCCAGGCACTGCAGCAACTCAAATTCCACTGATGAGACTGGGACAATTCCAGCTCCAGCTAAGAACTGTTGTTTAACCCCAGCCAGCAACTAAGAACCAGGCAGCAGCTCACTTGCTCCTGCCCCCAAGCCTGATGGGGAGAAGGTAATAAGAAGAAAAGATAAACTGTGTGGGTTGAGATAAGAACAATTTAATAACTTAAAAAAATGCAGCAATAATAATGAAGGAGGGAGAGGTATCAGTTTTGTCAGCTTCAAAAAGACAGAAGCAGATTATGTCGATTTGGATTTTTTCCCAGCTGACCCACACCTAACCAAGAGATTCAGAGATATGCAGATCCACAAATAAACAGAAAGCAGCAAAACCCAAAAAACCCCCAAACAAACAACAAAAAAAAACCCAAACAAAAACCCAAACCAAGCAAACCCAACCCAGAAAAACCAAAAATAAAATGAAAAAACCCCCACCAAACCTACATAGGGATCTCCTTGCTCTTAGGACAGCCTGATATACTACTGGGTCACAGGGTATAATGACAGTATTGTTTCATGTGACAAGAGTGGTGTTCTAAACAGAAGAGGTAGGCTAAAAACCATGACAAATGTAAATTAGTCATATACGTACCAATTATATACACATATATGAACACATAGTCTAGCTTTTAAATACTGTCACATAATCACTTGCACGTTTTCTGTGGCACAAATAATCGTGACAGTAGGGATCTACTCAAAGATAAGAGAGTTAAGAAAAGACATGCAGAAAATTGATACTAAAACAAGTGCTTGTGGTTTGAACTACTTTTCCTCAAAAAGTCTGTAAAACACTTGGAATCCACTGACTAATTACAGCCATATATGGTGGAAGGACAGGGACCCAAAACAAAAAAAAGCAATCTCTAAGTATCACAAACACCAAAGGTTCCAAAACTTAGTAATCCCACTAAGTAAGAGATTGTAGCACACGAAGAATAATCATGGTAAGGCTACTGGTTGGCTAATCTATACTTTTAACTTAAATCCACACCACTGTAGTACTTCTCACCTCAGCAGTAAACATGGAGTAGTACCAAGGCACTGGGTCTTGGTAATTTAAGTGTGCTCAGCCAGGATGGTGGTGTGGGGATGTAGGGAATAGTGCAGCATAGATGATGAAGGAAGAAGCTGGGCATAGGGAAGGCAGGAACTCAAAGGAGATACAGCATTAAGGTGAATTTGGACAGGAAAAAAACCCCACAAATGCACATATGAATTGTAGGAAACCCAGCTTTATGAGTTCTACTTCCTTTCAGGCCCAAAAGAAGCTTGAGCTATCCACTAATCCAGGATACAATAGCACACCTGCTGTAGGCAAGTTGTCAAATACACTGATCAAAAGACTCCTGAAGGTCCTTGAAGGAAAGCTTAAATAAAAAACCGGAGAACACAGCTTTGTTTTTACAGTGCTTGAGTGCTTCAAGAAATGGCCATGTGTCAACAACAAACTGCCTACCACTTCTAGCATGAAAGCTGAAGGAGGAGGAGAAAACTCTAGATGTAATACCTTGGTATTTTAAATGAGTTTTCTTTGCAGCTCCTCTGAGGTAAGGGCTAATTCCATTTCTTCTAAAGCAGATCACTATAGGACATAAAAGACATAATGTCTGGAATCCAAAAGGTACTTGTATCTGCCTAGATAAAAAGGAACACACTCTTTCGAAAACAGAAGGGAAAAAGGAGGATCCCAGTAATGCTTTTCTGCAATTTGGATTCTTTCAGAAAGTTTGAAAGCATCTTTAATACCAGATCTGCATTACTAATACTATTCAGTACTTAGTCCAGAGAATTCCAAATTGCTGGTGTTTCAGGAAACAAACTGTGCTTGTCAAGGATACTGTCCAAATACATAAGGAGAAGCATTAGATCTTCCCTCACATTTCTTCTGCCTCTTTACCAAGCATCTAGAGCTAGAATTCATATTATTAAACAAAGATCATCTATTCTTAAGAGGCAGAAAAACTAATTATGCAAATAATAAGATGATATGAAACCATACATTTAATCTAATCTTAGTCCATCTGTGAGAAGAACGAAACTTTACACCAACCAGGTGGGGGGTTGGAAAGACCTAAGAAAGTAAAAAGCAAACTGAACTAACCAGAATATTTGAGGCTAAAGAGACATTTAAAATTTTTAAAGTTCTAGAACATTACAACCTTCCTTTCAGCAAGAAGTCCTCCAGTAACAAGATTAGCAGCAAATTACCATCTTCCACATTATTTTCCAAAATTGTAAATAGTTTCCCAAATGCATTTATTTTTAGCTGTTTCAGAAGGCACTCTTTCACTCAACAAAGCAAGAGAAATACTGCAGTTTTCACAAATACTTGAAAAAACCTGTGTATTAGCAAGATGTACTTTATATACTCTTATGTACTTTTTGACACACAGAGATTAAATTCTGTGTTAAAACCATTGGATTTTTAATTCGTCTAGAAATGACACTAATCAAGAAGTAACTTGCAACTGCAGAATTACATTAAAAAAAAAAAAAAGAAAATTTCACTTATCAGTAAAAATGCTGCCAGTTAGCAAAACCACCAGAGTATATCTACAATCCCAGAGACAGAAAATATGGAGTGGGTATCTTGCTTCCCCCCCACTCACAATTCTCAAGAAGCGAAAGGATGTTTATTTATATATGAACATCAACAACCACAGAAATACAGAAGGCTACAGGTTTCTATCATTAGTCTGCACTTGAATGATACTGTGTGAAAATTTTCTACGAAAGAAGCATTATGAAGTTCTTTGGAAAGTCTTCATATACTGAGAATTGTTACAGCTGTGTAGAAACAGAAGACATTGTCTTAAGATGTGCCAAGTGAAATTTAGGTTGGATGTTAGGAAGAAGTTTTTTACTGAAAGAGTGATAAAGTTCTGGAATCGTCTGCCGGGGTAGGTGTTGAGTCATCATCCCTGGAGGTGTTTAAAAAAAGACTGGACATGGTGCTCAGTGCCATGGTTTAGTTGAGGTGGTGTTAGGGCATGGGCTGGAGTCAGTGATCTTGAAGGTCTCT
This sequence comes from Daphoenositta chrysoptera, assembly GCA_013397915.1. Taxonomy (NCBI): domain Eukaryota; kingdom Metazoa; phylum Chordata; class Aves; order Passeriformes; genus Daphoenositta; species Daphoenositta chrysoptera. The sequence goes on along the minus strand of VZRO01004678.1, from coordinate 18,508 downwards.
TCCAAGCTGGTGATTCTGTGTCTGTGAAACTAAGACTTCATTATGACAAAATCCGCAGAGGGGTAGATCTACACTACTTCCTGCTACCCCGAGAAACTGTAAGCCGTATTTGCACCTGGTGGGATAAATCAGAAGTATTTTAATATATGTTACCACAACAAAGTCTTCTTGCACACTAAAATGGAATCTTCAAATTATAATTTTGGTCACCATCTACCAGGACTGCAAGAATATTGTCCTTTTTCTTCTTCTGGTATTGAACCTGCTCCTTATTAAGCAAGTCTTTCTGGACAGTTCAGACGAGGGCTAGCATCTAACAATTGCCAACCACTGCAGATGGTCACTGCCTCAGCTAGAGAACGCTTGAGTCCACTGGAACCATGGGCTGCCCCACTGCATAAGGAGTTAGGAGAAAAATACTGAGTCACACTCTGCTGTTCTACAAAGGGACTGATCCCTCATTACAGACCAGACACTCTAAAGACTACATATGCTGTAAGAATGGCATTATTCACTTTAAAGTGACACTTTCCCATATTCACTTTTGTAAGTAAAACTGTATGTCCTAACTAGAAAGCTAAATGTAAACAGTAGTATATCAAGAGAAAGTATTGCTTTTAAGCTTTATAAGAATCCCTCCCTGAACTCTGGATTGATTTGTGTGTGTACATAAATACATAAATATACACACACACATATAAATATATGATTCAGCTAATACCTCAGCTAAACTAATAGTTAAAACTGTTCTCCTAGTCTCAAGTGACTGAATTTGTTCCCATCCCCCAAATGTTACTTTTTATTACCAAAATAAAGACTACAACTGTATTTTAAGAGTTATTCACCCTAGAATAAAAATTACAGATTATTAACTCACAGAGGCAATTCTTAAAATGTGTAACCTACAGATACTTTTTCTGAAAAACATCTCGAAGTCTTATCTGTATCCAAAATATTGTTCTGAGCAAACTCTCCTTTTACTATATAACTTTCTTTTAAATCTCCAAATTTTTAATAACCTTAAATATTAACAACTTCCAGAATGCAAAGTGCACTAAATGAACAAGAAGTGAAGATGTCATTGGAGGAACTGATTGCTTTCCAAGTGGATCAGGAAACTTCTGAATGAATCAAGACTGTTTTCTGGAAGGCTTTTGTCGTTGGTCTCTGAAAATACCTTCAAGTAGTATATAACATTTAATTTCAACAGAAGTTCACAGGCATCGCTGGTTTTGACTTTCATGATATCTTGCAGGTCACTGTGGAAATACCATGATGCAGTCAAATAATCTGATGAATGGGCAACACTAAAAATAGGAATTGAATTCATTAGTTCTTGTTAGCACCAGATCTTCAGAAAGGCTACTGTTTTGTAGGATCTTCAAGTCTCCATCTGGTGAGGCAGAAGACAGCTAGGCTCCATAAATACAAATCTTTATTTCTATATGAATTCTTTATTGGTATGTCATTCCCATGGCATAATGAAAGCAAGGCAGGACACAGACATATGAACTGAAATATGAATTTACTAAAAAAAGTTGGTTTAGTTTATTCTAAAAGCGCTTTCTCCTATATTTTGTTAATTTCATATTTGAATTCTTTTTAACCTATTCTTCCATTGTTTAAAAATAAACACAGGACACCAGAAGGTTATGTTTATGACTATTAAGTGAAAATAATTTTAGTTTACAGTTTTGATTTCTGTGAATATTTCAGAGAAATCATCTAGAAAATACTTGGGGGAAAAAAGCAATCAAAAAGGTAACATAGTTAGTTGAAAGAATATACAGACCACAGTGAAACATAGACATTTCACACTTCTTCAGAGAATAAGTATCAATCTCCCAAACCCAAGCCTTGTCCCCATGAGCAGGAAATGGGACACTTTTTTCTTCCAAAAGGGTACGTATCAACTGCCTGCAACCACTATCCTTGTGGGAAACCTTCCAAGAAAAAATGTAATCATACTGTAACAGTGACACTAAACCATACTCTTGAGCAGACCAAAGTACAGCATGTTACTTCCTAATCTATGACTTCACTACAAACTCCAGCAGCTCCGCATCTCTATACCCACTTCTCTCTTTTTCTGAGGTCTGTGATTTTACCAAAAGGATACTGGTGTACTCAAGAGCTGAAATGTTTCCCCTTCATATTAACTATCAGGCATATTCTCAATTTGCTGTAATATTTGCACTTAGCAGCAAGCAAGTGCAAATTAATTTACCTATATCCATCCAGACCATATATTTACTACAGGTTCTTAGTATTTCTGAGAAAGCATTTGTGATGGCCTCACACAGAGTTACTGAGTAACTGACACAAAGTGCTAAGTAATCCATATATATATATAAAAACTATAATCCTTACAGTTTAACACCTTAAAGAAATTTCTACAGCTGCTTTTTATGACTTCTGCAATTGACAGGATTTTAGTCTAGTATTTATGTAACAAGAGTCTGGAAAAAAGTACAGGAGATTCCTCTATCTAAAGATGACTATGATTAAATGAAAACAAATAAGGATTTTATAAAACAAGTTCTAGGGTAGTTTACCTGCTTCTTAATTCCATAATCATCACATGCTTCAGCTTTCATTTTTTCAATCTTTTCTTCTTGCTGTTTTGCTTCTTTTTCATACATAACTTTTTCTTTTGCCAGCCTGCAATTAATAATCAATTGATTGTGTTAATCTGGTTCTATTTCAGTAAAAAGTTACATCAGTGCTAACAGCCCCCCACCCAAAAGTTACAGGCCTGGAAGGTAATAGGCAATTTCATAAAAAAAGGCTTTTAACCACTGCAAAAAAACTGTATCTAGGAAATGCTGCATTTAGCTACAGTATATAATGAGTATTTTCTCCACTTATTTTGATGCTGGTTTGGGGATCATAGACAAAAGTAACAGTTCCATAATTTATATTACAACAATTTTCTTTATTTCCTATATTTTGAAGGAAAAGGAATCCATGTTTTGATCCTAATAATGGACCCATACTTGGGAGCAGAAGTTTTTTGCTAACAAGCATAGATTCAAGAGTAATGTAACTTTGAAGGTCAGAGAAATATTAAGCTAGTCTAATATGATGTTCTACAGTAATTATTACAGTGCAATCCCATTATCAAACTTTAGTATTTGTTGTTGCATCTCCCACTTTATTACATATGTTCATTAGGTAGAAGTTAGATTACACAATACTAGGTATGAACCAAAACATCCTTCAGGATATGAAAAATACTGGAATAATTTCTCTCTTCAGCTAGTTCAAGACCAGAACAAACATTGAGATGCTACTGCAGGCCTGAGATTATGCTGAAGAAAATCCTTCCCCAAACAAGAGTAAGAAAAAGACCAGCCTATGTAAGATTGAGGAGAATTTAACATCCAAAAGAACATAATCAGATCCAAGAAGCAAAGAATATATTATACAATGAAAAGAGAATAAATAAAGGTCTAGTAGAGAGCTTCATGACCACATTAGTGCATCAGCGCAAATTAACTCATAATCTGTCACAGTTAAGTGCCCTACCAGAAGCGCTGAGGATGCATGGAAATGTTATTGGGGTGACAAGAATCTCTGTGAACTGAAGCTGTCACAAAAGCACCATTGCAGCTCTATCACAAGAAAAATCCCATTGAGAATGTACTGATAATGCAAGAGCCAGAACTCTCCCTGCTTTTCACAAGAGTTCACATCAGCAAAGCTGGTTTTGCTAAAACAGCCTTAAGCCGTGGCTCCGCAGCAGTCAGTCTACGGTGGGATGACACGCACCTGGACTCGCTTCAGTCCTCACAGAGTCACACAACCAGAGAGGGCCTTCAGCTTTACATCTTCAGCTGTGTGCAGAGTGCATACTCTGGGTATTAGATGGGCCAGTCTCTACAAGTAAGCCAAGTACTAGCTTTGAGAAGCAGAACTGGAGAAAGACAGAAGCCTAATTACTAATAATAAAGACACTAAATCAGTGGCTGTAATTCCAACTACTGGAACTAGTTCCAGTATTAGCATCAGTAAATATTGATTTATTAGAGGATGAGTTAATTGTTTGATCAAGGTTACCTGATTTAATTCCAGACAATATTAGTTGCTTTGCTACTTTTAGGTTCCAAAAAAGTTCATTTTAATCAATCTGTGAGGCAGATGACTTTTTTTGAATGAGAACTGCAATTTCCCTTGAGGAGCAAGGGGAGAGGTATGACTGAACAAAGTTGTTACGGGATTCAGTTACTGAAGTGTGTATCCCAGTGGAACTGAAGGCAACTTGTAATGCTGAATGAAACAATTTAAATTATTTTAAATTTTAGTTAAAACAAAAGGTTAAATGCTTGTCATTATTTATATTTTCACATTCACATCTCCTGTGCACACTAACTTTTCAAACTCACTGTTCAGCCAAGTTTGCATAACTTTATCAAACAGGAAAAGACGGCATGTTCTGACCTAGTTTAGAACTAACTTGAACTTTTGCCTACCTTTCTCACATCTGGATACTTAAGAATT
>VZRO01004670.1:0-11938 GCA_013397915.1 Daphoenositta chrysoptera | reverse complement strand
GAGCTGCACCCCCTGCCTCAGCCATGTGCAGGGGTTTTTTTGACATCAAAGCCAGGAGCGCTTCCCCAGCCACCCCAGTCACACTAGTAGACCATTGCGTCACCCATCCGCAGGCAAGGGTGGATAAAGCGGCCTTGCGGGAGCGAGGGAGGTAGGGCAGTCTGTTCTAAGGTTTGTAGATGACACATAGCCAGGTGCTTCTTTACCCGTCTGAGCCCTCGCCCCCACCGTGTCCACAGAAGTTTGCAGTTCCAAGTCCCACTCCGCAGCGATGTCTTGAGATCATGCCCACAGCAATACACTTTGAAGGGCAAAGTCTGTGGTTTTAACACCTTTTCGCTTTAAAAGCAACTTCCAAGTCGATACTACAGTCTCTTCCTCTTCCAAGAGGCTGTTTCCCATTTTTTCCCATTCCCAGTGGCTCACCTTAAGCTTAAGGTGTTGAAATCAGGTCCGGACCAGGCAGAACTCCTCTGCTCTCTGCTGCGCTGGGCTCAACCTCCACAGCGGTCGACAGCTATTCTCCAGGCCAGCCTGGGCACGGGGGGTCCCCAACACAGGACCAGCCTGAAAAGGGAGGGAACCCCGTCACCGTACCAGCTGAGCCAAATTCAGTTGCCACATCACATGGGGTCACGAGATGTCGCAGATGAGGCAGACACAACTGAAAAAATACCCCAAAGTAGTAGGTGAGCAAAAGCCATTTATTCTCAAATCCAGGGTACTTTATAGACTGTTACATGTTTACCATTCATGTTACCTCTCCATTGGTTGCTTAACTACTACAACAGATTCATTGGTTAGACACTCTAAGCGCCAGGAAAACACCAGGTGCAGAATTGTTGCCATTTCTGTTGTTTAGAATTCTCTTTCTGCTATCAGTAAGTTTCTCACTGGTACAAACGAATTGTGCTTGGATCCATGTTGGAGTCAGGCAGGCTTGCAGGCCTGCTGTGAAATCCCACAGCTGTTAAGGTAAAAAGCAGCCAATTTAGGACTTCGTGAGAATAACTGAAAATACTGTTTGGGCTTATAATATGAGAAATAAATACAATAGCTGTGTTTCTAGCCATTCTTTATAAAGGAGTGGTGAACTCAGTGTTGCTGTGGTGATGTTGATGTGATCTGATGGGATTTTTTTGTATGGCTGACTTTCATGATGTTAAAATCAAAAGCCTAATTTTAAATTTATGCTGATCGCATTAAGCCCAGCCCTTGTGTAAGATACATTCATTTTATGTCACTTGCACTTTTAAAATTTGGAATTTACTAATTGCAAACTAAAACTAATGTGCTTTAGGGTTTCATGACTGATGTAAAATACTAAATGAAAATAGGAAGATTATGTCTAGAGATAATTCACAAAGAATTAAATAAATAATTTCACATAAGCTACGGGAAAGATGTTGAACAATACTCACGTTAAATGCATTTTTTTTAACCTAACTCAGTTTTGGCTGTGGTCAAATACTCAGGTAAGTTTTGATTTTCTGTACCAAAAAGGAATAGAAAACAATGTGCATACTTGTAACTGCTCACAAAATGCAAGAGCGAACAGTATTCTGTTGTGTTGATGAATGTAAATACTTAGATTATGCACTTTCTGAAGTTTTGATGTAATAGGACTTATGTTCACAATTAAAAACACTTCCTGTTAGACATTGCCAATTGTAAAAACTAAAGGTTGCTGATGGACATGATTAATGTTAATGACAATGCTTGCCAAATTTTTCTATAGATTTGATTTTATATTGATTCATCCATCTGTGCTAGATATTACACAAAGTATCAAAGAGCTTAATCCAAAGGATAGGGTATGACTAATACAGACTGATAAAGAGCATGTGTAATGAGACAGTATCTGAAGTGTGTACACTAACTTCAGTTAACTGTTTCTTCTTCTTCTTCTTCTTGGTAGTAAAACCTTTTTATCCATAAGAGTCTCAAAACTTTGAACATGTTGAGCCAGATGATACCAAAAGGACTTTGTTATTAACATAATACAGCAGTAATGTTTTATGCTTACTTTTTATTTATGATTTCAGTTGTGAAATACATTGTAAACAATGTGGTGAAAAAGAAAAATGTGGGGTTTTTTTCTTTCTAATTTGTCTTTTCTTTAACTGATTGCAGGCTCAGTTGGAGAAAGAACGTGAGGAGTTGGAGTTGCAAAAAAAAGTTGCAGAGTTGAAACAGCAGGATAAAGAAGCTGAAATGCAGTTGCAGCAGGAATATCAAGAGGTTTAAGCCAATGCTTAATTGGTGGTTTGAAAATACCATTAATCAGCCATTTTTTCCAGATGCTAGCATAAATTACAAAACACAAAGCAGAAGCACATGGGTGTTGAACTAACACATAATTAAAGAAACAAGAGTGTAGTTGGGGGGGAAATGTCTAACATGTGGCTTCTGCAGTCTCAGTTTTAGACTTGAATTTTGATCAGAACAGAACATAAATTTATTGCAAAAATCCAGCATAAGGTCGGCTTTAGCTGATGCATCCACGTTCCTTGATGGTATTTTTTAGAAAGTTTTATAAAATAAACATGTTTAATTAGAATATCAAGACAGTAATGTTTTACAGGGTGTTAGCACAAAGTCTATGTACTGTACCTGGGAAAGGAGCTGTGGTTTGGAATTGCAATGCATCTGGCTTCTGATATCTTCCTGGTGTATCAGAATTTATACTGACATAAGAGTGTGCTTACAGATATCCATGTTTATGGTCTTTTGATACTGCTTCAGTGAAAACATACATGGATAATTGGCATGTTAATCTCCCTAAAGCTTTTAAAAGTGCATATTTATTAAATTTATGTGGAGCACAGAGTATTTTAGAAATATCTAAGTTTTTAGAACACTCTGTTAAAATACTGACAAAACATAATTGTAGGAAGATGAGAGTATGAAAGTGACAGAAAAAATGAATATGTAAAAATTCAAGATTGCTGTTAATTAAAAAAAAAAAAGATAAAAATAGGGTTAAGCATACAAAGACCATATTTCCATACTGCTAAATTTGTATAGCACTTACCTAAAGTATTGTCTTTATTAAAACGTAATGTCATTTTAACACACCTGAAACAGGATTTCATGGCATGGGACATTTTAACTGAAAACTGGTTTTCACTACCACAGGAAAATGAAAAGATAATAGCTGAAGTTACAGATAGGCCTGGAACACCTACTTCATCCAGAGCTGAGGAGCCAGATGAGACTGAACAGGTAAGTATTTAGACAGAGATTATAAGTGATTGATTCTTACAGATTTGCTTTTCTGTGCTGACCTATCAAAAGGTTAAAACTGTTGGTGGCTCTCCCCTGTGGCTTTAAGAGATGGTATTTTGGCCACAACCTCCAAACTGCCCATAGCTGCACTCTGGTAGGAGTTAAGCCATTCTAAAAGATTCTGTGGTGCTGGCTGACTAAATTCTCAAGATTTAAAACACCCTTTGGTATTCAGATATGTTACTGACTGAAGCATGAATATACTCAGAGAGTAGGCAGCCTTCCTGTGCTGTGTGAAGAGTTATATACAACGTGTACTAAATCACTTCATTTCTGACTAAATCACTTCATTTCTGGTACCAGTAGTGTAATTCTAGCTCAGAGTTTATGTTGTGATATTAATATGCTTCATACTTAAGGTTAATTTAATAACAGCCTGTTTTTTAAGTGTTCTCTGAATAGATCTATGAAAATCCTTATGATTGTTCTTAGAGTCAGGTTTTCACAGGTGTTTTTTCCACTGAGGTAAATCAGATGAGTATGCAAGATCTCATATAACCCCAGTTTTTATAATTTTCTGATCATTACATATTAAAAAATATTCTTGAGGTTTTGGGCGTAATTTATGGGTCCTTTAATAAGCAAATTGCAAAACCAGAAGTGAAAATGAATAGTAAGTAGTACCTGCTGCTTCCTACATGTGCCAGCTTTTCATGCCTAAAGGTGTTGGATTACACTGGCTTTGGGGGATGTTATTTCAGGTTTTACAGTGATATGTTTGCTACAAATAAAGAACAGATTGATAAAATAAGATATATAGGCTTGTGCTATTGATTCTGACCTCTGAATCACAGTGCTTCATAAAAATACGCTGGATTTTATAATAGAAGTCTGGTGATGACATTCATTGTATTCCACTGAATGGAAGAATACATGGTTATACTGATTATGTACCAACTTGTCTATCTATCATGGGCAGTTTTTTCCTATTTTCCTTTTTACAAAGTTCAGTGAATGCTGGTAAGTGATAGAATTTTTTTGTTGTTGTTTTGCAGAGTCAAACAGTAACAGAAGAAGAAAGTACCAACTGACCTGAAAGCAGTAAAAATATTTTCTACTCTTTACTCACTGATCTTGAAGTTTAGATTCTTGATTTATGTATTTTATAAATAGAACTGATTTACGTACCTGTTTCTCTTGTGTCTGTTTTCAAGGTGTTTGTATAAAATCTGTTAATTCTGACACTGATTCTTTCTTTTTGTTCTTAAACTACTGTAGCTAGCATGGCTGACTTGAAGGAAGAAAACTGCAGTTGAAATGAAAGCAGCAAATATATTTTCTACTTATTGCATATCAAAGTAACCATAATAAACACAAATATAACTAATGTGTCAATATTATTGGAGGATAGATGCTACAATATGATAAGCTGAATCAGTATTAAAGACCAAAGTAAATAAAAGAGTAAAATATTATTGAAAACTATTTTCCAAGAATTTGAATGGTTTTTGATAGAAAAAAGGAATTCTCTACAGATTAAAAGATAGAGAGAGTGTTCTGGACATCAGACTTGGTGCAAAAATCCAATCAGAAGATTTCCCAAATATATTTGGAAGAGATAAATTTAACTCTGACTCAGTAGACAGATGTACTAGAAGATATCGTCTCTTCAAAATCATAAGGTGGTGTTTGTAACACAAGGTGTTTGCTCTAGGCTTTATTAGAACCTTTTTTGTGTATCATGTGGCACTAGGTGAGCTGTAAGTGTCTGCATATCAGTTTTGATTAGTCAAGTTTTTAAGTCTTTCCTGCATTTTTCTTGAATTTGTAAATTGACAAATTAAACCTGTATTGTCTACTAAATACCATTATTCAATACCATTCTCAAAACTTCACTCTAAAAATCTGGAAGAATATTTAGCTCTATCCATAGTTATCTATAAAAATAAGTTTTATAATCCTTAAAGATGTATTTTTATAAGAACAGATGTTTTTAGTCACCTGTATCTTGGTATAGGTTGTCAAGAGTGTTCTGTGTCTGTTCATTATAAATGGAAAAGACATCAGCATTAAGAAATCCTGCACTTCCTCAATAAAATGTGCCTTTGCATCTCTGCCCTCTGATACAGGTTAGTTGGTCATAGTCAATATTGTGTAATGAATATACCTTTCATTACAAAGTTAGTGCATAATTAATGCATTCACTGCATTCTTCAGTTTTGGGATGAAAGAGATTTTTCTGATAATTTCACTTCAATTTTTTTATAATATCGCTGACTCTAAGGGGTTTGCTATCCTTGGCAAACTGTTAAAAATACCTGTACACCCAACAGACAAAGGTGAATCACAAAATAAATGTTTTCCTGCTCTGAATAACTGGTTTTGATCCTGTAGATCAGACTAGGAATAGTCTTATCAATTTTTAAAAATATAAGCACTAATAATTTTTTGTATAGTAATGTTTTTTTTTCTCTAAAAGTGCATTTATTAAAAAAAACCTCTGCCGATTTTATTGCTACGTTGCTTTTTGGATGCTGTTAATAACCATGTCTTGTATAAGCATCCTCAAAATCAAAAGAGGAAAATGTCACTTACAAGGAGTAAATACTTTGAAATATTTGTGTAACTTTTGGAGTCATGAAAATGTAACTACTTTTGTGCCTGGTCAGGCTAGGCTTTGCTATCTAAATTTATTCTGATTGGTACAGGTTTGCAATTTCTATGATAGTCAAAACCTTTCCTGTGGCATGAACACACCCTTGTGGTTGATGTTCCAGTAAAACAGATTTTGTCACAGTTTATATTTGTTAGTAATAGTTACAATAGAATCATGTAAGGACACTATTTGATACCACAGTTCTAATTACACCTGTTAACACTGCATGCACAGCAGCTTCTGGTGACAATCTCAAAGGGGTGGAGTAACTGGATAAACAAATGGAGTTTCTCTTTTAAACCAGTACGTATAAATGATTCTTAATATTTAGATTAACATTTTGAAAACTTGGTAACTCATGTCCATTTACACTTAACGTCCAGTCATGTTGACCATGAAAATTTCAACCTTCATACAGCCTTCAAAATGTAAGACACTATTTTAAAACGTGTTAGAAAATAATTCTAATGACATGTTGCTTCCATTTTTTAATCTTTTCATACTATTTGTATCTTTGTTTGATTTTGTTATATGTGTGTCCACTAGAGTGCATCCTAAATAAACACACTGGGGACTGTCAGTTAAAGCCCATGAAAACTACAGCTTCTGTTTGTCTTTTGTTTCAGCTTATTTTTAACTATGGTTTTTTCTTTGTGATCCTGCAGTCCATATTCCCTACTTCTTTTCAAGACAGGAAGTTTTGGATGGAAACTTTTATCAGAAAATTACTTAGCAAGGGTCAAAATAAAGTGGTAGATTCCAATTTACCTCTTTCTTTATTGTTAGGTACAGAAAATATTTGTTGTAAAAATGTTATTTATAGAAATTCCCTTTTTTTTCAGGATTTGATGTGTACAGGCCTGGTGCATTATTCCCCTTCTACAGCTTTATAAGAATTCTTATCTTGGATATGGGACAAGAGATATTCTTATCTTGGATATGGGACAAGACTTGGCTCAGTGCTTTCTTAAAGTGCAAACCTGTCTGTAAGTAACTTGGAAATGTAGTTCACAACAAAGATGACCTCTGCTTGAGTGTCTGAACCAGGAGGGAAATTAGGGCAGCTTAAAATAATTTTTTGCCTTCTCTTTCTGAACTTTCACCTTCTTTGGAGTATAGCAAGCTAGAGCCTGGAGGAGGACAGATGACTATTTTAGTTAATGCGCATGATGTGATTTCAGAAGTGCTAACACAATTTAACCTCTGCATAAAATGTAAAGTTGTATGTTGGAAAGTAAAAAAAAGCAATTACTAAATGTAACTTCATCTATGGCTTACACTCCCTTTGAATACATTTTATGGAATGAAGAAGATAGAATTCTGAGACAGATGATGGAAACTGTCACTGAAAATAAGGTGCTGAATACTGACAGAAGATTTATGAAATTGTCATTTTTCCTTTCTTCAGAGTAAGAGCAGCCTTGTTTAGGCTGCAATCAGGCCATGTCCAGATCCTTCAGAGAACATGCTGATAGTAACATGCCGATAGTAACATGCCTATTCACAGCTGTTCTTATTCCAGCAATACTGAAGCACAAGGATGAAAACAGATATGAAGCCCAAAATAGGACAAAATTATTCAGTTTAACTATCAGTCTGCTCAAAGAGGTGAATCTGGGTGCGCGGCGGCGTGAGGGTTCAGCCCCCCGACATCTTGCCCAGAAGGTCGGGGAGTCCCCGATCCCGGAGCGCGACTAGCGGCAGAGCCTCTAGCTGGATGGTTGCAGCTAGGGCAGAGTCCCTCCGCTAGGGGTGGCAGAAGCACGCCAGGGACGAGGCAAGGCTGCGAAGAAGGAGGCGGAGACCCGGTGTGGCTCGAAGGTGGTTAATCTAGAGAGGCAGGGACCGAATCCCCCGAGCTGAGGGTTACAGGGTCTTAAAAGAGGGGGAGTAACAAAGGGAGGTAACAAAGTCCATCCAATCAGTGTTCAAGCTGCAACTGACAATCAAATCACTATCTAATAAGGGTCAGCACGAGGGGTGGAGTGGGTACATCAAACCAATGAGGGACCAAACTGAGGGGATTTTTGTAGAACAGGGGAGTGGTTTGGGGGGAATTGACAACAGGATTGATAGGGGAGAAGGCGGGGTTAACAGGAAGAAGGGCGGGAGACCAAACCATTACAATACAGGGGAAAACAGGACCAAACCATAAAAGTTCATAATAAACCTAGCAAGCAGACTGCAACAGGTGAAAACTCAGCTCTGCAGTGTGAGAACCTTCTCTTGCATGGAGAAATACATGTTGCAGCAAGCACATTTTAATGTTATTTTTTAGTAGAATAGGTTTTATTAAGTTTGCAGTCCCCTTTATGATGAATGGTTTTCCTTCAGAGTCTAAAGGAACTAATTTATCTTTTTGTAAGCAAAAGCTTTATACAGTAATTTGCTATTGGTAATGGGAGCCAGATGAATTAGTCTGGACTAAATGTTAAATTGAATTCCTCGGAACTCTGCTAATACAGCTTACTCATATTTGAAGTCAGCTATTAATTGTTTTACTTCTTTGAAGTTTTTCCTGTACTTAGGTTAGAAAAAGAGCAGTGTTGTCTATTGACTGCAGCTAGAAAAGAGAGTCTAAGCCTGTTATTTGCTGATAAGGACTGATGAACGTTTTAAAATATCTTACCAGTACACTTGTTTGCTTTTTTGGTTTTGTTATTGTGGAGGTTTTTTGGTGGGGGGGGGTGTGTTTGTTTGGGGGGGTTTTTTTGGGTGAGTTTGTTTGCTTGGTTTTTTTACTTTTGTTTGTTTTCTGGCACTACGATTATAGACCTTCATGCAGCCATTGTGTTTTGTACTCATGTATTTGTTATAATTCATACAATGGAAGAAGTTATAATATTATCAGCATTAGTACAAGTATTGGTCTAATGGCAATGGAAGAAAGGCCAGGTAGAGAGGAAGGTGCCCTTTTTTTTCAGCTGTCACAGTGTAGGAGACTTTTTAAGAAGTTAAGCAGAAGACTCCTTCCCAGAATTTGAAATTCTCAGATGTATGTGCAGCTTCAATACTGTAGGTCTTCCCTGTTAAATTGGACTTCATAGAATTATTGTCATTATCCAAAATCAGTGTTTAACTTCATCAGAATTTTTGTAATCTATATTTTTTTTTCATTTTTAAATAAATTAGAAGATACTACATCATGAAAAATTACGTTCATTATAGCCTGTCTGAAGATACTGAGTGCTCCCATTTTTTCTTTAGTTGTAGGTCATCCAAAATCAATGCCCAAAAATTGAAACCGTTTTTTTTATTAATACTGGGCATGTTTGTTTTATCACCTGAAACTACATGCACATTCATACTGTCAAGTAATGTAATGAGCAGAGAAGGTTGTCATTTGGTTCTTGTTGATTAATCTTGTTCGAGTTATCTGGTACAAAGGCTGTATTGATGTCTCTGTACTGCTACAGAAATATATGCTTCACTAAAAATTCCAAATTTTCCCTCATTACTTTGCATCTGGCATAATTTAAAGCTTCAATGTACTTTAAATGATGATGTGAAGCTTGGATTTGATTTAGAAATAAAAATTTATATTTAGGCATATCACACCAAAATTATCTGAATAATCCTAGCTTCTCTAAGGGTATTTAGAAAGTTTAGGATTTTTTCAATGAGCTCTCCAAGGAGATTCTGCCACTTTCTCCATGTAGTCATTCATGGATCTCAATAGAAGTTGATATAATAAAAGTTTTGGGTTTTTCTTTCCATAGTCTTGGGAAAGTGAATGTGAAAAATGTGACTTTCATTTGATGCAAGAATCAACTGGTGTTTCAGTTCAGCAAATTATTTTATTCAGTGGTTCCTCTATAATTTAGATGTTGTTTAGCAGATTCCAGATAAAGAAATTGGCATTTCCTGGGGGAGGAGGAGGAAGTATGTTTGAACTCGATCAGTATTTTGGCTAGTCTGTTTTTCTTAATGAACTGAATCATATTTTCACCTCCATTATAGAGCTGATTGTTGTTGTTTTGTTTAAAAAAAATTGAGGCAAACTCTTTTTTGGTGCACTGAAGATGTGTGCCAAGGATCTTAGTCTTGGGCTCCTTGAAGTTGCTGAAAATGTTGTGGTTGAAATCATAAGAGGATTGAGCTCTCAACTAACGTGGAATTCTACCTCTGAGAAGCCATCTCCTAGTTATTAAACTTTTAATGTACTTAATATTAAAACAGGAGAGAATTGATTGCCTCAAACTGTATACAAGGGAGATACCACAGAAATAAAAACAGATTAATTGTGGGGAGGGCTGGAGAGAGGAAACATTCAGATAATAAATCATTCCCATTTCAGCAGAGGGGCACTGCAGCTCTCTTTTACTTCGTTTTGAGTCACATTCCTAGGAGTGTGTTAGGCTTCTCCAATCATCCTGCTTAATTTCTACTCCACCTCTTGGATGTACTTTCTTCCAGAAATGACTGGCTGCACACAGACACACCTGTATTTGGTTCATTATCTTAAGCAATTGCAGTTTTGCCACTGATGTGTTTAGTAGATAAGTTTTTAAAAATGCTATTTATTTAGCTGATAATTGTAACCCTGGAAACAGGATCTGTTTGTTTCATTGTAAGCCACGCTGCACTGAAAAGTTACCCTTAGGCACTGACAGCTGAAAATTTCTGGGGCTGGGACTGTGATGCAGTTCTGAGACAGGTGTTCTTCAACATTTTTTCAGTGGGCATATGTATCTAAGTGAAGCCTATGGCAAAAATGCGCCAATATTTTGTTTCTCACTTGAACTTGGGTTAAGTGTTATTGTATTTGCTTGTATTTTAAAACTATTGAGTCAGATTTATTGGCAAGAAGTATGAACTCTGCAAAAACTACAACTGATCATATATTGAAGCACTATACTGAAACACTAACTATTCTCTTATCTCAAAAGATCGTGTGTTTATAGGCACCTTTTTGCCACTGCTCACATGTAGGTTGCTGTTAACCCAAGCATGTTTTCCCCTTACTCTTCTTATGAGACTTTTCTAGGGTTTTTTTTTTAGCTATCACTTGGAAACTCTGCATAGTTTCAATGTGTGAATCTGTCTAAAATTTGCCCAAGCTTTGCACAGCACAAAACATCAGGGAATACAGCCAGACCTTTGTATTTCTATTTCTATATATTTGGCCTGCCTCTTGACAGAGTAAAGGCAGGCTTCTTTATTTTGGTGCAGTTTCTTCAAAAGTCTCTCCAGCAGCTACAACTCTCATTATTCTGTGACTACAAGAAAGTTGCCACTTTTGTGTTTGCTAAGCTCATGCAGCTGGCAGCAATACACCAATATTCTTTTTCATACTTCTTTAAATCAAAGGACCGTCTAACCTTTAGAAAAATTTAGAGAAATTCTCTCAATTTTGCTTTGTTTGGTAGGATAAGTAAATTCCTAGTTTTAAGTAAAATAAATTTTTATTGCTTACAGTATTTCATTGTTATAAACACCATAAAAATGAAACCTGCAGCTTTGAATAGGTTCAAATATTTGTGAACACAAAATCTGGAAATGAATTTAATATTTTAGTTTCTAAGGAGATTGGGTCTGTGCTTACTGAATTTGCTGGCAGGAATCCCACTTGAGTCCTAGTAAAACATTCATGCCAACTGCATGGGAATATCTGTAGGTGTCTTAAAAATAATTACACATTGAAATAACCTTGCTTCTAAAGACTTGCAGAATCCCAGTGAGATGTTTTATGGTACTGCAGAGGTGGAGAGGGAACAAACTAGAACTGATTACCCAAAGCCTCTGACTGTTGCTGTTGGGATTCTAAGCCGTTGGTAGCAAATGGGAAGAATTTAACAATAAGCTGCAGTATAAACTTGCCATTAATTTTCTCATTAGCCAAGGTTTCTAAAAACACAGAAAAGAAGGTATATGAGAGGAGTTGGCTTATGCTAGGTGCCAATTTCAGTACCAATTTTCAAAAGCAGAAAATGGGATGCTTCACTTCACTGGCTAAACCTTCTAATATGTGTGAGTCAAATGTTTTTTCTTCTCAGAGTCAACAGGAGTAGTCGATAGGTTTTGATTGTGGCAGGTTGTTGGGGGTTGAGGGCA
>VZRO01004668.1:0-10630 GCA_013397915.1 Daphoenositta chrysoptera | reverse complement strand
CATTAAACCCAACCCGTTACATCCATTAATTGTTTAAGCTTTGGTTATATCTTTCTTTCAGACCCAGGACAACATAGTCATAGCAAAATAAATAGGTGGATGTACATTGGATCACATAATTTGCAGGGTGTCTCCACCTGTGGAAGATTTTGTAAATGTGTGATTAATACCTTCAGTTATTATCTCTAATTGAACAGACACAGGAAGGGCCCTGATAAGCCCCCTGCACAGCTGTTGAGAGGGATAGGGAACTGGCAGGACCAAACCGAATTGCATTTTGTCTTTTCTAAGCATAGCATGTTGTTGAAGCCTAGAAGCAAAATATGAGTGATTATTAAAATTCTGTTCCTGTAATCTGCGGAGTACTGATGTCTGAGAAGACAGAGGCTGTTTAGCAAATACGCCCTCGCGTTGTCATTAATGTTAAGTAATGGGACTTTAATATATTTAGTTATTTAGATCATAATGGTCTATCAGCTTGATATCAAGTACTCAGCATGAAGTCCTCTGCCTTAGTCCTACCTACTCCTCTTCATTTATCAACAAATAGAAGCCTGCAATGGTGTAAATACAGTAGTTATTGCAGGACAGAGGCTGCTTGCAGTCTGTATCTTTTCAACCACTGATTTATTGGGTGTGAGAACTGTTTGCAAACATATTTACAGGTAAAAAATGCAAGTTTTATAAGTAAACTGCATTTTTTCCATGCAAAAAGTAGTTTTGATGCAATTCTGGCACTTTTCCACTTGGAAACTCTAAATTAAAATTGTAGTTTTCCTCTATTTCATAAGGCATCCTCTTCCACCTCTACCCTGTATTCACACACACCCACACCCACACCCACACACCCACACCCACCTTAGTTTTTAAATCTGGAACCAATGTGTCCATTGAAAAAAAAAATCTTTTGAAGACCTCCAACTGAAGAGATATTGGGGTTTTTTGTACATTTTTTTTATCTGTGTGCAATGGGGACATAATTTTTCAAATATGTCTTTATGACTTGCTTGTATTTGCAAAGCAATGGCAAGGCTAGAATTAGAAATCATGTCTGCTGAATGTCAGCTCCACATTTCTAATGCAGCCAGTGCTTCTCCCAAGATGCGTGCTTTTAAAATGGTGGCACAATCACTGAAATCTGAGATGTTAAGGAAAAGAAAAACACAGTATTTTTGAAAAAAAACGTGGATAGAACATTGGGGCAGATGGCAGTGTGAGAGAGATGAAAAGTAGTCCCTTGTGTGAATAAAATACATTCTATTCAGTTCACTTTGGTTCTGGAGCACATTGCACTGAATTTTATAACACAGTGTTATCGCATAAAAAGTGTGTGACTAGATGTCTGTATTGTTGCAGCTGTCTGCACTTTAAAAAGGCAACAGCCTTTGTACCCTCTACCACCCATAGGAGCAGAAAGTCCCTGAAATGGCCATTATTAGCAGGAAGGTCTGGAGCTAGGGGCACTCAGTCCATTGGACTGCCAGCTATTGTGGTCAGCTCTACAACTTGATTACGACCTGCAGGTCTCCTTCAATGCTCCCTCGTTCCTAGTTTTTATGCAACCAGTCTAGACAAATCTGTCAGTTCAGAGAGATTTTGAGAGCTGCTGCCACACATTGCCATGGGCAAATTTCAGACTGGGATATTTCTTCCATGAAGGATGCTTTTTAAAAACAAATAGGAACAAAATGGGACCTAAATTTCTTCATGCAAACTGTTTGCTGCTGCGCAGCTTCAGTGTAAAAGTCAGATGAGACCACACAGATGAGCACAATACAAGAAAGAGCCCCAATCAGGGAATCATACAACCGCAGAATGGTTTGGAACAGAAGGGACCTTAAAGATCATCTAGTTCCAACACCCTGCCATGGGCAGGGACACCTTCCAGGTGGACAAACCCCAGAAAGCGTGTGCAGGAGGCAGGTGTAAAAAGACACAGTAAAAAGCTCAAGCACAAGATCTTCCCCAGCATGCTCGACATCATGGCTAAAGATGATCTGGTGGAAAGTATGTAGTTACCTGGTTTTGTTACACATAGGAGAAAGTGTTTTCCCACTGGTAGCAAGAGTGTGATTATCTCCCAGGTGGTAAAGGAGTGTGGTTCTGCATCTCTCTTGAGATTGATAGTGAGGGGAATGGTGGGGCAACACACTGCTAATCACTATACAGGGTATCTCCTACTGCACACAGACAGAGAAGAATACTTGAGATGTTCTTCTAAAACCCCACCTGCCCTGTGGCTAGCGAAGTCTTTGATCTCTCTTCCCATTTTGAAGTCATTCATTACCAGAGTGGTATGAAAAAGTCAGTGGTTCAGTCAGTGGAAAAAAGATAGCTGATTGCTTTGCTTGCAGGCAATTTGAGGTAAGTTCTTAAAAGACAAACCCTGGGAGGTATGGCAGAAGAAAATAGTTTCTACTGGGAAGGAGGCTTATTAAAAATAGGGAACATAGAAAGAAATTCACTCTCTAAATATCAGCTATGCATGTCCAAATTGATTTCATGAATCTATCACCTTTTCTCACCTTTCTCTCACCTCTGACAAGGTCACATCTAATAAGTTTCCTGCTTTGATCCCAACACTTGGTGAAAAATCTATGGGAAATCCATTCAAGTAGCTGTAGTTTGGCATAAAGGCCTTCTATTAATGAATTGACACCAGAAGCATAGCTTTCCTCTGCAGGGTCATTGCTATAAGGAAGTACTTACGCCAAAGTCATTCTTTTGTTCAGAAACATGGTCTTGACTGAGGTGCTAGACCCCTGGGAAATTACATTTCTGTGGAGCTCGAACATAATGAGCAACAAGAAAATCCTACTAGCTCAAAAGCCAGGTTGGTATATTCCTGCTGCACCAATACCCCCAGGTCAGCAGCATTGAGGCAGCATCCAGTGTGCTCACCTCTGCTCAGATAATTGCTAACCTCGGCAGCTTATTCCATGGTGTGGTGGGTTGACCCTGTCTGGACACCAGGTGCTTACCAAAGTCTTACTCTGTGGCTCCCCTTCTCATCCAGGCACATGAGAGGAAAATATTAGGAAAGGCTTGGGATAAGGACAGGAGAGATCAACTCACCAACTGCTGTCACAGGCAAAACAAATTTGACTTGGGGAAAAATTTATCAACAATCAAATTAGAGTAAGATCATGAGAAACAAAAACTTCTTCCCAGGCTCATCTTCGCTCCTGATTTTTCTCTACATCCTTCCCCCCCCACGCTCAGTGACACAGGGAGATGGGAGTGGAGGCTTCAGTTCCTCAAATGTTGTCACTGGTGCTTCTTTCTCTTCAGGGGAGGACTCCTCACACATTTCTTGCTTCAGCATGGGGTCCCTCCTGTTGGGAAACAGTCCTTTGGGAACTTCTCCAATGTGAATCCTTCCCATAGACTGCAGTTCTTTGTGAACTGCTCCAGCATGGGTCCCTTCCTGGGGTGCAGTCCCTCAGGAACAGGCTGCTCCAGCATGGGTCCCCCGTGGGGTCACCAGTCCTCCCCTCCATGTGGGCTCCTCTCTCCAGGGCAGCCACAGGTCCAGCAAGGAACCTCCTCCAGTGTGGGCTTCTCACAGAACCACAGTCTCCAGTGGGCATTTACCTTCTCTGGTTCAGGGGTACTTACACTGGGTGTTCTGCTCCACTGTGAACCTCCATGGGCTGCAGGATCTGTGTTTGGACCATTATCTCTGTCACCATGCAAATTAAATTCCTTGCTGCTGCTATCAAATCAAATCAAATTAGAGTGCTGTCTGAATGTCATTCCGCCATCTAAAAAATATGTATCTCACCACTCCACTTACACCTCCAGCACAATGTGTGTCTCAGTGATTTTACACTAGCAGAAACCATGTAGCAACACACTGATGTTGAAACTAAAGTGCTGGTGCCACCCATGTTCCTCTGCTGTGTTTCACCCCAGCTCCCCACTATTCCAGTCCTAAGTGCTAAATTACAACCCCAGGAAGCATCTCTGGGGAAACCAAAGACACCTCAGCTGAAAGCAAGAGGAGATGGTTCTTCATCAAAATTTATCTGCAGTGTCAATTGCCCCATGATATAGTGGTTGCCATTTATCGATGATGAAAACTTTCACTGTTTGGTGGGTATTCTTGAGCTTTATTGAAAATAGTTTGATTGAAACTTGCTAAATACATAAAAACAATATTTGGCTCAAAGTCCTGTAGACCACCAGAAGTTGTATCTCAGCCATAGACCATGAGGAAGACACCATACCTGCATGTTAATGGATGCCTAAGGGGATGAGTGGGAGATGGTTTTGGTACAAGAGCATCTATGGCTGTAGGCATGTCCTTGCTCTGACCAAGTATGACCAGTCCTATGCTTTTTGCTGTTCTTAACTACGTGAAACTTGTATTAAGATGGGCCTGCCTAGCTAAAGAAAAGTCCCTGCCAATTGCTTTTAGAGGTTATGATTTTACAAAGTCAATAATTTCTTCTTGCTATGCTTGTTACACAGCACATGCAAATGTGAGTCAAGTTACAGGATCATTTCTAACAAAAAAGGGCTAGAAAAAGTTAACCATTTTTTCTCCCCCAAACTTCAGACTGTGAAAAGGGAAAAATATGTTATATGTCCTGATTTGTCATGTTTTTGTTTCTTGCCTCCTCTACTATTTTTCCCTAAAAAAAAAAAAAAAAAAGTAACTATGCTTAAAGGGACAGAAAGGGGAGGAGAAAAACTAGTTTTATTTTTCTGTCCTTAATCATTGTCTTACATGGTGTTATGCTTGCCCTTGTTTTGCACAGTGTTGTTCGCCTGTCCTGGGCCATTCAATTTTACACAGACAGGAAATGGTACTGTGTTCAAGTAAATTTTGTACACTGCATTCAGGTGGGCTTGGAGTTGTTAAAGGCTGTGTAGGAAGCAATGGAAACATTTGAATTTTGTGCTTGGAGCAGTTTAACAGGAGACACAAAAAGGGTGACTCAGTACTGCTGATACTCTGCTGATACTCATCTTCATTTTATTGATCTCACATTTTAATGATAGAGGAAACATGTCCACTGGGTGCTAGTTCATTTTCAGCTAATCCTAATGGGAAAGGTTGGAGAGAAAAATGATTTTTAAATACTTAATCTCTTTAGCAATTAGGCAATTTGGGCTTTTAAATAGTACAAAAGGCTGTAATTTACAACTTCAAAACTGTAGTTTGTGGTTGCCCTGAGTTAGGAAAATGATTTCTGTGAAAGATTTAATAGAAGCTGTCAGATGATGGAAAGGTTAGTATCTTTACGATTAAAGTGCTCCAAAGTTTGCGTTTTGGCAACTTCATTGTACAAACACCACTAACTGCAGAATAAGGCTGGAGATGGATCATGAAAACACTTGCAGAGCTGAAATACTCTGCCAGAAAATATGTGCATCTAGGGAAAGGAAGAAAAGCTGTCTGATTTCTTGCCATTATTTAATGGGAGAGAAGCAAGCAAGTGGACAAGAACATAAAATAGGAGAACACTCTTCCTGCAGGACTTTATTCATGCTGTTATCTCCAAGCCTAAGCAGAGAAGTTTTGGGCTGGTCCTTCCAGAACTCCGAGAAGAACAATTGCTTACTTTCCTCCTTGTTTTCTGTCTCCACTTTCAGGAGCTCAATGGTCTCTCCAGACTGGGAGATTCCAAATGCCTCTGCAGTCCCATTGATGGGAAGAAAGATAGCAACACTTCTCTGTGTGTGTCTCAACAGGGGAATGGCTACTTCAAAGGCACACAGATTGGTAATGCTGGGAGTTGCCCTGTGGCATAGCAGGATAAACGTAGAGAGCAATACCATGGTTTCTTTCTGGGCAAGATTGGTTTCTCAACAAAAAGCATGACAATGCTGTGACTGCTGTGTATTTGGTAACGCAGTTTTTGATAAACTGCTGAAAGCATCATGTGCTTTCATTTTTGGTCTAAAATTTTTGGTAACAGCAAAATTATACATAACTTAAAGAGATATATTTTGGCTTCTTTTTTTTGCCCCCTCCTTGCTTACTGAGGAGATAGTTTTTCACAGAAATAGAAGTTTTGCTTTACAGTCTGAGATGTTTCTACAAGCGAATGGTGAAGTTGGGAGGCTAAGATCCTTAAAAACGAGAGTAAATCAAATTCAGGGTGCTGGGAGCTGTGTGAAGTAGTGCTTTGCAAGGATCTGAGCGACTTGACATTGTTATTGTGTGGCAAGACAGATGAGCTTGGAAATGTGGACTGACAAAGGGATATATCAGCTGAAGATCAGCTCTGCTGCGGCTCAGCAGTGTGGAATGAGGTCTAACTGTGATTTGGAGATATGTTTAATTTGCTAGTCTACCTGCTTTTGTAACAAAGCCAAGATGCAAGTAATTTTACAACAATATATGTTGTGGTATATTAATGAAAGACTTAAATAGATTGTGAAACCAAGTTAAAGAGGTTACAGTATTTAATTTTGTTTACATTAAAGGGGGTTTGTACTGATTAAGAAGGCCATTCAGTGTGGATCTGTTTTCTGTGCAGCCGCTTTCCCCAGTCATTTGGAAGTTTTCTGTATCAAGAACTGTGTGGCATATGAAGAGATGATGCATCATCCCAGTCCTGTGGAATCTGAAGTGGTATTTCCACGTGCTCCTGCTGAAAGAGAGAGCAGTGAGTCTGCTGTGTCTCAGGCAGGCCTGGTGGAACAGGATTAACATGACTGGTGTGTATTTGACGCAGCAAAAGGGAGTGCAACTTCTTTGGGCAGCAAGGCAGCAAGGTAAAATGAATAATTTCAATTGAGAAACTGTTCAATAAAAATGAAACAGACTTTTTTCCCTGAACTCTCTCATTCTGAGGAAAAAAAAAAAAAAAGAAGCTAATGCTTTCTTGTAAGCTCTTCTATTTTCTCTTACACAGAAGAAAAAAAGATTGAATTACTAGAATTTCCCATTCAAAAGAAACGTTGATTCCTGCCTGCCCTCCTTCCCCTGCCACATAAGGCAGAAGATTATGCTTCAAACTGGTAATAAAGGATCAGAAATGGAACACTCAGTTAACGGAGAAGAGTAAGATGATTTTGTCAATATTGCCATTTAAACATGGATGGTGTCAAAGAGAAGGTTTTTTTCAGAGGTCTGCTCCTGCAGTTCCTGGCTAGCCATTAATGCTGAAATGTATTCCTGCCTCTGTGTGCTGTGCTGGACATGTCTGAAAACTTCCAGCTTTTCATGCATGCAGTTAAAGGTGAGTTACACTTTTCTGAAATGCTGCATGGAGTCATGGGTGCTGAAAGGTTTTCAGAAGCCTGGGCTAAAATAGTCGAAAAAACTTAATTTTTACTTGGGAAAGGAGTTATCAGTGGATGGAATAAATTGAGGTAAAGGTAGGATAATAGTGAACAGAATGAGTCATGCATAGCAAAGAGCAATTCACTGAATTAATGTTTGCTTTGTCAATGGGCATATTTTATAGGGCTAGGAGCAGGGCTGAGATCTAGAGAAGGCCAGAAAAGTACTTCTTAGATCTAGAGCTGTTCCCTCTCCGTATTAGAAGAGAGGAAAGACAGTGTGGATAAGAAGCCTATGGATCTTTTAAAGTAATGAGTTCAGGAAATGGCAGAAAGGAATTCGGCCCTGATCTGAAATGGGTTGGACACAGACCAGGGGATATAGCCAGAGGAAAGAATGATGCTTCTCCAAGTCCAAGGCTGTCCCATATGGATGTGCTAGGGACAGAACACCCTCTCTGTTGCTAAGTTTGATAGCCATGAATATTGTTCTGGCCTAGCAAATAAGGTTTGTACATTTTTTGGGAGACTTGTGAGCTTTACTGTCATGGCCTATCTGCAGTGTCTGGTCATCCTACCCATTGACTGAGTCCAAGGCAGAGAGATGGAGACTGCAGTCAAGGTTTACTTGCTGTCTGCAGTGATGTATTGACTTCCTTGCAGCATACCTCAGTGTTTTTTCTTCCCTAGTGCAGATATGAACTCTGAAATTCGTGTGAATGTACACCTCTTTTAGCTTAGCATTTGTGCAGGCAGTTTCTCCATAGATATATCAGAGGCTTCTGTTGCTCAGATATTTAAAACGGCAATATCTTAACACTGCAAGGTAATAACATTCTCCTGCTATAATTTCTCTAGCCCATTAGTTTGAAGAGTGATTTACACTTGGAGGAATTAAGAGAGCTGTCCAGCCCATACAGGATGCTGTGGCTTAAGCAGTACAAGTATATGTGTAAATGCAGCTCTCTATGGTGGTTTCTCATCAGCTCTTAATGAGGTGGAGATCAAACCAGGAGAGGTTCAGGACTTGCTTTGAGATCCTACTTTATATTGATGATACTCCTGCTTAAAAATATTGAACAGAAAAAAAAAAAAACCCCAAGAAAACTCTTTTAAGTTATCTTGCTTAAATAAATACAGAATGTGCAACAGCAGTGGCAGTATTACAGATGTACCAGAGGTACTGAGGAGGTTGTTTAGTCCAGCCACCCACCCTGAGCAGGGCCAACAGCACCTTCAGTCCAGGTTGCTCAGGACTTTTTTCAGCACAAGGGCAGATTCCTGACTGCTCTGACCAAGCTCTTTCAGTGCTTTATTAAATCTCAAATGAAATCAGAAAATATCCAAAAGGCATAAACAATTTCTTGCTTGTTGATTTTGTTGTTTTGGTGGTTAGGTGTTTGTTTCTTTATGTAAACCAGCCCCTCTATTTTTTGGTATGTTTTTGTGACTTGAAAGATGTCAAATCCTCTTATCTGTCTTATTTTATTCACATTTTTTAGAACTGAAAAGCAGTAGAGGGGAAGAAAAGCATAGGGAGGAAATTTCAGTTTCTCTCTTTTAAGTCCTTTTCTATCTGTGCAGAGGATAGAGCAGGACTGGAGATTACCTGCTGTTTCTGACATAACCCTTTGGGATTTGAAGATGTGAGAGTAGAGCCTATTTCTGATCTTTGTTGCTTTCAACAGCAAAGGCAGCTCTTGGAACTGAAGGACTGAGGCTCAGTCCTTGATCGTATCAAAAAAGATTGAGTTTACTTTCTCATATCAGACCCATTCCTAGCAGAAACTATAGCCCAGCCACATTGCTGCTGAGGGTGTAGGCAAGTGTATCTCCAGGAAACAACCGTGTTCTGGTAAAGTGCTGTAGTATGGTAGCCGGAAATGGGCTTGTGAATTGCTGGGTTCCTTCCTCTGAACCAAAATGTTACTGCCTTTACTACCACCAGAACTGTGCTCAGCCATACCCACCTTCCACTGAATGGGTATTTAAAACCTGCCTGTGTATGGGATAGCTTTTATGCTGCTGCTGGACAAGTGAGGTGTCAGGAGAGGTCACTGGAAGGAAGTTAGCCAGGCTCCCAAAGCTGAGCTGCTGTAGACTATGCTAACAAAAATAAGGAAGAAATCAAAACCAAGCAGTTGCATGCCAGCTTCTGGCACAGAAGGAGATGCAGTGGTGAGCAAACCAATGTTTGCAAACTGGGAAAAAGGACACTGACTGGCAAGGAGAAATGTTATTTGATGGTTTGAGGGACAAGCAAGTGGAATAAACCCAAACCACTGCCTATTCATCAGAACAGGACAACATGGAAATTAATTTGTAGCTGTCATTTTCTAATGATTGGTATCTTTAAACTGCAATTTTATCCAGACAACTAGAACAACTTTGCCTTTGCCTCTGCACTTTCTGCAAGATCTGTGTGAAGCCCACTGATGACAGGCAGACTATTTCAGTCATATAATATATATAACATATATATAAAATAATAATATAAATATAAATATAAAATAATATAAAATATAATTTCAGTCATCAGCTCAAGTGTGGCAGCAGTAATCAAAAACGGATGCTTAGAGTAAGGCGACTAACAAAGCAGTAAGAGTAAATATTGGCAAGTTTTAGCAAATATTTGTTAGTATCACTGCTTTATACAGTGCAATGTGAGTTCCAGCCAGTGTCAGAGAAAGTTTTGAGCTCTGCTGGAACAAATCATAAAACTGTAATGAAAATTTTGGGTCCCAGCTGTTCAGGGAACAGCTTGAACCTTCTGATAAGCTGAATTACAGTGGGATTTAGATTCCTTGAAAAATCCCATCCTAAGAAGCTGCTTTTTGCTTTGCATCAGTTCTGCAGGTAGTCTTGGGTGTGTCCTGCCTCTGCTGTCACCAGGAGCAGATTTTCCACATGCTCTGAGTATGTCTCTGCTTTCACTCTGCCAGCTTTATTTGCCAGGTTTGCTTTATATTCTGCAAATGCTGAATTGATCCATTTGGCAGATTTATGGATTTGCCTCACACCAGTTTTGGTTTAATGTGGAAAATAAAGAAGTGGATTTCAAGTACCACATGTTTTGGTATCTCTGCCAGTAAAAGCGTATATGGAGGGATAGAACAAATCTCAACTGATATCCATTTTTCATTGTCTGTCTGCTTAATCAGTGGAGGCCAAAAGTTTTTTTGATTGACCCCAAAGGGACAATCAAAGTTTACAGACATTAGATATTGATTTAATTTACTGGATTCAGAGGTACTCTGGAAAACTAGTCAGATCCTCTCATGTATTTAGCATCCAATATTGGATAACTCCTTTATACATCATTGCTACATTAAAAAACATTCTTAAGAACATGGGTTTGCGGGTGCTCTTGGGACCCTTGTACCACGAACCA
>VZRO01004661.1:349-97515 GCA_013397915.1 Daphoenositta chrysoptera | reverse complement strand
TTTTTTTTTGTTGGTTGGTTTTTACTTTTCAGGGTGATTTTTGAAGACTATCTGCTCTTTTCAGAAATTTGCTGACTGTCCACAATTAAAGAATGTTGTGGAAAACATTTTGTGTTGTAAGCAATTTTTCTCAGTGCAACTTAAAAAAATAGTGTAATCTAGTAAGATTTCCTTAAACATTTCAATTGTGTAGCACAGACACAGTCCTCATTCTCCTCTATAGCTTTTCCTTTCAAATACTCTGAAAAGCAAGTCACTGTTGCTTGTGGGGAACCAGGAGATATTTTTCATTTTATTGGAGAATTGGCTTGTGAGCTTGTCCTTAGGTAAAATATTTTCAACTATTTATCCTAAGAGGTGCAAATATCAGTGAACATTCTGTATTAGAAAGGAACAACAAACACCAACACAAATAGTGGTATGTGACACTGTGCCATACAGTGGGATTTTATTTTCCCTTTCACTCTCCTGAGCTGCCATTCTTTTCTCATCCCTTTGACTTATTCCATTATTAATAAAAGAGATATTTTATTCTAAAATATTTTTAATATTAATTATCTTTCTAGACTTCTAACACATGCAATGAAAATCTCAGCCCTATAAACTTAAAATTAATTCATATTAAATTCAGGTAAGCTACTCTGAAATATTCAGTTTAGATTTTGGTTGATATTCAATAAGTCTTGATTCAGAATCAAGGATTCTATTACATTCATTCTTTTCTTTTTTTTTTTCCACACCTTAAGTAGACTCTATAGTATTTTCCTGTTAATTTTAATTTTTTCTATATATACAAGAGATTTGACTTATCTTTTTTTTTTATATATAGTTCAAGGATAAAATGTCTATATACAGATGAACTAAATTTTGTTAACATTATGATTTATTTTTTTTCCATTAAAATTTATTTTTAAATCCAGAAAATATTCAATTTCAGTCATTTAGGACCATTCATGTCAATGATCCCAGACAAAAACCCTAGAAATCCATTTATGACATCTAAAACCCTCTAAAATTTTGTTCTATAAGCAATCAGTAAAATCTTCACAGTTGTTAAAGATGTCTTAATTCTTTGAAGCAAGTTAGAAAATAAATGGGAAAATAAGCAGTTCTCAGTGACAGAGGAAAAATGAAGACTTGGGCTTGTTGCAGGTGTGTATAAATATTTTGATTTAATGTTTTAATTTTACGAAAGTATATCTTGTGCACTCTTACACTAGTGCATAGTTAAATTCAGTTGCATGCATATACAACAATCAATGGATATCTTCTCATATTATTTTCCATACGACTTTCCTTCCAGACTTTCCTAGCATTTAATTTCTTTAGTGTAAATCTAGGAACAGTGGATTTTTGTGTTTCAAAAAAATTCTGTCCAGGCTCATTTAGCTCAGATTCTGTCTTGAGTACATCATAAACAACTTAGACCATTAAGGCAATTTTAATCCTCAAGGGAAGCAGTGAAGCATAATTTTCTTGTTCTTTAGTAAGTTCTACCTAGTGAGATACAACATAAATTTCTTTTAATTGCCACTTTATATGTAGCATGAATATCACAGCTGAAAACAGTTCTTAAAAATAAATTGAGATCATATATCAGCTAGACAACTTTCTTCAGAAAAATCTTGTTCTAGGGTTCTCATTTTTTTCTAATTCTTCAAAGATAAAACAAAAAAAAAAAAAAAGAAGAATGGCAAATTAGTTTTCAGTAGATAAAAAAGTGATTTAACCTCAGGATCCTCAAGGGTTCTTTGATTTACCATTTGACCTCTAAGAAACTCATTTGTTTGGGTTTTTTTAACTGTCAGATTTTTGAGGAATAACTGTCCTAAGAAGTTCAGCCCAGGTGCTGTGCAGGGCATGTGTTAGACACCCTTTGAGCTGTAGGAGATAAACAGGCTGATAGTCATGCAGAAATGCACCAGCTTTCCTTTTGTTCCTTTTTTCCCCATTACACATTTTTAGGAAGGATGGCTGACTGACATCTGTGATTTTGAAAGAATACAGCACATATAAAAAAATGCAGAAGAAGCGAAAGCATTAGTTCTTTTACATACTTAGACTTTATTGCAACAATCACTAAGAGAGGTTGTCATCCTGGTCTTGATCAAAGCAGTTATAGTATTTTGGTCTGAAGAAATTTTAGTGAACTTCATTGACACAATTGACTTTATAAGATAAAAAAGTCAGAAAATTATTACATGGATTTGTTGAAGTTTATTCAGCCAATTCTTTCTTTAAAAAAAAAAAATAGAAAATATTTTGAAAGGGAGACATTAGTTATTTGTCCTGTAGTTAATCTTCTATAGTGTAGACTGAGTTGATGAATGACGTGAGTATGTAGGAATATTTCAATTTAGCAAATACGAGTCAGTAAAAAATCCTAAGTTCCAGGATATGGCACTTAGATGGAAAATTCTACAAAACAGCTCTTCCAGATGTTTCCTTTAGTTGTAATTGAAGTAGAGAAAGCAAGTTTCAGCATTCTTCTCATGAAAATAGAAATACAGAAACAACATTTACTTATCAAGTCAGAATGACCTAAATAAACCATTCCAGAAAATATTCCAGATGCTACAGCAGTAGCTACTCATCTGAGTCACAATAAAAATCCTTGCCTTCTGTGTACAAATATATTTGGAATGTATATGTCTGAAGGAGAGTCTATTATAATGAATTTTAAAGTTCACGTTATTTTGAAGGATTTGTCCCTAATTGTTCGTGAAATATTGCTTTTATCCTCACACCCCCTCTCTCTCTGCCACTTCAAAGAGTGATGTAACAAGAATATTTAAGCTGGATATTAAATTAAGTGACCAAATAAGAATTTAATTTATAATTAATAGGGAAGTTGTTCTGTGCTAATTTAGTTACAGTATATTTTTAGATAAATATTGGGAGGTTATTTTGCTAAGTAGGCTCTTTCTTGCTAATTTTCTAGCTTGAACATATTTTTTCACATCAGCAACTTCACAAATACCCTTGGGGGACCTTAATTTCCTTTATCTTTTTTGACGAATAGCAGTTCTTTTTTCCTCTTATATCCCAGTGATTGTTCTCAGACAAAAGCATGAAACTCTCTGAACAAGACAATAACATGATGTTTAGGTTGTTGTCTAACCTCATGTTTTTTTTAACATTCATAGGTTATTCTATGCTTTAACCTGCTCAAAGCCTAAGAATGGAGTTCTCTTTCGCATGAATCTAGGGTCAGGTTAGAATATGCACCCTAAAAACCCTTTGATGGTGTAGTTCAGCCCTCAAAATTAGAAAAGGGTATCATGAGTAACAATAAACAGAGTATGTGTGGCAACAGAAACTGGAAACTCAGAGTACCTTACTTATGCATAATTAATTTCATGTTTCCATATCATTGTTTGCATATTCACAGCTGGCTTACATCAGATGTTACCAGTCTAAATACTTCCTCTAATTAACTTTGGTAAGAAAATAAGTCTTCATTAAGAACAGAACTAACCAAATAGGGGAGTGAGGGAGGGAGGAAGAGTATAAAGAAAGAAAGAACGAAAGAGAGAAAGAGAAAGAAAGAAAGAAAGAAAGAAAGAAAGAAAGAAAGAAAGAAAGAGAGAAAGAGAGAAAGGAAGGAGGGAATTTATTCGTAGAGAGACACAAAGATTTCTGTCAAGTTTGTGAATTAAATGACAATTAGAACATTTTTCAGGTTGTTTTCCCCTTTTACAGAGTCCAGTGAAGTGAGTAGAGGTTGCACACCATAATGAAGAGAGTCATTGGCTTCCTACTATTTTGATGTTCTCTACTGGAGAACCTCGAACTTCTTTTTTTAGTAGTCCTTAGTAAGACAGTTGTAACAGTCATCAAAGTTTGTGTAGAAGTAAATATAAGATCCTGAATGAATAAGAGATACTTTAAAAGAGAAAATGCAGAAGAAAAGCATGGTGTAAACACTGAAATATTTCCAGGGAGAAGGTACATGCGTGTTGGGTGGAGTTCTGTTGCCACTAATATATTTGGTAGCTTTGCAGCAGTGATGGACTGCAAGTGAGAGCAGACAGTCTGAGCCTGAACCCTGGCATCCTGAATACACAAGGGAAAATGCAAACTTATAGCTAAGTCTCAAACTGTTTTCACACTCATTAAATTCAAAATGGGTCATTTTGAATAATGAAATTTTGCAGCTATTTAGTCACTGATCATTTTGTCAGTTTTAATTAATTCCATTTTCAAAGACAAAGTTCTGAATATGTGTGGAAGAATTGGAAATTAGGCTTGCCTTCGCTGGTTTACAGCAATAGTTCGTATGTCAATAGTTATAGAGAATTAGTCCTCCCTCAGAAAGTTTAGAGTAGTGCAGGATGAAGACGCGATCCAAGGTAAGTCTGTGTGTTTTCTCTAGAGATGATTGATACTTTCATTTTATTTTGTGGTTGCTTTCAGCCTTCCAGGATTAGCCTTTTACTGTGACCTTCTTCCTGTGTATTGCGAATACTCTGTTGAGAAATAGAAAGATGGAACACCATACATGATATTATGTCACTTATATCTGATTTTACAACAGTTGCCACCTTGCCCATGATGGCTGTAATGGATTACTGTTTTCAATATTGTCTACAGCCCATTCTGCCAAATAAATTATTCAAATATTAGCCCAAGAGCCAACAGTTACTCAGCAAACAAAGGAATTTTTGTTTCAACCAACCAGCTTGGCGATTAAAGAAAGAAGGCTCTGCCTTTACAGGGTAATTTCTACAGCTAGCAGGTACACACTTCTCTTCCAGAAAAAGACAAAAAAAAAGGCATTGACCCATGTAAAGGAAAAAATCCTCTTTTTAAACTAGGGCAATGACAGTGATCATCTCTGTTCCAGGAAAGACAAGATTAGGATATTGATAAAAATTTCTCTGTCTCTGACTTCCTCTAAGAGCTTCTGTCCCTTCAGACTGCAAAGATAGCTTTGATAAACACATTCTGAACATTCTGAGTATGTGAATTCAGAGACATCACCCAATATGCTCATCTCTTGCCAGAATATACTTTTGAATTTCAACTATAATGGTAAGTTGCATTCTCATGTCTTGAAACACAAAAACTGTTGCACACTGCATGATGAGAATTAAAATTAATGGGTGAAAGGATATAAATCTCACTTGGTGCCTGAAGAAATAAAATCTCATCTTGAATGTGTTTTGTTTACTATTGCTGTCCTTACATACATAGTTTTTGTAGTACTTAAACTATCTCAGTATACAAGATAATTTTTGCACATCAAGTGAGATATGGCTTTCCTCTAAGGAGTTCCAAAATCTAATTTTATAGATTAAAAGTACTTAAAACTCTAAATATGGTAATGTGAAAAGGAAGAACTATGGCAATTTCATTCAGAGAAGTACATTTAAAAAATAATTTTAAACACAGATTTTTTTTTTCCACTCTGTTTTGTCTGCCAGTACCATGCCCTTTATTAAAAAATCAGATATTTCCTTGCTTCCTTCAGGGATTTTATTCCAGTACAGCACAACGTAGTCCAAGGAAAAAACTCACACAATATGAATCTTAAATGTGTTGAATTCTACTCTCAACATAGCTTCTGTTGCTGAGCTTTGCTTCTGTTGAACAGAGAACTGCAGTGTCCCCATTTCTAACTCTTGGCTGTGCACAGTATGTCCTGAAGTTCTTTTTATATGTGTGGGCAGGAAAAAAAAGACAGTGCATATCTTCCAAGGAATGTCACATATTCTTTCCTGTGGACCAAACTGTCTTCCCTTGATGGTATATAAAAAAACCCCTACTCACCTAACTTTCTACTCTCTTTCTAATGTTTTTCTCTCAGATAAACATTTCTCTTGTAAAAAGCATAAGCATATCTTTTCAAACTATAGAGATTAATAAAATTAGAAAAGCAGTGAGATGTCATTATCTTCTGAAACACTGTGAATATTGACAGAAGAAGAATCTTATTTAAAAATGTTGAGTTTTCTTTAAGATCAGGAATAAAGGCCAGATAGGTTGAGGTAAATATCAAAAAAATATTTTGTGTTTCCTTTTAAAAAATAAAAGATAATATTTTGCTGTTGATCAGACTTAGGAGACTACACGTTGCATCATTTTATTTCCTGTTTATAGAGTATTTAGAATGTCTGGCACATTTGGAAGGTTCATGGTATCTTCTTTCTCAAGAGGGCATGACAATATCATTTTTTGGGCTGGAGAAGCAGCATTGCTTTAATGCCTAATAGTATGACAGAAAATTTATAGAAACCATGGCTATGCAAATACGCTTTAAAACTGAAAAGAATACCTTTACAGCTTACTCATATGAACAACAATTGTTACATAGTCTCAATATTCATAACAGTAAAGAAATAATCTAGGAATAAATCACAAGGCATTTATGTTATTTTTGACAATCCCCTAATCCTGGCATGCATCTTTGCCTTCAACCATCCTGTAATATTCATTTGGCAAAATGCCAACAACACAATTCCTACAACCATTCATAATATTGTTAACTTGCATTGATTTTTAAAGTGCTTGTTACTCAGCCCTCACAAAAGTTATCACCTGAAAGAAAGAATGGTCCAGAGATCTTAAATTAAGCCCAGAATTTTATTTGAATTCTCTGTTAAATGTCTGTTCACATAATCTTCCTCAAATGGACTATACCCCACAAAGAGAGGCATCTTGCTTTAACGAATGAGCCAAACCTCTTTACAGAATTTTTTACTTCAGACTCAGCCATAGAAGTGTAGAATTCTTAGGAAAGAGCTGGTACTTTGCTTTATGGTCCAGAAAAACGTTTAGTTGTGCCAGCTTGAATGACAGATACATCCAGAATTGGAACTACTGTAAGCAGATTTACTTACATGATTTTTAAACCTGCAATAACTTTGGTCCTATCGCCCCAAACAGCTGAGGGAGATTAAAATGTTAACGATAACAGATAAAGAAAACAATTATATTTTACTGTCTTACATTATTATATTTGGGAAAGCTACTTAGACATCCTAAATTTGAGTCTAGTCCGTATAATAGCAGTCTTTTCATTCAGAATTAATATAAACCCAGCCAAACTCTATTAGGAAATAATTGACTGAAACAACAGGTCATATGCTGGGGTGATGGAAGAGTAGATTTAATTCTAAAATTTAAAATAGCTGGTGTGAACAAAGGGCACTGATTATACAAGTCTTTTGTGTGAAAGACAATGCTCATAAAGAGGTTAGGAAGAGCATAGGTTAGGAGGAAGAGCTAGAAGATATGTAACTGACTGGGAAAAACAAGAGATTTTTGGATAAAGTAGATAAAATTATACTTAGAAAAAAAAATTCTACTATTTTCAGTTTTCACTATTTTTTTTTAAGGAGTTAATTTACAAATTATAAATTTCATAACTTTTTAACTTTGTTAGTTTTGTCTTTTGTCTTTTTTATTTCTTTGCTTTTTCTTATATAGTGTAATCCAGGAGCCAGAGATTCTGTACAGATGTATCAATAAAACTATAATAGCATTGATTCTATATGTACTGAAAATAGATGTGCAATAAAACTGGCAAGTAATTATCATATTATGACTACATTACATATCATAATAAGGGTAAAAGTATAATTAAAAATTGAGAACTGGGGAAAGATATATGTTTTAAATTGAATATTGGAAATTCAAATTTTAAATTTGTATAGATGTATATATGAAGAACTTAATATGGAATATTCAGTCCAAATTCTGATTCTGCAGGCTCATCTGTGGAAAGATTATCTATTTCCTCCGTAGAAATCTGCAAAAGACTTGTACTCCCCCAGATGAAAACATACTTGTGCATACATGCACACACACATATCTTATAGCTGTTTTCTTAGGATATTTGCTTTCTATACTAGAGAGTATGAAAACTTTTTTACGATAACTTTTCTGTAATTCTTCAGCTAGTATTACAAGAGATTTCTGCTGCTCCATGAAAAATGATGCAACAAAAAATACAGATGTCCTCTTAATTTTTGTTCATCCTATGTGATGATTTACTAGAACTTCACTTAGTTTCTGAAATACTTAGTCTGTTTGTAATTATTATATGTCTTTCTCTGTTCCTTGGTGGCATGCAAACACAACCTAAACTGCTCATTTGTTTTCTATTTTTTGAAGCCCCTTAAAAAAAAAAACAGAAATATCCTAAAAGAAAGAGTGTTGTGTGAAGCTGGTTGCTTTGAATGGTAATGTGGCCGCTGCCTTAGGTAACGTTCTTCCGGAGATGCTGCCTGCAGAGTTGCTGTCTTCACTGGAAAGATGACATAGCTTATTCTGGGTTGATTAACAGCTAGAATCCATCAGGCTTTCAGGGCTAATGGCTTTAGAGGAAGGATATAAATTCCTGGCTTTGTGCTGTTAGAAAATGTCATTCAAATTTCTAATTAATCTGCACACACCCTTGTGGCTGCAGCATAAACAGCTATCCAGGTTCTTCTGGGCACCCTGTCCTTCAGGCCAGTTACCTGAGCTGCCATGCAGACAGGACATAGGTCCCACAGCAAAACATCATAGTTCACTAAAAAGGTTTGAGTACAGCTGGTTGTTAGCAAATCTACTACCAAAATGTAGTGCCATTTCAATTGAAATTTTAATAGAGTAAATTAGTTTTCAGCATGTTACAAAGTACCTTTGAATAAAACATTATTTTTGAAGCGCATATAAGAAGCATTAGAGGAAATACTTTCTTTTTTCATTATAACCAACTGCTATTTATTATTTAATAACACTTTTATTGAGCATCTTAAAATATGTAAGGAGATTACCATATTTTAAATGCAGTGAAACTTGGGATATGTTATATCAAATCACTGCCAGCATCATCCATTTCTCCAAAACACAAGTGGGATACAGCTATCTGGGAAATAATAAAAGTAATAATATTTTTCCTTTTTAAATTTTTTTTTTCCTTTTTCATACAAGAAATTACTGAGGAAATCAAATTTCTGTTTGAAACACACTACAGGAAGATCTATGCAATGTACTTAGAAATTCAAATGTGGTTTGTTATTAGTGGAATGTAGTTCTCACTAGAGAAACTAATTTGTTTATAAAGATTACCTGTGTAAAAAGTCAACTGTTCCCACAATCTTGTTTATGCTCAAACAGAAAACACATTTAAGGTATAAAGCTAAGAATCCATTGTTATTATCGTCATTATTTACATATTAAAAATCTAATTGAAAAATCGTTTTTAGTTTTGATCTAATTATTACAGAAAAAAGGCAAATTGCAATACTTACAATATTTCCCTACACAGAAGATCTCAACAGTAATAATCATACCATTAAAATCGTATCTCAGATATTTATAGTTACCATTCCTTTTTCTTGAGCTTATGCTCACTTTTCATTGCTCTCCCAGGTCTTAAAGCCTGTAGTTTCAGCTGCTGGAGTGGGAAGCAAACATGCGTCTGGAGTTCTCCATCAGATAAAATATCCTGTTCATGTTTTCTTCCACACTTTAGGATCAACTTCATGTCATTTTCATGCATTTCTTAACAGTTTTTTACTTTACTGGCCTCCATATTATGTCTGACTTTTGTACATTTTAGATACTATTTCTTCTTTATCTTTGTTACGATTAAACCAATTTTTTTCCACCTTCGTTTACGTTTCTTCAACTGACATTTTATTAATTACTTTTATCTGTGAGATTTCCAGTGCCAGACCTATATGCCATGTTTTATTGCTCCACGTCTGTGCTCCTCTACCCTACACACTTTTCTCAGCTTGTCAGGGCCCTTTCTTTCTAACATATCAGGGCAGTATTTCTGTATACTGCATCATTGTGTTAAGACCTGAACATATCCCTCATAGATTAATGCTTATTAAAACTCTGTTATCTTTCTAAAAGTAAACAAGAATAAAACAAATGAGCAATAGACACTTGTTCAAGTAGAGAAATTATCCCACCTACACCAAGAAAACAAAACTGCAGGCATATAAAGTTCAGACAGATCAAACTTAACAAGACTCAGTCCTGAGGACTTCCAAAGGTAGTACAACACCTATGGGTTGTCATTAGCAGTGACAATATTACAGGGCTACACAACAAACAGACTACATATCACTAAATTTCAATTTAGCTCCTTATAGGAAAAAATATAGAACTTTTTCAGGACTTCTTCTGTATGGTGCATTTTACACTCTGAGAAACTAGCCTGTCTTAAAATAACTTCTGTGTTATGATTATTTTTAGGAATTCTGAAGCAAATAGGTACTCTTTTTTTATCAAAGGGAGAAAAAAACAATGAAAGAAATAACTCA
The DNA here is from genome assembly GCA_013397915.1 of Daphoenositta chrysoptera. Taxonomy (NCBI): domain Eukaryota; kingdom Metazoa; phylum Chordata; class Aves; order Passeriformes; genus Daphoenositta; species Daphoenositta chrysoptera. Next base: position 87,247 of record VZRO01004661.1, on the reverse strand, counting down.
CCATTGGTGAAACTAGAAAATCCCCAGGAATAATTGCACAGCTTTTGATTATTCCAAAACAGAAAGCTGATAAAGTAAAGCAAAAGGACTCAGGTACCTTGACAGATGACACAGATATTAGTTACTCCTTGCTGAAAAACTAATTTCAGTGTCTGAGGTATCACTTCTGAGGTATGGTAACTTTATACACCTAAACTTCTGTAAAATTTTAAAAAATGGTAAGAGATTTCTGAATTTTATTTTTCAGCATGGTTTTAAAAATTCCAAAGGCTATTTGTCCAGGTAGATAATGGGCAGAGTTTGCTAGCCTGTTAGATATGTTTAATAAGAAGATGGTCGTGCATTACAAATTTTTTAAACTTTCACAGGGAAATGAAAATGGGACCTGAAAATAACAAAGCTGTACATATAATTGACTTAGACATCAGTACCTCCCATGGCACAAAGCAGTGCATAAAATATTTAGGAAAAAAAGATTGGGATATGAGATACTTTGGATTGGGTTCTTAACTGAGTAACTGAATTCATATCAGAGAAATTCGTATTAGAGAAATATAGAAATTGTGTCCAGAGAGAGCAGGGATAAAGACATGATCTCCATGCCACTGTGATTGAAGGGAGACTCCAGCCATGCTGCGCAGTGCAGAGGATGAAGAACAAGACGAAGATAATTATTACACATAAATTTAATAAAAAACATGAAAGAAGATGGAAAATAAAGTGTCTGACTAAAAATGGACACAGGTGCAAACCAGTAAATATAGAGGGAGTTTTGTCCAGAAAATTTTTAACTGTGCACCATTTGGCCGTATCCTGCTGATGGAATAGGGACTTCTTTCCACTGAATTTAGTGACAGATTGCACTCATGTGCAGGCAAAAATAACTGAGACAGTCCTTGACATTTTCTTCTTTATTAGTTTTTTTTTCTCTGTGTAAATTCTCTACTAGTGATATTAGTGGTGAAATAACTCTTTTAAAGGCAGCATTCCTAGCTAATGTATCATATATATTTTCTGAATACCAGACAAATATTTATGACTTATTACCCATTAAAAAGTCAGCTGATCTTTTCCCCTTGTACGAATAAGCTTAAAAATCATCCCATTATTAACACTATTTTCATATATTTTAATTAATTCTGAAATGTCTTGTGGAACTGAAGCATTAATATAGTAATTTTATATCTTAGAATCTGGATAGCAAAAGTACCCCTTGTACTTGTGAAGTCTTGTGATGTTAAATCCTTTGAACATTATGCCTCTTGGATCATCCAACACAGACCTTTAGAGTCCCAGAAAAGCATAGTTTATCCATACATTTCTCAAGTATATTAATATTAGTTAGACTTCTTAATCCATTTGAACTGCTGTAATATTCTTTTAATTTCCGTCCTAAATATATATTCACATACATAGTAGTTTTTCCTATATCAACTTTGTTTGAGTGTAGCTCTCCACTCACACTTTTGTGAAAAGGAATATTAAAAAATACTGCTAAAATCAATTGAAGGTTCAAATTATATAAATACTGAAATATAACTCAACTCCATATTCATTATTTTTATTTTTCTCTTTCCATCGCTTTCTTTTTTAATCTCTGCTCCATTTAGGCAGATAATTTACCCTATTATTAATTAACACATACTGCTGGGAGAAATCTCAGTATATTTACCTATGAATTGTCTTAGATGTGGGATTATAATCAGAGGTGAGTTTGAAATGGAATTTTACTTTAGAAAGGATAAACTACTGATCCTCATCCCTAAAACAGAATTTAAACCTTTTTACTGGCAACAGATTTTTTTTCTTTTTGTTCTTTCACAGGAATAAAGGAAAATCTGTACAGATTCAAATATTTTTCATGGAAGTGTGAACAGATGAGCCGTGCCTCATCTGCTGTGGCTGCCTAATTGATGTAGGATGGGTAGTTTATAATTTTATTCTAGTGCATATGGCTTTTGGAAGGAAGGCTGTTCTAATCTTTCTTGTTCGGGCAGATACATTTATAAATAACAGTGTCTAAATCAAAAATAGCTCAGCCTTAATGAACCAGGGAGTTACAACAAAGGTTAGGTTATTTGTAAGCATTTCAGTGTTTTGGAAGAGTTAGCTTTCTGTTGTGTCTTTAATTTACTATGAATTTTCTTATATGTGTGGTGATATCTGATATTCAAGACATTATTCTTACACTTTCCATATATAAAAGCCCAATTTTAAATCATATTGAGTTTTTAAGTCTACCAGGAAGGGAAAGAATATCTGAGGACCAAGTAGACCAATATTTTATGACTCAATTGATGACAATCATTTATGATTATCTCTCATTCATTACTACCATATCATATAGAAGACAGAAATTACGTTTATAGTATGGAATGACAATCAGCATTTTATTTGACAGAAGGAATATACTGGTTTGTTTGGTTTTTTTTTTGGTTTTGGTTTTTTTGTTTTGTTTTGTTTGGTTGGTTTTGGTTTTGTTTATAATTTCTCCTACTACAACAGGAAAAATGGAGAAAGGGGAACTGCACCTGAATTTTGAAAGCAGTTAAAAATCTGTTCCAATCATCACTATTATAGTCTGTCCATAGGCATTGAGAAAGTCTAGACCTGCAAGCCCATTGATCAGTATTGGAGTTTTCAAGTTTTTATGCTTTTCAAATTTTCACGATTTTTTTTTTCAGCTCACTCATGATGTAAGAATGAAATAAATTCCAGGAAATAATAGCTATATTAAACTAGGATTTTATGAAGTATCTACTAGACTGTTGGGGTGTATATGAAACTATTTAATTTTAATAACTTCTTTTAAAAAACAAAAATATCCCTTCACAGTTAAAGGGTTTTTGTTGAAGCAAGTCAGTGGACCACGCTTTTTTTTTTTCACCATTTGACTGGATTCTGTTAAATAAAACCTGATAAGTAATTATTTGTTTTCTTTCTTTTTAAGTTCCTGCAAGAAACAAATAGTTTATTTGGAAGACAGATGAGGTCAGTATTTGGTTAGCCCCAAGGATAAATGCTTGCTCTTGCTTCAGTTGAAATAGATGAGGATATTCAATTACTGTTGTTATGTTGGTTCTTTTTTAAAGAGGTCTAACAAATAAAAAATACTCTACTTTTACTTTCCCAGATACTAGACTGAGATTATTAAATGTTCATAAACTTCTTTTATAATGCTAATTCTCACCAAGGTTTGTAAAGTCCTTTTCTTGCATTGGTTTTGCTATAGATTTATACTAGTTTTTCAAAAACCTGCAAGTACCATGATCCATTATATCAGAATAGCATTTTAAATTCCAGATGTCTAATTTTTTGAAGGATAATTAAAATTGATGCTTTAAAAAAAAGGTAAAAAAAGAAAGATGGAAGGTGTGAAAGAATAAAGAAGAAAATTTAAAAATTATAGAGAAATATATGCTAATACACAGTTTTTAAAATGCCACGCCTGAAAGAGTATCCAGACAGAGAATATTCCCCAAGTTACATTAGAATGGGAAGAAGTCAAAGGAAGGTTCAATATGTGGAAATATTCATTAATCATGTAGAAAAATTAAAACAGAAACAAAACATGCAACCCCCCCGCAAGTATTTTAAAAATAAAGAAGGAAAATATACTCATCCTAATATTCATATAATTATAAAATGGAACCATAATGTCTATGAAACTTTTTCCGGATGAGAGGAAAGTTGTTAAAAAACACCAATAACATCACATTTTAAGGGTAGTTATAGTTCTCAGTGAAAATGAAAAGAATGCAGAGACTTTTTTTCTTGGGGAGAAGAATTTTCATTAATCCAGTTTTCATTTGATACGTTCATTAAAAACATAGATCATGGAAGATGCACTGTGCACATTAAGTGCACAGATTAGAATCCTCCAGTGCCCTGAGTCTACATTCAATCAGAGTCCTGTATTCAGCATACAGGATATGGAACATCATGCTACCAGATTAGCTGTGGATCAAATTTAGAGTGCTCAGAGGAAACATGAACAGAACAAAAAAAAAATCAAAGACTTCGTAAGAAAGAATGTATAAACTGGCAGTTGTTATAAAAGAGATTATATGATAGAGCACTGAAAACATATATGTGCTAAAAAAAGTGAAAATCCATGTAATTGATGTTAAAAAGTCATCGACTTTTTCTAAAACGGTGTTAAATATCAAAACAAACAGCCCCCCCCAAAAACCACTGATGGTTGAAATGCTTGTTACTTATTTGGCAATCCAAGCAATTTTAAAATTAATTACGTGTGAAATAATAAGATTTTCTGCAGAATCATGCTTAAGTCAAAGTCAGGGAATGGAAAATTTCCCACAGATTTCCTCAAAGGAAAAACTTGTTTCCTCATTTGTCTATTGTTGGTGTCTTTTCTCAAGTAGAGAGAAGATAAACATTATAAAACCTTGATAATAATCTTCCAAAAGCCATTTGATAGCTCACAAACCCTATAAAAGAACACTAAACAGTTATTTGTGCGTGATGTGAGAAAACCTGTTATTCATAACTGCAAATTGCATGCAAATGAGGGAACCAAGTGCAGAAGTACTTTGGCTGAATCTGGATTGCTTTTTGGGAATCAGTTAATATGCAACTAAGGTAATGTATGCCACCGAAACCAAGCCATATCCATAGGCATTTTCTTTCAAAGAATTATCAAAAGCATCATGACACGGGCTGTAATATTTATGACAACACAGATTATAGTATAATGCAGTTTTTTTAAAATAGAACATTTCATATCCCAATTAGAGAGAAAAGAATGTGCACCTATTTAAATATAATTTAGGCCCTGAAAATGATTCTGCTATTTAGCAAGCTGGTATTTTTCAGCTGTGCTTTAAAATACAGAGCAAATATAATTAGAAATAGAAATGAAAATTTTCCTTTGTTAAGAACATTGCTATAGCATTTAATTACATTACAGCTTACAAAATCCTGTTTAGAGCATCCAAGCTTTCCCTTTCTGAACTTCTCCCCAAGCACTGATCTCAGTAGAGTTCTACTCAGCTTTATTATTAATCTGTCATAATTTTAGATTTCGCTAGTTTTTGTGTAGGAGTTAAGTTTGCCCTAACAACCTTCTACCTTTTAATTGTCTTAATGTATGATGGAGTATCATAAATCCCTATGAAATCAGTATCTTGATAACAATGTAAGTTTTTAGTATAGTTGTCACCATTTGAAGCAATACATGATCTCTATGTAGTATGTTGCATATCCAGTATGTTGGGTTTTTTTAAAAATGGTTATCATTCTAGAGTATGGCACAAATTATGTTGAAATTCTGTGCAATAGCTTTATGTATATATATAAATATGTTTGTGTGTACATAAAACTCACAAGGAAAGAGCTCTAAGGTAAATTTGTACCTCTGCTACCATTAATCAGACCCTTCAGAAGGAAACATCCAATTACTGTTCAGCCAGTTCTCTTTGGGACCTATTTCTTTTGATCTTTTATAGCAGCCTCTTTCCATTCCAGTGCCCATTTCCACATCCTCCCTGGATTATTTTCCACATCAAAGGATGTCTTTCTTGCCTCTGTAGATTTCTCAATTTTGATCTCTCCACAGTCATCATGAGACAGAGAAAGAAAAAAAAACTAATACTAATTATAAACTATGTCAACCTCTATTGTATGCAGTATGCTGAAAGCTGTATCAGCTAAAATAACAAAATTTTGGTTTACCAAAAGTTTTGATGTCAAGAGAATTTTTATGAGAAGAAATAAGATTGCTTATTATGAATCTGTAATTTGCCCTCCATATTTAACCAAACAGTGGTAATCATTGTTCAGTTGAGAAGTCGCTGTGATGAGGAGGAAATCTAATAGACAGTTTCACCTCTAATGCTTTATTAAATAAAACCAGTTCCTCCTTATTAGCTGACAAGTATGGAGTTGCTGTGTTTTGTTCAGCTGATTTATTTTGATAGACTGTAATTTAGGGAATTGGAAAAATACAAAATATCCTATATTTTTAGGGAGAGATGTGCAAAGGAACAAAAATAGTTATTATACTCTCGTTCCATGATGTTGTGGTTTCACCCCAGCCAGCAGCCGAGCCACACACAGCCGCTTGCTCACTCCCCCACCACCAGGATCGGGGGGGAGAATTGGAAGATTAAAAGCTAGAAAACCTGTGGGTTTAATTGACTTGGGAGACTCCCAGAATGCATGGAGCATAACGTCTTCAGCCAGGTAGCAGCCCTCCTAGAAGGAAGAGGATACTGACCCTGAGGGTCACCAAGGTAAGGGACCTACCTGGGGGCTCAGGACTGAAAGCAGCCTGGACTGCAGAGATCACACACTGCTGGAGTTCACACTCCTGAGGGGCACGGCTCAGACTAAGAGTAAAGTCAGGACCCCTTCCAGCTCTTCAGGGATATACTCAACAGGACTGTCTGGGAAAGCACCCTCAGGAACGAGCAAGCAGAACAGAGATGGCAGATTTTTAAGGACTCCTTCCACAGAGCAAAAGAGGTGGTGATCCCCAGGTGCAAGATATTGGGCAAGGAAGACAACAGAGCAGCATGGCTGAGCTGGGACCTCACAGTCAAACTGAAGGGAACGAAGCAACACACAGGCCATAGAAGCAAGGACAAGTATCCTGGGAAGATTGCAGAGATGCAGTCTGGTTGTGTAGGGATGGGGTGAGGATGGGTAAGGTGCAGCTGGAATTAAACTTGGCAAGAAATGCAAAGAATAATAAGAACGGCTTCTACAGGTAGGTCAGCCAGAACTGGAAGGTTGAAGAAAGCATAAACACACACCATACACACACACACTCCCATTAGGCAAGGCCAGAAAACTAAAATAGACAGACAAGAAGGCTGAGGTAAATATTTCACTACCTACTTCCTTAGTTCAGAGTAACTCAAGATAAGAAAAACGGAAAAAGCATTTGGAAAACATGCTATCCAAAAATTATATAGTGCATGTTCTGAGAACATATTAACTGCAATAACAAAAATTGGCATTATTGTGCTGTTTTTTAGACATTGTCCTTTTAAACTAGAAATTATAATTCATTGACATATTTGCAAGAGACAAGGAAATACTGTGAAATCCTTCTTAATCAATCCAGTTTTCACTAAGACCCTAAGACTAGAGTATTGGATAGGTCTTTGGGACATCCCAGTTTATTATTCTAGATCATTCTTGAGTTTCCCCATGATTCAGTTAGTCCTTAAATTCCCTATTTTGATATCAGATTGCAATTGCCATTCAGTCAGATTTGGAAGTAGTCCAGTGTATTAAGACTTCTATTCACAAAACTTTGATAATTTTCTTTGCTAGAAAAAGCCAAATTTAGATAATTTAGAGTCCTTACTGATGTTCTTGTGGTAGTGTGGATACCGATGAAAGCAATCATATTGTGACATGAGTCCATGTTTATTGTGCTAGGAGTTTGAAATCTGGATGAAGTTCCAATGTTTTATGTTCTACAAAGGACTTATGGACACATGCATGAAAGGGATGACTGTAAATGTTAATCCATTCCTCAATATTGGGGCAAATTTTAGTAGGTTTAGCAGTTCTTTAGTTATGACATTATTTATATTTGATACTTGTGTTTTATATGTACATGGAGGTACAAATGTTATCCCAAATAATCTTACTATAAAATTGAAAAAATTGATTGCAAAGGACAGCTAAATTAAAATTTGCAACAATCTTGTATGTTGGCAGGAGGACATGCAGGATTTGCTGGTATTTTGATTTTTTTTTTTTTTTTTGATTTAAACTGTTAACCCATTATTCATGATTTCTAGAGTTTTATTGATTATTTAATTCATCAACAGCTTGGAGGAAGAAAGCCTATGAAAATCCTATACCTGAGTTAGTAAACTATTGTATGGGACTTTAAGACTGAATTCAAGGAACATATTAATGTTTTACAAAATCCTCCCAAGATAACAAAGATTTTATTTGTATTAAATCTTGAATAAGAGAGAACACGTATTTAATTTTTAATATGAAATAATGAATTTGTACCTCTAATGTCCTCTTTCTAGTAGAGACTGTATGTTAACTGTTTGAGGAGTAGTTTTTGAAAGCATTAGTCAAAACAATATTTACAATAAAATTTCTGACTACATGTCTTGTAAATTAAAGAGTCTTCTTGTATTAGATCTCTTTGTTTGCTTTACCGAGAATGGGGTTATTTTCCACAGTTAAAATTCAGTGTATTATATTGCGTATTAGTTTATAGTTCAGTGGATTGACCTAAGTAGATTTGATGTTCAGGTCTGTTACAATATTGAAACGCATGATACCCTCCATGAAGAAAACAATGTTCGAAGAAAGAAACAAGAATTGGAACAAATGTCAGCCCAAAACGCACATTAAAATGCTACTGTGACATGTGTGTGGGTGGTATATAGTGACATTGTCACTTCTATGAGACCCAGGCTCGAGGTCCTTCTCTCCCCAATGGGCAAGTGTGCAAGGAATAAAAATGAGACCTTGGTGGAAATATAGGTCACCAGGAGTTACCCCTACAGACTGTAAGAAGTGGCTGGAAGAAGGGTAAAAGAATCTCTTCTCTCTAAAAGCAAAAAAGCTAGCATTTTTCCTAGGAAAAAGAAAAGTAGTTTTACTATAAAAGTTTTGACAGTGGTGCAGATCATGTGTGATAAAAACAAAAGCTTGAGAAGCAGGCACTTTTCACACCATGGCTCCCTTACTCCTTGTTATGTGTGAAATTCCTTCCCTGGAAATGGAAACGTTAGGGAAGAAGGCTAGTGCACATCTTTATGATGTCTCGATGAAGGATCTGGGCAGGAACAGTATATCTATTGAGACTGAATATAAATAAATACAAAACTCCTGTTCCAAACTCTACAATTTGAAGCAAAATACTGTCTGAATACTAACTGTGCAAGCCTTCTTCTAGAACCCACACAGCACAGGAGAATCTGGCAATAGGTTGGAGCTTCATTTTTCTCTTAATCACCTCTGATTCCTTTCAGCTTGCACTACATTTCCATAAACAGTGGTTTCCAGTGAAATTGTGCAGGTCAAAAAGTTCTAAAATCCGTTTCTGTGGAACACGATTGTCTTTCATGGCACCAGATAATAGAGTTTGGAAAAGATAAAAGAGTTTTTAAGCATCCTGTCACAGAATCAACTAGTCTGGAAAAGACCTCTGAGATCATCATGTCCAACCTGTGATGGAACACCACCTTGTGTCCACTAGACCATGGCCTAAATGCCCCACCCAGCCTTTCCTTAAACACCCCCAAGGATGGTGACTCCATCATCTCCCTGGGCAGTCCATTCCAGTGTTTAATCACTCGTTCCATGAAGAAATTCTTCCCAACTTAAATTTCCCATGGCAGCTTGAGACTGTCCTCTCATCCTATCAGTCTTTCTCTGGGAGAACAGGCCAGCCCACCTGGCTACAGCCTCCTCACAGGTAGTTGTAGAGTAAGGTCACCCATAAGTCTGCTTTTTTTTAGGCTAAGCAACCACAGCTCCATCATCTGCTCCTCAGAGGATTTACTTTCTAGACCCTTCAGCAACTTTGTCATCCTTTTCTAGACTTGCTCCAGCACAAAAAAATGTCCTTCTTGAATTGATGGCCCAAGAACTGGAGACAGTACTTGAGAGAATGCAGCACATTATGTTTATTTTTATGTAAATATATCAACATGTTTTTCTTTGTATTTCCTTTCCACAGTTTCATCAAAATTTGTTGACTTTCCACGTTTAACTGTTTAGAAATTTTGACCACATTTCTTTAGAATTAAAATTATTATTTCATTGCATGAATTCACTTTTCCATCTTGTAGTTAAAAGATTCTAGCCCTTGTCTATTTCCATAAACTTTTGTACTTTCATGACTGCACATTCATATTGTCAGAAAATTAAAAGCCTAGTAAAACAATTTTTTTTTAATCAAGACCCCCTTTTTTTGTTAAGATTCTTACTTCAGGCAGATTCTGATATGCTTTATTAAATGTCACTAGGGAGTCTGCAAACACACTAACCATATGCAAAAATAATTTCTGAAAGCTTGGTCAGAGTTTTATTACATTAGTGCAACATTTCATAAAAATTTAACATCCCCTGAATTACCTTTTATAAATCACTCTTCAGGAATGTGCTAAGGAATTGCAAATCTGGTAGTCCAGTGGAGGCAAGGATACCACATATCAATATCCTGAGGTGCAGCAAATGTAATCCCACGAGGCACAAACACACACAACGCACATACATGGATGTAAACACACCCAGCCATGCAGAACAACACAGCCAGGAAGAGTCAGCACTCAAACCCAGACAGCATCGATGGCTTCATCTTGTTCCCCTCTCTGTCTAACCAGGATAAAGATCTGCTAATGGGAATACACACACTTGTGTGCACATAGGTGCAGAGTGGACCCCTCTAGCAGCAGAGCTCAAACACTCACTGGCCATCCCTGAACCCCAGTCTCCACCTCAGGGCCCCTGGGGCTTCTGTCTCTGTGCAAAGGAGTAAGATGGAGCAGGGCACAATTTGGGCACTCCCATCTGTCATCATTCCTCTATGCTCCGTTCTCTGTGGAGCTTAATCTTTCTGCCAGATATACTAGCAAAATGTACAGGATGTATGTTTTATTTTGATTTTTTTTTTAGTAAGGCTGAAGGATGTAACCCTCTGGTTTATTAGGAATATTGAGGGCACATAAGTCCATATTTTAAACCACAGCTTTATTTACTAAAATGTTAAATACACTGGAAAATGACAATATGGGCTAAAATAAATGAAAAATATAAATTTAAAAGATATTTTTAGCAGGCAACAATAATATTCCTTCAATCCATTTAATTCTTTTAATGTTAATTTTTTATATTATTTTTAAATTTTGTGTGCACTTCCAAATGAAACAAATCATCCACCACCAACACACACACACCACTCCTCCAAGTTAGAAATAGATTTCATTATGCTACTTAGGAAAGGACTTATCAAGATTTTTCTTTAGACGTAATATTCTTATCAGGAGTCTGTCATTGACTGTCTCTTTCAGGAAATACTTTAGAAAGAGCTGTGAACACTCCTGTTTGAATTGCTCCTATTAATTTTGGTAGGCTTTGGATCTAGACTATAGAGTTGTCATTATGCCGTAAGTTTGCCATTTGATCAATGAACTCTGTGGAAAGCTTACAAAAGTAACCAATGTGTGTGTCACTCACTATGTGTGGAATTGTCCAAAGGATTGCAAAAGACTGACAAGCACTGACTGTGCCACAATGAAGTCTCTCCTTTAATCTTTTATGGATTATTTTTAAATATATTCTGGCACAGTGATGAGAAACAATTTTTTTTTTTTTATCTCCCACATCATTTATAAACTTTCCTCTTATTCTCTTACCTTATCCCTTTACCATTATCTCCTCAATGAAATGAAAGAACTTGATTACCTATTTGTTGTATTTTTTTACTCCATCCCCATCCTTTAAATTAATCTATGTCTTTTTTGTCCTTGCTCTCTATTTCATTTTCACTCCTGCTATATAAATCTTTTATGGATTTATTCCTTGTGTCCCACCTGAAACAGTAATTTTGAAGCTATAAGTTTCCAGCTCAGCCATTGGAAAGCAAATGCAATTGTTATTCTTTCACAACAAAAAGCACTGACCACTTACATAATTTGGGGGCTATAATCAAGACGTATAAGTCCATACACCCTTGATCTACAGAAACTAAAACTCACCATGTGCAGATATACTGTATCTTTATGTTTCAGCAATAGAGACACGAGTTTTAGAGACTAATAGAAACTACAGAATAAGATTCAGAATTATTCTGCGCTTTCTAACAGCAGCATCAACTAATGAACATAATTTTCAAAATTGTTCTGGGAGGATATCAAAGTAGATTGGCACTTTTTCTAAACGTTATGTGCACCAACGTCTTCTTTAAATCAGGCTGCTGGTGTTAACAGAAATCCTTGTATTTACTCTATAAATGTCAACCTTTTAGGATACTAATTGTCATTTAGCTTTACATTGTCATTTATTCTGCTTGTTGCACAATGCTGGGCAAAGTATTTAACAGCCATCCCATTATTACGTATTCAAGATTGCAAATGAAATATGGGAAAATTTTTGTGCAATACTTCTTAATGATGATATTGAGAACTGTTCTTCTGCAGTGGAATGCTTAAATTACAGTGAAAGCATGCAATAAATGTAGCAGCATGATGATCCTCTGATTCATTCTCTTCAAGGGGAACATGTTTTTAATAAGTTATTGGAAAAAAAGCCAAACAGAAACCTCACAACCTGAAAATACTTGTGATTCCTCAACAGACCATACCCTATTGCTATTAGGACTCCAAATATTTCTCATGTGCTGGAGATCGACTGGTGGTTTAGTGAAAAGATAAGATCTTTTTTCTTTCCATTTTTTATGTCAGTTTGAGCCGTTATTGTCCATCTCTTCCATTTTTAAGCTGTTGGCAAATTCATATAGACTACAACATGGTAAATAATAGTAGTTTTTGTACTGTTCCTTAATTATTAAGATAATAACTTATTTCTCTTTCATTCTCAAACCTCCAATTGAAATGCCACTGTTTTCTTACCTTCAGAGTGGGCAAAATTTTGTCCTTTGTTTTTTTCTGAGTACATAGTAATGAGAAATACCTTGAATAAACTATTACTTCCTCTTCATTTTAAATCCGATGAAATTATGAAAAAAAAGTGTAAGTTTAAAATAGGTCTCAAAAGTTGTAGTAATGAATGTTGTGGAAGTGCTGAGGACTTCCTTTTTGTAAGCATGATGATTCAAGTTAGAAAAAATGAAGGACTGAGACAATCTAGCTGTCTTAATAAGTACAAACGTGGAAAGAAAGGGGGAAAATAGACATTCATGTTTTCTAAATGAGGAACTGAGACAAACATGGATTCTTCCCTCCAATTTCAGACATCTAAAGAGTAGACCTAGATCAAAGATAATTACCTAGCCTCCTGTGGGAAACTGCTTTGACCTAAATGTCTTCAATTTCGATCTCTTTAGCTCATAATGTTGCAGTCTCTCCTTTCAGTTCATAACCTTCCACCTACATCCCCTACATACCACTGTAACTACCTTTTACCCTCATGTTCCAAAGTATACTTAAACATCTTGTTTTGAAATTTCTACTAGTAGAAGGAAACTCTTGGTGACTGTTTAAAATAGAAATATGGCTATAGTGTGAGTTTGAAGAAGTGGTTCCAAGTATTGTTTTGTTTTGTTTTTTCTCCTCCATTTTACAGACCTTCCTTCATAATTTTTATTTTGCAAGCTTATACTATAAAACAAACAAAATTTAATAAATTAGTATTAGCAAAGTATCTACAAGCATTTCACAATAATGCTCATAGCTTTAAAAGTAAATTAGCTCTCCAAAATCTGCAACTGGTCAAAACATGCTTCTCTTGAGCAATATTACTATAAGAAATCAAAGCACCAAGACTGTGATACTGTGGAAATTATTCTGTTAGTTTAGACTAGCTTTTCGGAGGGAGTGGTTGTTGGACTAGGGAAGTTTGCCAAGAAGAGGATATTCATCTAGAGAGGTACTCATTTTTTGTCTTTGTTTACTGATCACAGGGAAGATATTTTCCTCTCCTTTTTTTTCCTCTCCCTTTCTCATTTTTCTTTTTTTAGTTTTGCTTATTTGTTTGTGGGTTTGGCTTTTTTCCATTGTCCTTGAAGATAATTTTTACTGCTACAGTTAACATCAGCTACAAACAAATTTTTGTATATGTTGCCTGTCCCAAGATCCTCTGTGGAATCTTTTGCAGTTGAAGAAGAGAAATAGGCACTTCCTAGGGCCTGATTTTTCTGATCTTGATGTAGAAACCTAAGACAGATCAGATTAATTGTCCCAGAATGCTTATTTTCCTTCTTTGGCTTTAAAGGAAGCTCTAGATGACTGTTTAAAATATAAATATATCCCCTACAGACACCTGAACTTATAAATAATGAATGTTGAAATATTCTTTAACTTTATGTAGTATTTCAATTGCAATAGACTATTAGAACTCACATGTCCTGCTCAGGACAAGTAAATCACTTGCATGGGTTATCTCACAGTCTTTCTGACAGATATAGAACTACACATGTGTAGCACCAGGACAGCTGTGAAGAAGAAATTGGTTAATTTAATGAAGGGAGCATGGCAGACATAATTTAAGTGAGGTTTTTTAGATAATTTCAGAAACTGGGATGGAGAAGCAGTCCTATGTAAATGGGACTTAAAATTGACTGGACTATTCCACTCTGAGGGGAATGTTAAATATTTTGACTGATTGGCAGCCCTCAGTGAGCAGACATACACCAAGATGGAGCCCAACAATGAACTGACACTGAATAACAGGGAAAAATTAAAATGTCAGTTTTAATCCAGAGAGACTCTGCTAGCAGAAACACATTGAACTTCAGTTCAACAAGAAGAGTCCTTATCATTTCCCTGCTCATATTTCTGGGGAACGTGTAACTCAGATAAAGTCTCCTCCTCCTGCCCAGGCTGGTATAAGGATGATGTTGAGAGTCCAGACTCAGTTACTGTGGTAGTTAAGAACCTAAGCATGTGATGTTAAAGAAGAGGGTAACTTAACTCAGTAAGCAAAGGCGAGGGGGCAATGCAAAACCTACATAAAACTTCTTGAAGAAACAAAATGATGAAGCCAAACTGTTGTTGTTATTACAAGTAAAACAGAAATGGGCAATTTTTGTGGTTTGTGTGGTTTACACTGGACATTAGGAAACAAAAAATTCTTCACTGACAAGTGAGTACAGAAGTGCTGAAAAGGCTAGCCAGGGAGATACACATCATTCAAGGTTTTCAAGTCCTGGCTAGAAATTCTTGACTATAAGTACTCATCTAAGCAGTCTACTAAAAACTGGAGTCTTGGTTAGACTTTTCCCTGGGTGAACTGATCTTAAGTGGCAATTGTTGGCTACAGTACTCTTTCAGGCAGAAAGTAGGACTCAGAGATATCCTGCAGCTCCTCTCCGTGATCATTTATATGCTTCTACTATTCTAGGATTCTTTTTTTTGTTGTTGTTACTTTTTGCAAAACTATTACTTATTTTAATATAACCTTTCACCATAAATAGTTGCACCTTCACCTTCATGTATGAAATATTTGGTATTCCTTATAAGGGGAGGAAGAGCACAAGACAGAATTAAAGGTAGAATATAGAAGTCCTTCAGAGATTGAAAAACTATTCTATATATTACTTTTTTGGAAGAAAAACAACAGAGCACAGGTGAAAGGAAAATGTTGTCCAAAGGAACTCCAGTTTGATTAGCTTAATACCAGAATAACTGAACAGTTATTTAAGAATTTTGACTAAAAAATAATGAAAACTGAAAATTATTGTTAATGCTTTCAGAAGTATCTAATGAAAATTAAGCCTCATAAAGTACTTTTTTTGTCTCTTTATTTGTTTCTGGACAGATTATAAAGGTGTATAATGAAGTGTGATGACATAAAAAGCATCTAATGAGAAATAAATTGTAATTATATATATATATTCGATTGAGTTAATCAGTACTTTTAGATTAAAAAATAGTCTTGCTGACAGATCTCCAAATGCAGTTGTTGGTAGTAACACTGCTCTTTTCTCTTTCCCAATGCTTTCACTGCTACCCAGTTTATGAAATGTCTCCGTAATAAAATTTTCATGTGACACACTTTTATAGGCCAGTAAATAAAAAACAGTTATAAATTTTATGGAGTGATCCAAACTATTCTAATAAATGAGCGCTGTTGAGCCAAACATATTTTAGTAGAAGAATCTTAACATCATAACACTTTTGGTGGAAAGAACATAAACAATGTTTTTAGGACAGGGAACTTCAGGCAAGGTTAACAACAACTCAGAGCAGAATTCCAGGGTGTTCATAAATGACCATCTTGCCACAAATTCTATGTTCAGTGTTGTAGCTGGTTTAAAGGTTACTGTAGTCCTTCAGAGAATATTTTAAAAAAATAAATAAATTGAGAGGAAGAGAATTGGAAAGCTTGTTTCTACAATGTTATGTCTGATTCAGATGACAAAACTTCAAGAACTATAGAAGACAGTCAACAGAAGAAATACAAGAAGTGTTTAAATACCAGGAGAAGGCGTTAGCTGTGAGACTTGAAGGCTTCAGTCTGATCATTTTGTGAAAGAGACGTATGGGAAACCTAACTTAGTCACTACACACAATGTATAAGCAATCACAACCCTTTTTTAAGTCTTGCAGATAAAAGGATGAAATGATCCAATGCCTTGAATTTAAGGTTAGATAAAACTAAGCTTTAAATAAGATATGATTTCCTAGTAGTGAAGATAATTAAACATTGAAACCCTCACCACAGGTGGTGGTGGACAAGCCAAGAACTGGAATTTAAAATGAGATCAGATAGCTTTCAAGAAACATAATTTTGACTTTTGGAATCATTCTGCAATATGCATACACAGAAGGTACCTTTGATGATCATAGACTTACTTTTGACATTGATGTTTGAACACAGGTTTGCATACAAAATGAACAGAATGTGATAATTAAATATATTGAAAAGGCGTTAGGACACCAATATTTAACGGCATGCAGTGCTCTCTTCTAATCTGATCTAAGAAGAGAGTGTCTACTCCTGTTACACCTAAAATCTATTTAGTTAGTTTAGTATCCTATCCTTAAGTGGAAAAACATGATTTTATTTTTTCTGAGAGCTTGTTTACAACCTGAGCAGGTTTATAAATTCCTCAAAGAGTGGAAGTTCTATACAGCTAAAGTACATGCCATATGTGTTCTGTAACAGTAAGAAAATATAGGTCGGTGACTAAATATGTCACCATTGCAACTCTTCTGGTTCAGCCAAAAACAATTATTATTTAATGAAATTTAGCTCATGAGAGGAAGTACACTTTTTTTTTTACTTTCTTTTTCTGGCTTACATGCCTTTAGAACCCCTACGTATTATTCTTTACATTCTTTGCCAAGTTCAGCTCCAGAAACACCTTTGCCTTGGAGACCCAATCCCTCACAACCAGGCAGTGTCCCTACAGTCTTCCCAGGACACCTGCCCCTCTTCCACTGCCTGTGCAATTCCCTCTGCCCCTCAGCTTAGACAGCAGCTCTTGATTCAGCCACAGTGGTCTTTTGCCTTCCTTTCCTCATTTATTTTACCCCTGGGGACCTGGAGCTCCTATGTTCTATGGAAAATTCAGCCAATATGAGAGGTCTGTCTTCAGGAAATTAAGGTGTTCAGTTCTTCTTTAATAATCTAGCAAATGGAACCTTTCATCTGCCATGACTTTCATCTGAGGACTTGTTTGTACTGTGTATTCTGCCCCATTTTTGTCTCCTACATTTTTTTTCTTAAACAATGAAACACACAGCAAAGTTACCTCTAGAGGCTATGACAAAATCTAGACTATCTTAAATACAAATTTTCTTGACGTTCAGCTTTGAATTTTTATGTATATATTTTTGATCCTTATTTGTATTAGACTCTTTTCAGTGTAAATCTCAACTGATTTTGCTTTCATTTTTGTTAAAGTGGATAACCATCAAAAATATTCATTCTTCTCAATTTGTACTTTTGGCAAGCAGGATGGATTGTTTTTAATGATCCACAGTAAATGTGGGTGCAATTTTACTCCATTACAAATTTCTAAAAGGTAAGATGTTCAGGGCATGATAAGGATCTCAGTTCCCTGTGAGTGGTGGAAAGACCCAGGTGGTTCTCCAGTTCATTCAAATCAAGGTGTCTGTTTTATTCTTTTAGTCAAATTTTCCAACTTGAAATGTCCTGAAGATGGCTATACATTCTTACAAGCTTAAAATTCATCCACAAAGACACAGAGTTCACTGTCTTTTATGGAGATAAGAACTTTTGACAAACTCTGACATTTGCTGAATAGCACATTTTAATTTTAAGTCATACATTGTTATTCTATAACTGAATTAAATCTGAAGTAATATCTGGCAGGCTGCCCAGGGTTTCTGAATATTGATAAACATTAGACTTTAGCTAGATTGGTTTTCCTTCCCATAGGCTGATAGCTTTTTTACTGACATTCTAATTCAGAGAAAAATACAGCATACTAAAAATCATACAAGCAACTTGGCATTGACAGAGAACAGTAGGACAAGCAAAATGGATAGAAGGAAAAAAAAGGAATTAAAAATAAGAATGGCAGTAGTTTTTAGAGTAATCAGAATTTCTTAATGTTTAGTGGTATTAAAATACACATCTGGGAGTTTTTATTTGGCTTTGGTTTTAAGAGTTTTGAGGTGAGATCTGTGAAAGGAAGATTGACAACAGAATGTAATCTTAGGCAATAATTGGCAAAAAAGTTACAAACTGTGTGAAGCTAAGAAAGCACAAAACTTTTATGTGCTAATGTGACATCTTAGTTGCATAAGTAGCAAGTAAGTGTTTGATAAATGTAAATATTTTGGGAGAATAGTCTTGCTGTTAATAAATGCCCATTATTGTGTAACTAAAGTTGACTGTCTCATAGATTATGTATTTTTGTCTTAACTTAGGTCAAAGTGAAGATTTTAAAATTACTAACTGATAAGGTGGCTATTTCTACTTTATTTCTTATGCAATGTTTCCTAGTAAATGGCTTGGACAATAATCCATTATTCTTACTATGAAAGGCTAATGAATTAGCAAAAAAAAATCTTGTCTCTGAATAATGGTATCAAAATTATTCAGTAAAGAGAAAATCATAAGAATGCTGGTAATAACGAATAAAGTTTTTCATGGCCAATAAAAGATAAAATAAACTAATTTTTATACTTATAAGTAGAAGACGTACTGTGATATAAACCTAATAATTTTAAAAAAATGAAAATAATCTAGATTTTCCTAGATTACAAAAATTGTTTCAGGCAGGAAAAAAAAAAGAAAAAAAAATCTATATGCTTCAGTGAAACTATTTGGTTGAATATACAGACTAAACACAGATATGATGCAAATAAAGTGATTAGAATCAACTACCAGTATGCTGTCTGGTAGGTCAGATTCATCTTATCCTTTGCAGTAAAATGTAATCATATGAAGATGACTTCCTGAGCTAATTGCTGCTCAGGGAAATGAATCATGTTTTTCTTTAAGGGTTCATAAAAAGCCATGAAGATAAAATGTTAGGCCATTTTTCAAAGAGCCAGTCTTTTGCCCAGCTCAGTCTAGATGTTGAGCACTTCTGGAAACCATGTGTGAGTCAGAAGGTTTTGATCATCTTTATCCAAGTTTTGATGCATATTTGGCAACATGAGATTTGAATGTATTTTTTAATGGTGGCATATACTGTGTGTACTTCACATATAAACCAATATAATGGCTGGGTAAAGGGAATCTAGAAAAAGATTTACTATTTTTGCGATTAGAATTCTGTATACTTAAGTTTGACAAGTTACTGCAGGAGACTATGGGACTTGCTTTAACATATTATTCTCAGCACAGTCAAGCTATAATTCTCAATTTTGCCAGTTGAGACTGCATTTGCAATCTAAACTCCATGTTTTGTAGTTAGCTTTCTAAAGGAATCCAAATCAAATTAGGTGTCTCCTGCATAGATGGTGGTATCTCATTTCCCTTTAATGAAACACTTTCTCTTGCTGTGTTAGGAAGCCTCTTCTAAACTTGCATCAGCCTTCTAAAAGACAAAGAAACTTGCTTAAAAGAAAATATAAGGTAGAGTGTTTTTCCCCAAACATTTTTTAAAAAAATATTGTATATACAGTCTGAAGCATTATACCAGCATGTGTGATCTTTAATTCTTCCGTAATGTTAAAGATGTATCTCAGAAATTATAGGACACAAAATTACTTTGATTTATATAAAAATCAGAAAATAATTTACAGATCTATGTTTCAACTTCACAGTCACTCACATTTTGTCAAGAAATTTTGATTAGCAAATCTATTGTTGTCATGGTCTTGTTGAACGCAGATTTTGTGTTCACTACCCAGTGAAATGGAGCTTTTGTCTAGGTATTAGTGAAAGAGTATACACAGATGTCTGGGTTACAGATAAGGGGGTGAAGTTCAGTGCTGTGTCGTTTTGTCCCTCCCTTACTGGAAGGTGAAGAGGAAGGGCAGTGGCTTATTTGGAGTTTAATTTCATTCTGGGGTTAAAACCAGCATGTCTGATTGGAGCCCAATGTGGGTCTCAAGAGAGAGGTTGAGATAACAATTTTAAACAAAGCATTTATGTATCAAGTATAGAACATTTGCTTCACATCATTGGACTGATCTAATTACCTTGTGGCAGAAGGAGAAGTTCTGAAAAGTCATAATATACACAAATAAATTAAAGCTATCTCATGATTCAACTTAGTAAAGACTGTCACAGGTTTTTAAAAAATGCCCTATATGCATTCATGTGCTTTGTGCATTCTATGACTTGTGTATTGTGATAAACTATGAAACTAATCCACTTCTAAAATGCCCATTACACATATGTAATGCAAATTATACACGAGTGCCACATAAAACAATATTGGCAACGTTTTGTGAAAACAGGGTGATAAGAACTTGCAGCAATATACGTATGAAATGAGACAGACTGGGCAGATCTAGAGTTGTAGATAACAAGGGTTGCAGCTTTCATTCTTGAGGGAAAGATTTGTTTATTTAAAAAGTGTAAGATTTTAAAAGGAGCACTGTGTTGTGTGATGGATTTGCAAACTCTCTGTCATTTAGGAGAGATGGAGAAAGGTTTTGCTGCCAGCTCATAGTACTTCACCACTGCCAGAACTTCTTCACACTGACCTCTGCTCCACAGGACACAGTACTACGTGAAATTCTCCAATGTAGTTCCTTTCTATGGGATACAATTCTGCAGGAATTTCTCCAGGAAGGGTCCTTTCCAAAAGGCATAGTCCTTCAGGAACAGGTTTATCCAGTGTGGGTACCCAATGGGCCTCAGTTCCTGACAGAAAACTTGCCCCTGCACAGGCTTTCCATGAGCTGCCTTGTGGACATCTGCTCTGGTATGATCATTCATGGACCACAGGAAAACAACCTGCTTCTCCATGGTCGTCTTCTTGGGGATGAGGGGAATATTTGCCTTTTGCCTAGAGCACCTCCTCCCCTTCTTCACTGACCCAAGTTTCTGCTCGGCTGTTACTCTCAGGTTTTTTCATTTTCTTGCACAGCTTCTCACAGTGGTTTTCACCCTTTCTTAGATATGTTATCAGAAATGTGCCATCAGCATTGCTGGTGGGATCAGCTTTGGCCAGTGGTGGCTCTGTTTTAGAGCCAGCTGGAGCCAACATGGGGGTATCTCACAGTCTCTTCTCACACAGGGCACATCTGCAGCCTCCTGCCACCAAAACTGCCGTATAAACCCAGTACGGGACTGAAATAAATGTTTTGTAATGATGAATGTCAGAAATCTATCTTGAATAAGATCAAGGTGCGAAGAATAATAGAGTACTAAGAAGTAAAATGTTTAGAAGTTCTTCTACCTCACTGCATTTGTCACAGTCCAGTTCCTCATAAAAGATAAAGAAATCTGAAAACATTTGCACAGTCTGGCTCAGTTCTGCTGCCACTGAGCTAATTTCTATAACTTGCTCAGGTTTGTGCATGTTGTGTTGAAGAAATTCGGGATCAGAGGGAAAGTTTTACTTTGCTTCCCTTGCATAAAGCTCCCAAGACTCTGTCTTTGTTCAGATGAAGCCTAAGGAGTGAAAAGCTTTTATAAATTCCCATGGGTCAGGTTTTGATGTGAATTTACGAGAGAAATACATGATAACAGAAATTATCTTCAGGGCAGAATTGTAGTTTCAAAAATATATATTAAACAAATGCTTTTAATAAACAGTAGAGCCCAGTTATTCCACAGTTTTGTGGCATATTCCTTTATCAAATAGTTACTAAAAAAATGTGATACATTTTTAGACATTGTGTGGGTAAATATCAAAACTCTAATAGAGAAGCTGGACGAAAAATGTTTTGGAAAATGTGGTAAGACCTTGGTCAACAAGAAGTGATATGTTGCAGAAGCTTTCAGATCAACTGGGGGGAAAAAAAAGGAAAGAAATTAAAAAGAGATACATTAATGAAATAACTGGAACAGGGACTGAAAGATATAATTAATAGACAATATGATTCAGTCAAAGATTCAGTGATGACTTGCAGCTAACATTCCAAAAAAGGGAAAAATTTGCAAGGTCACCTATATCCAGGGAGCTGGAATCAGTGGACAGAAGGCTTACAAAATAATAAGGATAATGGAGAGCTATCTTGATGGAAGAAATAAAAGCTTTGGCTCATTAAAGCTGGAAAATTAAGGTCCAATTCTTACATGACTGTTCAATCTAAATATACTGATGGGGGGCGGGGGGGAGGGTGTCTGAAAAAGCAGAAAAGATAAACACTAGGGAGATATGTGAGCTATTAAAACTACAAGTAATAAGAACAAATGGGTATCAACCAGCCATGAATAAACTTAGAATAGAAATTAAATGCCTTATTTACTATCAGAGTAGTTGTGGAAGTTTTCTAATGGAAATAGTCTTCAACTATTGTTAAGAAGCTTGCTTAGTTTATGAATTGCATTGTATAATATGCTTGCCCATGAAAGAAGAGGACTACAGCCAGCATCTCAGGAAGGCTTTTTCAGTTCAACATCCCAACCTCCTGACAGGAGAGCAGTTCACAGTACCAAAAGCTCACTCCCACCCCCAGCATATAGTAAAAAGTAGGGACTTCATTCCCTTTCCTAAAGCATGTAGACATCTCTCTGGAGCCAGTAATAGTGTGCATGACAAGTGCTGTTAATACATTCATAATATTCCTGCCTGAATTAGTTGCCTTAAATCTGACTGAGACTCATTTTTCTTTGCATCTTTTATAGCTGAACTACCATGTTACATGGTAGGTAAGCTGCCTTTAACTTGGTGTAGACTGAGTTTTTCTTCTGCAGCTCCATATAAAACCTAGCATATACTTGTTACAAATTCCAAAAATTCAATGAAGGATTAACAAATTCACAGTCTGTATGTAATGTATGAAATGAAATAAAATTAAAATCGCATGTTAGTCTACCATAAGTGACTTATAATTCTGTTGAGGAAAACCCATAAAATCACTGCCAGTACTGGAAGATAATTTTGTGCTTTATGGATCCAGAGTTGGTTCTCAAATTGTACATGCATTCCTAAAAATGGGATGAAATTTCACAACTCAAAAAGCTGGATTCTGCACCTAGGACAGAAAAAAGATGTGCCCAGGGTTCCTTCCCACTGTAATGAATGTACGTACAGTTTGTAACAAGCAAAGAAAATGATTCTTCATAAGCGTCGCAAAGGCAAGACAGCATCACAGAAGTGGAATAAGTCAGGGATGCCTGACTGATTGGAACCAGGTTTACTTATCATACAATGATATATTTAATTTTAATATTGGAGCAAGTCCAGAGTAGCACCATGAAGTTTGTAAGTGCACTGAAACCCCTCCCCTATGAAGACAGGCTAAGGAAGATGGCGCTGTTCAGGCTGGAGAAGAGAAGGTTGAAAACCTCATAGCACCTTCCAGAGTCTGAAGGGGACCTACAGGGAAGCCAGAGTGGGACTCTTAGTCAGGAACTGTAGAGATAGCACAAGGAGTAATTGGTACAAACTGAAAGAGGGGAAGTTTAGGTAAGATATTAGGAAGAAATTCTGTATTGCGAGGGTGATGAGACACTGGAACAGGGTGCCCAGGGAAGTTGTGGGTTCCCCATCCCTGGAGGTGTTCAAGGCCAGGTTGGACAAGGCCTTGAGCAACCTGGTCTAGTGGGAGGTGTTCGTGGCCTTGGCAGGGGGGTTGGGATCAGATGATCTTTAAAGTCCGTTCCAACCCCTTCATATTCTATGATTCATTCTATATATACTGGCAATTTTTTTGAAAGTAAGTATCAGCTTATGTCCCATGAACTAATTTAGATCTATCAGGCAACTCTTCTAATTTTTTTTTTAATCTTCAAGGGATATTTTCTGCTAGTCTAGAAGTTGCAGAATTTCAGGAGACTTTTCTTATACAGTAAATACTAATACAGAAAGAGAGAAACTAAATACTACAAATCCTTGTGCTTTTCAGTATAAAACCCCACAGTCTAGCTTTAGGGGAGAGGAGACTTGGCAAATAGTATTTCTTATAGTTCGCAGCAGAAGCAATCATGACCTTGGGGCAGACATTTATTTTCCCTACCTGAGCATCCCTAGCCATTGAATAAGAGATTCTGTTTAGCCCCTTTTCAGCAATCATGAAGAATAAATTCCAAATAAAGCACTGCATGAGAGTACACAGTATGACAAATCATGCATGAGTTTTGTTGCTTGGGGACTTGATTATTTATATATTTGCACATTCCTTTTTTCTTGGTCTTTGTTAAACTAGTCTAAATGTTTACATTTTCTTTTTCATTTTAAGGAATTTGCAGCAGAACTGAAAAATACCAGAAGAGCCATTATAGAAGGCAACGAAAGGCATTTCATTGTAGGCAAATAGAAGTGTTATCACCACAGTAATGTAATAAAGAAAATAATCCCTTACTAGCCCTAACAAACAACTTCTAATGTAACCAAACACTCGATTATATATTCACTGAGCTTCTCATGTTTGTTCAACTACTAACTTGTAATGGCATGTGGATTATAATTAAAGCTGGCAAGCTGTCTGCTGTGCAAATAACAAATGTAGTTGTCACAGGGAGATTTGAAATTGTGGTGTGAAGAATATACAATAAAAAAAAAGGCATTATGATGATTATACTGTGCTGTCATGTTTTGAGCCATCAGTCTTTCATTTGACCAAGTTTTTTTATGAAGGTAAATTTTAAAACCCCAATAATCAAAAAATGAAGCAATTTTCTTCTTTTAGGGTTTTAAAGAGTAATTCAGTAAAACCATATTTTCTTTTCCAAAACTTTGATTATATAATTTTTAAAAATTTTTCATTACAGCTCAACTTTAATTGGACTCACAGGTTTCTGAATACTGCTACAGACACTAAAAATTCAAATAAATTTCTTGTTTCACAAGAGAAACACTAGAGCTATTTTCACATATATAGATACGTTAATTTTTTTTCTTTTTGGTGTCAGAACTGTGCTTTCAAAGAAATCCCTCAAATGCCTTCACTTGTCATGGCTGAAGTCGAATTAAAAGATGCACCCGAAAGTACGGTTTAATGCTCCAGTTGCTAAAGGACATTCAGTCCATCGGCTCAGACCAGAGCTACCACAAAATTACTGCTATGAAATGGCTGTCAGTCTGCAGCTACACCAAAATTTGCTCAAAACACATGCTGTCTGCAGCCTGCAAGACTTTGTCTCTGGTTAGCCATTCTCAGAATACCTCACTCTGAACAAGAGTGCAATGCTCTGATAGAACTTTTCCCTTTTCCTGCTTGCAGAAGAGCAGAATAGCTATCTGTTTCTTTGTCAGGATTAATACAATCATTTCAAATTCTAGTGTGAAGTAATTTTAAGCAGTACAGGAAACTACTTTTCTACTTTATTAGAAAAAAAAATTGAATTATTTCAGAATTTTTTTCCAAATACTCAAGAACATTGCTAAAAATATGATGGTTTTGTTATATTTCAATTCACAGGGTCTTAGCATACTGACCCATATATTGGGTTTTCAATTTATTTCTGTTCAGTTTCAGCATTTTGCTGGCATTTCTAAGACACAGTTAGAGTTAAGCGTAATCTCCCCTTCAAACCAGAACTTCATTTACTCTGCAATACTACTCTTAGAGTTGGTGCATATGACTTGCCTTTGAGAAAAAGCAAAACTCTTTTTCTTTTGAAGTGCTGGGACTCCCAATTAGCAAATTTTTGCCTTGTTGACCAATAGGTAACTGATTGTAATTCTTTCCAGTAACAGAAATCATCTTTATCTCTCTAAGAGAACTCATATTCATATTCTCCACTTTCCAAGAACATATCCAAATTATCCGTATATTGTAGTCAGGAAGTAATTTATAAGTGATACTGGACCACTTCTGTCTGTCAACCTTTTGTGGCCAGTGTTCTTGGTTTGGAGATTTTTTAAAAATTTTCTGATGCTATAAATGGGTAAGTTTAAGGTATCAGTTTTCAGCTTAGTTACTTAACATTGTTTGGGCCTGTTTGTGAAATATTCATGGTACCCTTAGTGATATTTAAGATGTTTGTTCTTAGGTTTATTTTTCTTGGCTGGGATAGAGGAGTAACTTCTTCATTTAGCTTTCATGGTGTTGTTTTGGATTTGTCAAGAAACAGTGTTGATAGCACAGGAATTTTTTTGTTATTTAGTTATTTAGTGCTTATAGGGCATCAAGGCCTGTCCTGCTTCTCATGCTGCCCCACCCTTGTGCATGCAGGGGGTAAACAGGATTTCAGAGGGAACACATCTATGACGGGTGACACAAACTGAAGCTGGGGGAAGAAGGACAAAGGGAGGATGCTTGTAGTGATGGCATTTTCTTTCCAAGGAGCCTGGCTTCCCTGCTTGCCCATGAGAGGAGATGAATAAATTCCTTGTTTTGTTTTGCTTGCATGCACAGCTTTTATTAATTTCTTAAACTGGCTTTACCTCCACCCTTGAGTTTTTGCAGTTTTACCCTTTGGTTTCTCTCCCCTACCCCACTTGGGGAAGTGAGCAAGTGTCTGTGTGGTGCTGAGCTGCCCATCAGGACTAAACCACGTTAGACAATTCTGTTCCTTAGTCTTCAATAAAGAGGTTCACTGTAGAATATCCAGTATGACTTCAGTTGGTTTGGGTTTAATTTCTTTTGGTTTTTTGAGGACAGCTATCAAGGGAAGCACAAAATTGCAACTGTAGAAACAGATGGTCACATGATGAAAAGTAGTTACTGAAACCTAATATAATACCAAGTACATTTTAAATGTAAATCCTGATCGTGTTAAATAGCGGTGCCAGCTGTTTCAGCCTGCAGACTGCACTTATTGGTGTACCTTGGGAATCAGCAGGTGCTGCTTGCTCTGCTAGTATCAAATTATGAGCAGAAAGTTTTAAATGGACATTTTAGCTGTCTATCGCTCTGGGACTAGCAATATATGAGAATATGAAATATGAAAACCTGAAGCAGGAGATATGTTAATGGAAAGTTTTAGTTTTACTAAATTAAAATAAGAAATTGGAGTTCAATTCCTTTCCCATTCATTTTTTCCCAACCTTTTCTACTGCACATTTATCTGTGCATATTTTTATATGTAAATATGAACACTTTTCTCAATATTCAAATGTAAATTGCTAAATATAGGTTGCTATTTTTTTCTATAAAATCCACAGTCACAACTGCCACTGTTCTACAACAGTGTTATGGTGGGTTGACCCTGTCTGGATGCCAGGTAACCACCAAGCTGCTCTATCAGTCCCCTCCACAACTGGATAAGGGAGAGAAAATGTAATGAAAGGTTCATGAATTGAGATAAGGACAGGGAGAAATCACATACCAGTTACTACCAAGGGAAAAACAGATTTTAATTGAATTTATTACCAATCAGAATCAGAGCAGATTTAAAACACCTTCTCCCCACCCCTCCCTCCTTCTTGGTCTCTGCCTCCTCTCCTCCAGCAGTGTAGGGAGACAGGGAATGGGGGTTATGGTCAGTTCATCACAGGTTGTTTCTGCCACTGCCCAGGGAGAAGAGTATTTCCTCTGCTCCCATGTAAAGTTCCTCCCATGGGAGACAGCTCTCCATGAACTTCTTTAATGTGAGTTCTTTCCACAGGCTACAGTTCACAAACTGCTGCAATGTGGGTCACATTTCCACAGGGTGCAGTCCTTCCAAAACAGCCTGCTCCAGCATGGGTCCCCCAGGGGATCACAAGTCCTACTAAGAAACCTGCTCCAGCATGGGCTCCTTTCTCCATGGATCTGCAGGTCCCTGCCTGAAGCCTGCTCCAGTGCAGGCTACCCATGGGGTCACAGCCTTCTTTTGGGCATCAACCTGCTCTGGTGTGGGTCTCCTGCATGGCTGCAGGTGGGTCTCTGCATCCTCCGTGGGCTGTGGGGGCACAGCTGCTTCACCATGGGCTGCAGGGTAACCTCAGCTCCAGCACCTGGAGCACCTCCTTCTCCACTGACCTTGGTGCCTGTAGAGCTGTTCATCTCACATATTCTCACCACAGTCCCCTCTGAGAACAATTACTTCTGCACTGCATCTTTTGTTTTTCTCCTTAAATATGTGTCTTGGTTCCAGCCAGGACAGACTTAAATTTTGTGGTAGCCAGAAGGGGGCATGGCTTGGACTTGGAGTTTATTCTATACGACCTCACATCATTTTCCAGAGGTGGGGAAAGGTCTCCCTTCTGGGTCACACAGTGTGGCAGAAGGAGCAGTCAGGCATTGTCAGAGGTTTTCCATGGGGGATAAGCAGTAGGGTGTAAATCATTTGCCTTTTTTCTTGTACAATCTGTCATTATCATTGTTGGTGTTACTGTTCATTATCTTATATCATTGATGTTTTCAGTAAATTGTTTTTATCTCAACCACTGATTTTTATCTTTTGTACCTCCAATTTTCTCTTCAGCCCACTGCAGTGGAAGGGTGAGCAGGAGGCAGAGTGACCAAGTGGCACATGGTTTGGAGTGTTTCAGTGGAAACACAAAACTGAGGAATATGTTTCCTAAACCATGAACATATTTTATCTCAGAGGTACCTCTGCCATCTCTGATTGTTTCAGCCTTGGACAGCAAAGGGTTTGTCATGGAACCAGTTGGCATTGGCTCTGTCAAAAAGAAAGCTTCTGGCAGCTCCTCACAGAAGCCACCCCTATAGCACCACCCCCACTACCAAAACCTGGTCACACAAACCAAATATATTCTAGCTCTCAACCACACAAAAAAACCCCAGTCCAAGACTTAGGATAAACATGACTCAGCGAAAAACAAAACATCCGGGTGTTATCAACATTTTTATCATTCTGAATCCAAAACATAGCACAGTACAAGCTACTGAGAAGAAATTAATTCTATCCCAGCCAAAACCAGGACAATGGTAAAAAGAAAATCTGTATTGTCTCAGTCTGATCTAATTTTCACAAATTTTAGTGTATGTTAATACATCAAGGTGTAGTAAAAACCACACAGGAGCTACTCTGGAGCATAACAGAATGTAAAGAACTATATTAGGCTAAACAGAAAAAAAAAAAAAATCAGGAAAAAAATCCCAAACGTCCCAAAACTCTATGACATTTTCTCATTGAGGAGGGTATTGAAGGTATTGAAACTAACAATTCAAGTTGATTCTAAACAGCAGTGTTGAGACTTCATTTTGTCTTTTTTAACCATATCTTGTAAAGCTCAATTCTTTTCTTAGGAACCATGAAGAATTCACTATAATACAAGGACAGGAATCAAACCCTGAAACTTCTGTCTTAATGAATGTTACACAATAGTCATTCACTTTTCAGTGAAAGATAAAATTTTATACATGTGCCTCTTTTTGAAGAAATATGGATTTCTTAAATGTCTTCTGGAATGACTGTTTTTATCCAGGGAAACAAAAAAAAATTGTATCTATGAACCTTACAATTTTAGAGTGAAATCCCACTTTTGGGATGCATAGGGAAAAAAATCCCAGAATACAAATGCAACTCTTTCTCAGTCATTGTTTAAGCAGTTTGCCTAGTGTCATAACCATTTTTTCTCATTCTTTATGACTTCACTGCTCTTGTCAATCACATTTAAGCACACTACAATAGTGTCAGCTTTTATTTTTAGAACCTTCATGCCCTGAAGTAGTGTA
Source organism: Daphoenositta chrysoptera (assembly GCA_013397915.1). Lineage (NCBI taxonomy): Eukaryota > Metazoa > Chordata > Aves > Passeriformes > Daphoenositta > Daphoenositta chrysoptera. Next base: position 57,503 of record VZRO01004661.1, on the reverse strand, counting down.
TGCTCCAAATATTGCGTACAATTCCCTGGTGACACTGTTCTGAGAATCTAAAAACCAGATCAACCTTGGATTCATATGGAGGTGACAAGAAGGTTCTGGTAGTACTATGTGTTTCTACTTAGATCTGAGTGTTTTCTTATTTGTCTGATTATTGTTTCAGGCACTTAAATATGAAAAAAATGCATTTTTGGAGGGATAGAAGATATTTTTAAATATCGACTGAGTTTGACTAAAATAGGTCCAGTTAAAATAAAAATAATAAAAATCTCAATACAGTTTTGCTGAAGGACATGTTCCAGAAAGATAAAAACACTGTGACACCCAAATGAAACTTTTGCAGTCAAATTAACATTTTTCTTGCTGTAGACATAATTAATTTAATAATAGAATAAATGCAAAAGTGGAAAAATTTCTTCACTTCCACTATGAAAAAGAATCAGAAACGTCACTTCTTTCCATCAGTGATATGTGGCATCAATACAGGATGTGTAAATATGCTTTGTAAAGATTTGTGCGTGTGCATGTTTTCTTTCTTTCAAGTTATGGAAATACATTTGGTTTGACCAGAACTATGTCCTGTGATTTGGCCATTACCCTAAAAAATACAATCTTTGCTCAACTTTATAACCAGTAAGTTTTCTGCACAATGAAAGGAAGCATATTCTCAACAGATATCATTGACAGTCTATATTTGGAAATGTATTATTTGTTGTTTCATTGCTTAGAATTAGCAAATGGTTGATTAAAGACATAAAAAGAATGATTGCAGAAAAAGAGATTGACTTTTTTTTTTTTAAACAAAAACCCTCTGTTATGTCATAAAGTTAATCGTAACACCACTTTTTCTTCTCCACACTGCAAATTATGGCTGTCATCATCCCTTTTTTTCAGGAAGAGGACTTTCTTCCCTAAAGAAAACAACAGTCACAATCTATTCGTGATTTGGTTGGCAAGATTCTCTATCCAAAGTTTACCCAGATGGAGCATATCAACTCTTTTAGCAGGACCAAACGGTTTATTATGGAAGGCTCCTGAAACTTCTAGGTTTTACATAATCTGACCCCAGACTGGGGCAGTTAATATTGTTATACTGGTATAGATAATTCAATTTTATTTACATTACACAAGAATTTTTTTTTTTTTCCGAAGAAACACAAAACAAAAAAAGGGGACAAAAACAAACCCTGGAATATTTGCGTCTGCATTTTCTAGTATGAAGACCTCTGAACCATTGTTTCCTTTCACTATTTCAAACTATTTATCAAGTGAAATTCTAATTTAAACATACATTTAAGGCATGTATTTGAGCTCAAACATCTTTGTGAAGTAAAATACATGCTATAGATTGCATTAAATGCCTCTAAAATCAATTGAAAAAGACCTAGGAATTACCATTTTCATTGACTGGTATGACTCTATGACCTTACTTTGTCAGAATTTGTAACTAAAGCAGTATAGTATCTAGAAAATCAAAGAAGGATCTCTGAATATTTTTGCAACTTCTTAACGTCACCTTTCAAATATGATTATTTCATTTATTTTCTTCTCATTATTTTACACTGTTGACTAGTTTTATCTCTGATTTGTGTGTTTCATTTTGATGGCTAGATAACTGAATGAAATTTCTGTTTAACGAGACCCTTTTCATTTTTACTGTAAATATTGTCAAATAAAAGATTAATATTGAATTTTACATTATGTTCTTCCCCCCTCCTCCCTTGAGTGAAAACTTGAAAGAACCCATTCTTAATTTTGAATATTTTAGGGTCTTTTAAAATTATCCTCATTTTCTTGTTTTCATGTCAGTTTTTTTCCTTTCTTCTCCTCCTACATTGTGAGCAAATTTAGTATAAAAGCTGAAATGGAATGCTATTATAAAATAATGTTACCATAGCAGCAAAAAGTAGTTTCAGTTTCTCACCTCCAGCAAAAATAAAAGGTGAGTTGTGCAGGATTCTTATCAACTACCGAGAAGGTAATCAGACAAAATCAATCTTCATCAATAATGAATGGGCTGCTCACACAAAGACAAATCTGTGGTGGTAAAGAAACCATCCTATTATTTACTGGAAAACTAGAAGTTGTTTGAAATAGTAACAAAGATGCTGCAGAAGTTGCAGATAAAACATTCTTATTTGTAATATCTGATCTTAGCAAAAAGATTATTGATGCTTTCTTGAATTTATCATTTGTATAACAAACTTGCTGTAGCACCTCGGAGGCGTATCATATTCATCATATGCTGATTTATCAATCAAGATATGGAAAGGGGGTTTTTTTGGTCTGTTCTTGACAGTTTCCATGTATAGCATCAGTGACTGGGGATATATTTGGAAGAAAGCAACCTAACAGGTTTTGGTTTTAATGTACTCTTAAGAAATGTTTATTCTGCTCACAGAGTTCATTTCTGAAATTCAGGTATTAAATTCCAGCCTAGACCTATCACCCAAACAAAGATAAATAATGAGATATTACTGGGTAAGTGCAGGTACATTTTGAGTACCAAGTGAATTAAAGTCAGTTCATAAATAGGTGATGAACCAGCTGTGAAAAATAGCATATATATATGTATATATATATATATATATATATGGATGAATATATATATTATCTATCCCTTCTGGAAGTTTCTACTGTGATTGTGATGTGAAAACTATAGTATGTCTTTAGTGGTCAAAGAGATCCCATATAGAGGTGATACTTTTAATGAGTGTCAGTTTTGAAGGGAATCACTGGATTTAATCTATTTGTACCAATTGCATCAATTGCAGAAATTTGACAGTGCAGGAATTACTGTAGTGGATTCCAGGTGCGTAGAATTTCATCTTTGATGATCTGTGGGGGGTGAATCAGGTCCAAGTATTGTCATTAAGAAGTTTTAAACAGGTGTGTGGTGATTGAATGAACATTACTTAGAGATGAAAACATGTCTTTTTGCTATATAAAGCAGAAAAAAGAAATCATACATTTTGCTCATAGTCCAGAAAGATTCAAGGAAAGTAGATTCAATTATTCAACACCTTCATGCTAGAGTTCTCTGTAAAGGTGATGGGTTGGGTAATTACCCTCTTTGAGGTTGTTGGCAGAAAAATAATCATTCTGACCCTCATTAATTTGCTTTTTAGAGATGGCATATTTTCATTTGCAACTTTAACCTGTGTCATGGTTTTGCCCCAGCTGGTAAACACCACAGGGCTGCTCACTGACTCCCCCACCAGCAGGATCAGGGAGAGAACTGGAAAGGGAAAAGTTAGAAAAGCCGTGGGCTGAAATAAAGACAATTTAATAGGGAAAGCAAAACCCACGCACACAAGAAAAGAAAAACAAGAATTAAGTCACTGCTCNACTTTTAATGAGTGTCAGTTTTGAAGGGAATCACTGGATTTAATCTATTTGTACCAATTGCATCAATTGCAGAAATTTGACAGTGCAGGAATTACTGTAGTGGATTCCAGGTGCGTAGAATTTCATCTTTGATGATCTGTGGGGGGTGAATCAGGTCCAAGTATTGTCATTAAGAAGTTTTAAACAGGTGTGTGGTGATTGAATGAACATTACTTGGAGATGAAAACATGTCTTTTTGCTATATAAAGCAGAAAAAAGAAATCATACATTTTGCTCATAGTCCAGAAAGATTCAAGGAAAGTAGATTCAATTATTCAACACCTTCATGCTAGAGTTCTCTGTAAAGGTGATGGGTTGGGTAATTACCCTCTTTGAGGTTGTTGGCAGAAAAATAATCATTCTGACCCTCATTAATTTGCTTTTTAGAGATGGCATATTTTCATTTGCAACTTTAACCTGTGTCATGGTTTCGCCCCAACTGGTAAACACCACAGGGCTGCTCACTGACTCCCCCACCAGCAGGATCAGGGAGAGAACTGGAAAGGGAAAAGTTAGAAAAGCCGTGGGCTGAAATAAAGACAATTTAATAGGGAAAGCAAAACCCACGCACACAAGAAAAGAAAAACAAGAATTAAGTCACTGCTCCCCACCCCACAGGCAGGCAGGAGTTCAGCCTTCTCCAGTAGAGCCGGGCCTCATCCCATGTAATGGCTGTCTGGGAAGACAAGTGCCATCACTCCAAACATCCCCCACTGCCTCCTTCTTCTCCCCAGTTTATACACTGAGCATGATGTCCTAGGGTCTGGAACATCCCTTTGGTCACTTGGGGTCACCTGTCCTGGCTGTGTCTCCCCCCAGCCTCCCAGGCACCCCCAGCTTCTGCCCCAGTGTGGCAGTATGAGAAGCAGAAAAGGCCTTGGCTCTGTGTAAGCCCTGCTCAGCAATAACCAAAACATTTTTATATTATTGACCATGTGTTCAGCACAAATCCAAAACACAGCCCCATACCAACCTCTGTGGAAAAAAATTAACTCTACCACAGCTGAAACCAACACAAATGCAATTAATTTTTTACTTATCCCTGTGACTGGGCACTGAGGAAAGATTGCTGCTAAATAAGGGTTGTCAGAATTTAAGGATAGCTTTTACAGAAAGATGTAATGAAAAACTAATTTTCCATTAATTCTATTCTACAAAGTTAAGGAGGAACTATTTTAGTATTTGTTCTGCTTTGTTTTCTTTTCTTCTTCTACTTCCACTTGGTCAAAATAGACTATCTTAAGTATGGGAACATAGGAAATGGTCAAATAATGGATCAAATAATCTCACTCACTTCAAACAACCTTATCATAAAATCCCATTCACATTGAAATCAATCTCCATTTTAGAACAGGAAGAGCTGTTAGCCCCTGGTCCTTCTCCCCTCTCCCCTTCATACTTATTTTACAGTCTTGCTTTTTCCCAGAAACAAGAAATCACGGAAACTTGTTACTACCAGCAATGTTAATCTTGCTCAGTAGGCTATATTAGTAGAGACACTAATTTTTACTACATAAAAATAAATCCAAATCAGTTTTATTACAGAAAGGATAGATGAGATATCTGTCTTAGAGAGTCTTTCCTCATGGAGGCATGTTTCTGAGATTTTCTAGAAAGGCATAGTTGAAAAATCATTTAAAAATACAAGTAGAGTAGTGTAATGATAATGAAAATTAAAAATTCTTTGTTCTTTCCAACTCCTAGGACTCCTTTAAATATGTTACTTCTCCTGTTTCTTTTGAAGTCTTGCCTCAAATCTTTTTTCATGTGGCAAACATGCCCTCAATTTCTAAATATGGGCTTTTAACAAAAACAACCCAAAAAATTCATTCCCTTCTCTGCCATTTTTACATCCATTTCCCCTTCCATCTTCAGATCCACTGACCAAATCTTTGCCCTGACATTCTCTGTATTGAAACTCTCTTTCATATCCTCTCCTATCTGACATCTTCTCTCTTGGGCTATCATCCATCTCAGGTTCTCTGACATTTCTTTCTGGATGGTTCACTGTCAGCTCAATGAGTACGCTGGAGACAGAAGTGCCCTTTGCTTTTCCCATCTTTTCTGTACTTATATGCCTGGAAATCATAGAGTCTCTGTCTATTCTAGGTTCTCTGCATTACATAAAAACTAACAACTATTTCTTAATTTCATTTAAGTATTTAAAAAAAGCTCATTAAGAGAAAGATAAAACAAAAATGTTTTCCTATATGCTGATATTTTCTAATACTCAGTATACTGTTCTATGGCAGCCCTTCAGGCATTCTAAAATGAAGATGACTAAATTTTTCTTGGCTGTTTAGCCCCTTTTCATGAAATTTCTGACTCATCTCTCATTTTTGTAGGTAGTTTCTCATTATTACCTTCAAAGTCCTTCACAGTTTCATTGTGTTTTCATATTAGATTTGTCCATCTTTCCCGTTCTATTGTTTTCTATCTAAACAAAATTTTTTTTGCCTATTTTCCCAAACTGAAAGTGTTTCCAAAGTATTATCCTTGCCTTTCCCATTGTTATATAACAGACAAAAAGTGAATGACTGATCTTTCAACATACATCCAAGAATTAAACCTCAAACAGGTTGATATTTGTGATTTCAGATTTATTCTGGTTATATGATGTTAGTTTAATCCTTTTTCTTTCTCTGCATTAACTATCTTGGATTGAATATTTCAAAATGCCGTCAGTCTATATTTCAAAAAAAGTGAAAGCTTTGTTTATATTAATATTTTCATATTTCTTTAGAATCACTAATTTATAACTACCTGGTTGTTCAATGAAGTAATATATGAAAAGACTTCAATTAAATTTCTGTTTCAGGAAAGTCCTTTACTTCAAAGAAAAATCTAAATAGTATATTTCCTAAATATTTTTTAAGCCAGCTGGAAAAATGCTGTAGCAGATGTACTTGTTCAACTTAAGATATTCAGTGTAACAGAGAAGGATTTTGTCTTTCACCAACTTTCAAACTGTTTTCTTCCAAAACACTCACTATTTCTTCTGTCTAATTAGCATCTTTCATACTGGACTGACATCACAATAATATGATTCAACACTATTAAGGTACAACATATATATCATAAGTTTTAAATTTTTATATCATAGCTCAGATATTGGGACTTGGATTTTTTCTTGCACCTCAAGTAAGTTAACCATCCTTCTTTTAACAAAACCTGATGATTTTGAATGCTGCTGTTGTTATTACATAGTTATAAAAAAAAATTTATGACAAGAAAATTTTCATCTATTTACTGGGAATACACTTCCCAGTCTAGAACCACTGGTTTACTCATGCTTCTTACTTCACGTTTGCATTCCCAGTAATGTCTTTGCTAATGTTTTTTACTTAGAGTAATATCATGATAAATAAATCAGGCAGGAATTACCATATGCTTCCCAATTCAGTCACTGATAATTCCATTATCCCTTATGTTCTCTAAATCCTCACATGTTTCCTTGGAAGAGGATAGCAATAGATCCTTTATAAAATCTAATTCATCTCACATACTGTCATGGTTTAGACACGCCAACAACTAAGCCCCACATAGCCATTTGCTCACAGCCTGCCACTGGGATGGGAGACATAATCAGAGGGGTAAAAGTGAGAAAACTCATGGGTTGAGTTGAAGACAGATTAAGAAGCGAAAGCTGCAAAAGCAAAACGGGATTCTTTCACTGCTTCCCATGAGCAGGAAGGTGTTCGGCCACCTCCAAGAAAGCTGGGCTCCATCACACACAGTGGTCACTTGGGAAGACAAACACCATCACTTGAAAGGCCCCCCCTTGCCCCTTCTTCCCCCAGCTCTGTATGTTGAGCATGATGCCATATGGTGTGGGAAATCCCTCTGGTCAGTTGGGGCCAGCTGTCCTGGCTGTATCCCTTCTCAACTCGTTTTGCACTTTCACTTGATATTCCAACAGTATTTAGACTTGAACAGTACTTTCTTTGTAATGTAAAAATACCTAATGTTGAGCTTTTGACAGGACACCCTCCCTTTTGGGGCTGAGGGTGAAAGAGCAGAGGCTGGCTGCTGCCTTGTTAAAGTCCTTTATTTCATAGTTCCGCAGTTTTCTGAAGGTAGAGTTTGAAGGGGATACATGATAAGGCAGCAGCAGCAACAGCAGGCTAACAGCAAGTAGAAAACACCATCTTCTTTCTTCTTCTTCTTCTTCTTCTTCTTCTTCTTCTTCTTCTTCTTCTTCTTCTTCTTCTTCTTCTTCTTCTTCTTCTTCTCCCTTTCCTTCTTCTTCTTCTTCTACTTCTTCTCCTTCTCCTTCGTCTTCTTTTTCTTCTTCTACTACTTCTTCTTCTCCTTCTTCTATCTTTTCTAAACTTGCAGAAGTGTGGATTTGTTAACTGACCAATAAAATTAATACATAATTCTAGTTTTCTTTTATTAACCTATCCTGGTCTAATTCTGATGATCCTAAATCTTACACAAGTCTTACATAGGTATTACACAGATCTGCATACACAATTTCTATCAGCTCTTATTGTTTATGTGAACACTTTATCTAAAAAATGGGAAAAGGATAGTTCCATCTATGTTTTGTCTAAAATACAGAAATTCTGTTAAAAAGTAAGACTGCTGCAGTACAAACTGTGTCTAAGGTCTCTTTGCTTTTTCCTCTAAGCTTTTCAATGCTTAAAGCACTTAGAATATATTTCTACTAAAAGTTAAAAATCTATATTTCTATTTCACTTTGGTGTGACTTCATGTATCTCAGCTTATCCAACGGTTTAAATTCAATCCCTGTGCTTTGAGCTTCCCCTGGGCCTGTGTCCAGAGGAGCTCTCACTCCAACATCTCCCCCTCCTGTTTGAACCATGTAGACTCCTTTAATAGCTTTGTTGATCATTTGTCGAATACATTGAAGCAAACAAGACACCATTATTAACACAACTATGATGATAACTAATATGTAGAAAACCATCTTTAAAAGCTCTTTTACCCATGCTGTTAAATTCCATCTATCAAGCAGATTATCTAACCACGTTCCACCACCAACTCTAATCTTTGACACACCTTCTTTAAGTTGTTGAATACTCTTCTGGATGTATTCTGAATGATCAGATAAATTCATACAACACATTCCTTCAAAATCTTCACACCCGTGTCTATGTGCTAATAAGAGGAAATCAATTGTAGCCCTGTTCTGCAAAGTTGCATGTCTGACATCTTTGGTATCTGTTAACATACCACTTAATGCAAGGGAAGTAGCATTGAATTCCTTACTCAGCCAACACCCTAATCGGTCTAATTGTTTCAGTGCTGCTCCTGAACCAAGTTGTGGTAAAAGAAGAGCTACTGGGAGCCTTTTTGCAAGACCCCAGGGTACAAAATTATCATTACAATCTGGCTTATACTGATGAACAAACCTTTTACTTCTATGTCTCATAAAAGCAAGCATTTTTGCACTGGGTGTTAGCAAAGTAAGTTTTCCCAGGCTACATGGTCCACCAGTGATGTGTGCTGGGATAGCAGGCCAAATTCTATCTCCACAAATGAAAAATATTCCACGTGGTAATTGAAAGGGAGTATCATATACAGATTGAACTAAAGAAGTATGATTGCACCATGAGGTCTGATTTTTAAATAAATTGTGATAAGGAGTAACATCCTTAATTAAAGATTGACTCTTCTTTGTATAATTAAATTTGACACAAAAGGTCATATATGTAGAACCAAGGATCTCTAGTTCCTGAGATTCAGAAGATGCTTGGGGAAGGTGAGGAACCCACCGGTCCCATGCATCGACTGGATTGTTGTTCCACACATTTGTCCCAACAAAGGGACCTTGAATAGCTTCATCAATTTCTATTGCAATTGGCCAAACATCCACTGGCATACTAACCAAACAGGTGGAAAATGGCTTCTCAGGGGTCGTGTTGGACAAACATATGGCATCTAAACCTGATGCATTAGCTTAAGTCACCCAAACATTTGCTTTAGGTTGACTAACCGGTAAATCTGCATGGCTAAAATCAAGCAAAGCAAAAAAGCATAAGCATAATTTTCAATTCAGTTCCATATTCTTCTTCTGCTATCATCTGACAAAGAATTCCACAATACTACTGATTTCCACACCCAAAGTTTACCATCTTCTGTAGATAGAATGCAAGATGTCAGGCATAGGTGATGATCTCTGTACAATTCACGTCTGTGTGCCTGCTTCTTTATTTTTGGGGTTGTCAGCATTTCTTTGCACTTGATAGGGTTTCAGGTTCTTTGCTGGAAGCCATCTGAGTTGACTGCCTGTGGAAACACAAGCAAACGCTTTGCCCCATGTTATTAGAGTAAATGGACCTTCAATCTGCCCTGTTTCTGGGTTTCTAATCAACACTGGAGGATTTTCTTTTAACTTTGCCCTTGTACTGTTAGAGAAATATCTGAAAATTGGAGGATCAGGTTCTGCAAAGGAGCTGTTTAAAAAATTAAAGAGATACAGAGCTTTGCTCAACCTCATCTGTGGTGTTGCCTGTGCCAACCCTCCCTTTTGCTGATCTAGAATACCTTTTAAAGAGTGACATGTTCTTTCAAAAATGGCTTGACTTGTGGGAGTGTAGGGAATACCAAAAGTGTGATGAATTCCCCAATCTTTTAGAAAATTGGCCAATTTCTTTGCTGTTTATGCAGGGCCATTGTCTGTTCTTGTCTCTGGAGGTACCCCTAATGAGGCAAACGCTTGCAAAAGATGCTGACAGGCGTGACTGGCGGTCTCACCTGTACGTACTGAAGCAAAGACTGCACCTGAAAAGGTATTCACTGATACATGGATATTTTTAAATTTCCCGAAAGATGGGTATTTGGTGATAAATGTCTGCCACAACTGCAAGCTTTGCAATCCTCATGGATTGACTGCTCCTGTTGAAACAGGAGGCTGTACAAGTTGGCAGTCAGGACAGGCACTTATGATTGCTTTTGCCTGATCCCTAGAAAGATTAAACATTCACATGAGTGTTTGTGCATTTTGATGAGAAAAAACATGACTCAGTTTTGCTTGTTCAAAAATGTTAGGCAGGGTATTAACTACAGCCACTGTCAATTTATTGGCTCTTGCATTTCCTTCTGCCAAAAATCCTGTAAGTGAAGAATGTGCTCTGATATGAGAAAAAAAATATTGACTTTTTCTGTATTGTAAAATTGAATAGAGGCATGTAAGATAACAACATAGACTGTCATTACTAACATATTTTAAAACTGACCCTTCAATTCTTTTAACTATATTTGCTACATATGCAGAATCCGTAATCAAATTAAAAGGTTCTGGGAAGAGCTGAAATGCTCTAACCACAGCTGCCAGCTCTACCACCTGAGGAGAACCTTCTACCGTTTGGATATCTGATTACCATCTTTTGGTTGTTTGGTTTTGCCACGTTATTACTGACTTGTGTGTCTTCCCTGAGCCATCAGTAAACACTGTGACAGCTTCTAGAGGCATTTCACTTAAAATGGTTTTTTCCCTGAAGCTTAATTTTGCTTGCAATAGCTTGTGGCTTGGGAAGTGGTTAGAGCAGGCACCTCTGTAGTTTAACAATGCAATTTGTAAATCTTCTGATTTTTGCAAAGCCCAATCAAAATACTCTCTCTTTAAAGGCATGTAGATTATTACAAAGTCTTGACCTGCCATGGTTAACAGCCTTTCTCTGGCTCGGATTATGATCTGAGCCAACATTTCCATGGTCATAAATATTGTTTTTGGGGAGCTGTAAGGCAAAAAGACCCATTCTATTTATTATCAGCCAAGGATCTCTTTTGGAAGTGTCCCACTGGATTATGAGACCATACAGCTGCATCTTCTCTCCTAGCACTGCGAGAAAAAAGGTAGGGATTCTACACATTGATGAGTTTGTCTTTGTTGAAGAGCTTCAGTGACCTGATGAAGGTAAATCTTACACAACTCCTACATAGGTATTACACAGATTTGCGTATACAATTTCTATCAGCTCTGATTGTTTATGTGAACATTTTATCTAAAAAATATGAACAGTATAGTTCCATCTATGTTTTGTCTAAAATAAAGAAATTCTTCAAAAGGGTAAAACTACTGCAGTACAAACTGTGTCTAAGGCCTCTTTGCTGCAGATTGTTAATGTTTAAAATACTTAGCATATATTTCTACTAAAGGTTAAAAATCTATATTTCTATTTCACTTTGGTGTGACTCCATGTGTCTCAGCGTATTCAAAGGTTTTAATACAATCCCTGTGCTTTGGCTTTTCTCTGAACCTGGGTCCAGAGGAGCTCTCACTCCAACAAGCCCAGAGCTCCAGGGACACTGCAGCTGCAAAAGGCAGGCCAAGGCCAGCACAACACTGCCCCAACATTGCTCCCTCCACACTTTCCTCCTTGGCACCAGCTGTATTCCCCTGTGGCACTTAACACCCAGTCTTGGGCTAGGATTAGGGTCAGGGTTACGCCTAGGGTTAGGGTTCAGAAAACCACAAAGCCCAGAGCTCCAGGGCTATTGTATGTTATACAATGCTATATTGTATAAATACATATATTCTAACATACACACATATTTATAACTGGGTTAAATAAATTTAAGGAGCATAATGTGTGCTCATTCACAATGGATATATGGGTACGTAGAGTACCAATGTTATGTGTACTCATGGCTTTTCTAATATCCAAAAATAAGCTTTATGATATAATGAATTATATAATTACATTCCAGAGTTACCTGCAGAAACTCTAGCTCTCATTCTTTCACTAGAGGGAATTGATGGTTTTGTCACACAGTTGGAAGTTACAGCTATTTGACTCCAGGCAGGCATTTATTTCAGCATCTGTAAGGGGACATCTGATATTCTTTATGACTTATGATAGATGCAAATATTTCACAATGATATGCAGTGTACAGACTTCTCGATTCAGCCATCTGAACTACATAGCAGTCCAGTGTTAATGCAGAAATGAACCCTACTGGTAGTTAGCTAGCATTTCTTCATGGTTCTTCATTTAGTGGAAAGAAGACCACCCTGTGTCTATTGCTGCATCATGGTGGCCAAGAAAACCAGTATTGCCATTGCTAGTAGCAGACCAGTGGTTAAAATTGTGCTAACTTCACTGAATGCTAAATGTATCCTGCTTTAGCCTCAAATTGCTAGAATACTGGCCTGTGTGAACTAGAGTTTGGTACCAGGTATCTCTTGTTATGATACAGTTTAAGTGTGAGATAGTAGTGCAAGTCTTAAAAATATAGGCACGAGTTGGAGAAAAAAAACCACTACTTGCCAGCCAGTCACTGAAGGGATGATCCTTGCCAGCTGTGAAAGGACGGCTTCAAGAGCTACAAAAAAAAAAAAACTAGACAAGTGAAAAAAACTATAAATGAGCAGCAGCATAACAACAGCCCAGCGGGAGCCAGGCATGTGCTCTCAGGTTGCCTGCTAGGCNGCAGCAGCATAACAACAGCCCAGCAAGAAGCTATATGCAGCCCAGTCTCCCTAGTAAGTCCATGCCATAAAAAGGGACCACCAGCAGAAGGAAGAGGGGTGGGAGATGGCCACCGTGGGAGCTGTGGTTGCAGAAGCACTGCAGGACAGCGGGAGCCAGGCTCTCAGGTTGCCTGCTAGGTGTGGGCTCCAGCTTTCCCTTCCTCCTGCCCCTCATCTGTTTCCAGAGTGCCCTCGGGGGACCTCGGACCTGCCTGATGGTTGTTCCGGGCTGCATGTGATGCTACAGCTGAACATATGTGTGTGCCCGAATGCATCTTTTTCCTCACAAATCCTGCAGATTTTTCAACCCAGCTGAGTAGTTAGGATTTTGGGCAACAATGTTACACTTCAAGATACAGAAAAAAAACCTTCACATCAACCTGTAATGCAGACAGCAGAACTGAAGCACCTCACTATTTTTTAAATTCCAAAAATTTCATTAAAAAACTGTTGTAAGGTGTTAGAATCCTGTAACGGGCCCCAGCCAAGTTCACTGCAAGAATTCATCCAGGTTACAGAACTGTAAGCTATTCTAATTTGGGAGAGAAGCAGTTTGGAGAACAAGATAACAAGACAGCAAGAAAGTAAACAAAGAAGGACTACACCATCTCGGACTGTAACCAATCTAGGTCTCCGACGAGTGCGTGCAAGGCGTGGACAAAGCGGGGGGTCCAATCAGGGCGTGCGTGACCGCGTGAACGGCTACTGCAGAAATGCATAAGAGTATTGTACTGTAAACACTAAAGGGTCTCTTGTGCAATCATATTGGTTCGTGGTACAAGGGTCCCGTGAGCTCCTACAAAAAACTAAAAATAAGTGTATTATAAAAATCAATATCTAGGCTAGAAAAAAAAATGGGTTATGCATGATAATGAGTTCTTCTGGAATTCCTAAATAACATATTTCTTAGAACCATGAACTTCAGATTCAGGCATTTTGCTCAGCAGTTTGTAGTTCAGAAGTTTGCTCCTGTGTTATATTTAAATACAAGGACCTAGACCTATGTTCTGTGTTATATTTTAGTAAGGTCAAGTCATACATCATGATAAAATATTTGCTCCCTCTCTTTGTAATATCTATAATATATTAGGCAGATAAATATGAGGGAACCAGTGGCTGATCTTCCATGTGACTTTCATACCAGCCGATGATACTTCATGCAAAATTTAGTGAATTACCATTCACTTTACTTAAATATTGCATTGAAATAAATTTCTTTCTTTATTGTAATTTCCTATACTTTTTAAAAAATTTATATGTTTGGAGGACAAGTTTATCACTAATATTGAAAAACTAATCAATACAACAGGAGAACATTTGAAATATCTCCCTTCATTAAAACTATCTTCAAATCTGAAAGCAGTAGAGACAAGAGAAAAAAAGGACAAAAAAATGTCACCCTACTTGCAGTCAATTGACAAGAATAGAGATATCAGAGCTATACTGATTTGCAAAGGTAAGATTAGTTTATTGGGTGTTAATTAAGTAACAAATATATATATAATTGTTTTCATCCAATTGTTACCATTTTAGAAACCTAGATTATTATTGATTGTGTAAACTTATTTCTAATATGAGAAACTATTCTCTCTGGACCTCTGCCAGATTTGATCAGGAACAAATGAGTTTAATACAGAAGTTTGCTCAACTTTTTTCTCTTTATTTAAGTGTATTTTGGCAGGAAATACAAGTATTAAACCTCCTTTAATTTCTTACTTGTAAACGCACTTTATATTTGCTCAAGATCTTGTATCTGGTTTCTCCTTCCATTATTGCCCAAGCATTTAGAAGAATATGAAGTCAGTTTTTCACTGTAAAAGGTCATAAATGAAATGGAATGCAGCCATGCTGACAACAAACACTTTGCAGATCTATCTGAGGCCATTTAAAGGCTGTTTACTTTTGGATGAAGGATTACCTATTAAATCTGAAAGAGGTTGCAAGCTGAATAAACACCCTCTGGTAGGGTCAGTGATCCTTACTGTCATGCAGTAGAAGGAACAAGAATATTCTAGGTCGACTGGTGATGCACCATACATCTAAATTACACAAAAAAGATTAGAAGGTGCTGAGGTGAAATGGCATTAACAGAAATGCCAATTTTCAAGAGATTTGTTCAGGAAGGATGTGGTTAAAAATAAAAAGGATGATTAAGTCTTTTCATGTAAATAAAAACATCAGCTACACTCTCCTAGAGAGAGGGCAAGGGCAATGCGATAAATATAACTCAAAGCAACTCACTGGGTGCATCTGTAGGCATGTGACTATAAAAGACTAGTTCATATGATCCTCCCAAGTCATTTCAGTGGAGTAACATTAAAAAAAGCATTAAAGGATTTTGTGTTATAAAGATTTTAAGCCATGTCCCTTTGCTATACACATGTGGAAAAATAAAATCTAGAATGAAGGAAGGATGAAGAAATGGGTCTGCAAATTGATATTAAATAAATATGGTTTTTATAATCCTGATCAAGAAGGATTTATTGAAATGTGGCATGCTTTCAACTGATCTGAACAAGATCTGAGAAGTGCAGCCTGCAGCACGTTTGCATTAGTTGTAGGATGTGTGCCACTCTCACATCTGTAAACGAAGTCCAGGTCTTAGGGGTCCTTTCACTGATGTTTGATGGTTTTGTATGTCTGTCGAACAGAATAAGTGTCAAAATCCTTTCCTATCTTCTTTCTTTGATTGTGGCATAGACTATGAGTATACTTGAGCTACCAAGATAAATGTCATCGTTTATAATCACTTATGTGAGGATACATTGTTCTGCTTTAACTCGTAAATACTTTTTTTTTTAAGAGAGGACACATCCAGTGCATGTTTAGAAGTAATTTGAATCAATACACTGTGATCTTTTTCTTGTTCATGACTTCAGAATAAATTTCTGGGGTAGCATAATGGATAGAAATTATTAATTTTTATTTCACTGATTTATTGCCACTGAAATGAGAGTAATTGTTCTATAGCAAACCTTCAACTCCTTTCCAGTGCACTATGCTGTGGAGAGAATTTACATGTATGTTCCAGTTTGCTCTGGCTACTCTGGTCAGTGCTATAAATAATACAGGATATGCAATGATACATATTTGAACTGAACTGTAGATATTTTACATACTGTTCACCTGAGCTTCTAAGGAGCTTTTGAAAGTCAAATCTTTGCCTTGGCTGTGGGTCCTGAGGGTGGAAGTACCCAGCTGATAAAGTCAGTAAGAAATAAGGTTCATTGTAATATAACACTTTCTTGAAGGCAACTGCATGATTAATTAACCTTCAAAACTAGATCAATGATGCCAGGTTATTATCCATTTAGACTGTTTTTGTGTTTGCTTTCTTTATCAACAGGCTATGCTCAGTGGGAAAATTAATGGTAAATAGAAAATTTATTTTCCCTCGCTTTGTGCCAAGAGGGTTTAAAATTAGATAATTGAGATAGATTAGACATCTGGCATCAAATCTGACCTCTTTCACCGTTCTGTTTGAATGCATTATATAGTGTATAACATCAGTGCCCTCTGCTAGGATAGGTTTAAAGTGCAAGGCAACTAAAAAATACTGTTCACACATTATGATAGAAATTCTTAAACATAATCTCAGAACTTCTATTAGTTGACACTTTAAATAGCATCATGGAAAATATTTCAAGCATTTCACTGGATTTGGGTCCATTTACTTTTTCTAGATTGAAAACAGGAGATTATAGCTCATGAAGGATTTTCTCCTGAATTCTGCTCCTAAATATTTTAATCTTTTCATCACTGCCAGATTGCAGAATCACAGAAAAACAGAATGCCTGGTTAAGAGTTGATTTTTTTCTCTATCTATGACTTATGTATTTAATTTTCAAAAGTATTTTTTAATTTTTATTGCTATTTAGATTTGTAGATCCATATGTAAAAATGTCAAATTCTTTATCTTCTTCTGATTATATTTGAATATATATTTTTATTGAGAATGGTGGGGTGATTACTTTTTTCTACCAGTGATTTTAGCTCTATTAATCTTTCCTTCAGCCCTGTCATCGATAATGCTTTAGGCTGCAGTTGAGCTGTCTGTTGACTGTATTAATATGAATACTGTTGTTTGTCACCTCATTTATTTCAGTGTTTTCAAGATAATAACCTGTTCTTCAGAAAGAATGGAAAACTCATTTGTTCAGAATGGGACAGTATTTTGGTATTAAGAAATTCAATTTATTTTGGATATTTTAGGACTGCTCTTATATTTTCTTGAATGCAGTTTCTCTAACTTTGTTGAACTCAACCTCTGTGGGTGAATTGTCCCCGTTTTAATGCCTTTTTGCACCTCTATAAGTATAAATTTAGTAATATCCTTTGTCCTGCAGTAGATATGCTGCTCTCCCTTTCACACACAAATAAAACCATTAAATTATGCTCCACATAATCATGTTACATGATATATGTGCCATGTAATGAGAATTTATTCTGCTGTTGCTATGTTCTATTACTTTCTGCTCCACTAAGTAACAACCTCATGCACCAATACATGTTAGGGGTGGAGCAGGGGTGTCTGGAAAGAGATGCAGAGAAGGGATCTGGGGTTCCTGGTGAACATCAAACTCCCCATCAGCCAGCAATAAGCCCTTGCAGCAAAAGCTGCCAAGAACCGGCAGGGCTGCATTAGGCAGTGTGGCCAGCAGCTCAAAGAGCAGCTCCTGCTTTGTTCAGCCCTGAGGAGACACGGCTGGAGTGCTAGGACCAGGGCTGGGCTCCCAGCAGAAAAAAGACATGGATTTAATAGAGGGAGTCCAGTGAAAGGACATGAATGCATTGTACAAAAGGAAATTACTGAAAAATCAGGCTATTACATAATAAAGAGCAGTCACCAAAGATATAGGCTGAAGCTGTAGCAGTCTAAAGCTGTATCTGTGTCTCAGTGACACCATGGGACAGAGATATTCTCAGTTCTACCTACCTGTGCACTCCTCTGAGTCTGCCCTTGCTTTGAAGAATGACAATTTCACACCAAGAACAACTGGTACATTGAAACACTTTAAAGTGACTCTTTGACTCATATTACCATATAATTTGAATAGCATGACTCTCAGGACCCCAGTTTTAAACTGTGGATGCTGATGCTCTCAGTGGATTTTCTGTGTAACTACCTTACAAGTGAAACCAAATGAGCTTTTCAGATATTAGAAACTTTCCTGTAGACTTTTACACTGTAGGATGGTCTCAGAAAATCTAGTACAAAACAGTATTGGTAAATTATTGCACATGTCTTCTGCCAAAACAGTACTAAGCCATCAAAAAATTAACTGATATATGATGGGTAGGGGGGAGGAGGGGACAGGAGAGAGGGAAGAGAGCTGACATAGAATCATTAAGGCTAGAAAAGACCTCGAAGATCATTGAGTCCATCTTCCTCGACTTCTCTTGAAACTGTAACTTTGCATAGACAATTTGATTTTAGGTGTCAGGAAGAGAAAGAATATACAAAAGTAACATTATGTCAACTAGTGACTAATTTGCTATGAAATAACAGAGATGTGGATGGACTGATGAGTCCTGGCCAAATTTTTCAAACTCCTGCATTTAAAGATTCATGAATAAATCGAAACGAAGATAACTAAGTGAAAATGTACTAATATTTAAGGGTGAACACCTTCACTTCATAAATATAGTTGTTGCTCTACTTTGCGTCTAAGTCCATTAGTGGGAGTTTACATTCTTGATTCATTACAGATTAATGCTTTAATATTCTGACCCCAAGAGAGATATTTTATTCCTTAATATGAGGACAACCTGCTGTAATTCTGCACAGTGTCTTAAGCATATTCTCTGCAGGAAAATATCAACAACTCAGTAATTAAGGCCAGATCAGTTTTACTTAAATGGCATCTAAATAATTGTAGGACTTTTTCTCTCTTTTTTCACCCAGCAGTGTAACAATTCAGACTGTCTTTTATTCAGCTCATTTAGACTTCAGTCATTAACTTGCATCTTGTTGGATGGCCTTAGAGTTGTCCTGAAAGCAAAAATTCTACATTTGATCAAACAACATGCAGTTTGAAAAGTAAGACTGTAGACTGGATTCAAATTGATTGAACATTTAAATATCTTCCTGAACATATACTGAGGAAAACCAAGCATTTGTTAGATACTGTAAAATCTTCTTACACATGGATTTAACACTCCCCAGTGCAATTCAAACATGTTCTTCCTTTCTGCTTCCACACAGAAAAAAAAGCAACACGAAGTTGATAGCTTTGTATTATGTATATGTCATTTGAGATGTGGAGTAAGAGGATTTCTTTAGATATTTGTAAAATTGTTGCAATAAAAAACATCTTGTTCATGACATACTCCATGAAATGCTTCAATATAGATTTTTTTTTCTGTTCATTTTACAAGGTCAGGTCATATTCTGAATATTTTTAAAAATGGATGTCACAGATGCCCTAAATGGATTCATCCAAAAGGAGCAATCCCTTTTTAGGTCATCCCCCCACCCCTCCCCAGTCTTTTCTCTTCTCTCAAGAATGTTAAAGCAGGAAAAGCAGTGATATTAAATTCAGATATTGTATACTTGCAGCTGTAAGTTTTCTCCTCTGGACAAAAATTATCTTCTGGGGATTTATGTTCACAAAAACACTCTTGGATTTGTCCAGCAAAAAAGAATGAAGCATTGCCATTTATTGATCTGGTCCTAGACCTTTTTCACTTGTTTAATTACAATCATGAGTTCTCCAAAATGCAGTCTCTTTTTTCTATCATAGTAGTTCTTTGTCTATATATTTAAATATCTTTAAATTTTATGTATTTTTGATCTGGAATTTTATGATGATCAAAAAATCTGAAGACAAAATAAACGTAGAAATATACTTAACTTGGATTTAAATCTTAATAGGATAACTCATTTCAGTACACTGCAATGGTCTTATATGTTCTCAAAAAGAAAAGAGAAACAAATGAGAATGTGGATATGGAAAATTATCTCTTTGAACATAATTTCATCGTACCTGATACAGTAAGAAACTAGAAATATTTTCCATTTTAATTATTAATCATGGCAGAATAAAGTCCTAAAAATAGCAGGTTATTGGAAGAAGCCATGTTCCATGAAACTGGAAGTCTTCATTCGATTGAGGAGAGGAAACACTTTATTGATAATTTTCTTTGAATAACTTCACTGAATTAACACTTGGACAGAACCTTGAAAAAAAAAAAGCAACCCAACTACATATTTTTTTCTTCCTGAGGGGCAATGTATGGAGAGAATAAATACCAGCAAGACTTTTGGGAAAGTAGAATGACAACTTTGTGGCTTCAGCCTTAGATGCCCACAAAAAAAGTAGAAGGGCAGGAGGACATGTAACAAACTTGGTTAAACAGCCATTGTGATGTCAGAATATTTAAATAGAATTCTATCAAAATAGAAAAAGTAGTCCATGAAATTGGATAGAATTGTGAGTAAATTCAACATTTCAGTGTCTATTTCTAAGACAAGATAGGATCTCAGGTGGTGTGACAATTTTCATGATATGCAGTTGCAAGCTTCCCTTTCCTGTTTACTCTGTAAAAATCAAAAACTTCATATTGGGCAAAATTTTCACAGATAAAGAAAAAATATTTTGATTTGGTCGACAAGAAGTTCAACATGACCTGTCAATCTGCACCTGCAGCCCAGAAAGCCAACCACATCCTGAGCTGCATCAAAAGAATTGTGGCCAGGAGCTGAAGGGAGGTGGTTCTGCCCCTCTGTTCTGTTTGGGTGAGACCCCACTCGGAGTGCTGCACCAGCCCCGGGACTGTGCATTGGCTTTTGGTGGCAGAGCAGGCTGGAAGGTGGCTTCTCTGAGGAGCTGCCAGAAGCTTGCTCCATGTCTGACAGAACCAGAGCCAGCTGACTCAAGACAGACCTGCTGCTGGCCAAGGTCGAGCCCACCGGAGGCAGTGGAAGCAGCTCTAGGATAACGTGTTTAAGAATGAAAAGAGTTATAAGAGTTATTAAGAGTGAAAAGAGTTATAAGCAATTGTGGCCAGAGAAGAGCAGAGTAAGAATATGTGAGAGGAGATTGCTTTACATTATATGATGCTGAAGAATCAAGTCAGAAAAGTCCTCTCATGCCTATATAACACACAGGCCAGGGAAAAAAACTAGTGGTGTGTAATGTAGATCTCCAATCTAAAGCAGACCTTTTTCACCTCAGCTGTTTTTAACTGGAAGAAGAAGTTACAGAACAGAAGATAAATACAAGAAGCTGCTACTTCTGCACTGTACTTAAAAGTGCTGTTGAGCAAGGTAATTCACACTTCACATCAAGGCCCTTGGGAATTGTTGGGGACTCTGACACAATATTAATTTTACTTTAATGATTTTCCTATTTTCAGAAACTCCTACATCTAGGGATGTATTGCTTATATTTTTCAGTAACTTCTCTTTCTACTTCATATATAAAAAAGAATGAAAAATTACATACAGCATAAAGAATTTGGTGCATGCAACCCTAAAAAAAATTAATCGTCCCCAGAATAATGAAAAAAAATAAAAGTAGCTATTAAGCATTTTAACTATGCTGGTGTTTGATACTGCATTGACAGAGGAAACAGTTAGTGTCACTGGTAAAGGGAACAGGTAAAATAGGAAGGTGAAAAAATGCAAAAATAAAATGTACTGTTTTGCTTGTGAGAGATGTTTCTTTTTTCTACATGTTGGGTTCAAAAAAGTCATGAAACTATTTGAATTCAAAACTGAGTAATTTTGTATTTTCAGGTCAATCAAATGAGTATCATAATACATTTAGTACTTTTTGAGGGACCTGGCAGTAATAAAATTGGTACTTCATACTGAGCAGTTAGTTTTTTAACTGATATTCTGCACTTTTAGCATCTGACCATAAGAAATCCTTATAAGCAGGAGTTTAAATTCCACCTACTCTTCAACCAAAGAAAAGGACTCTGAATTTAAGGAAAACTGAAGAACAGTGTACTCTGTTCCATTAACAAAGAGAAGAATGTGTCAATCTCTGTAGTCTTGTTGGAGATTTCTTTCTGGAGGTCTGAAGAAGTGAAGTTGCAAAATAGAAAGCAGGCAGAGAGAAACGTTTGAGGAATCCAGGCCTGCCCAACAGATATGAAACAGAAAAAAGTTTTATAGAGACAATAGATGTGGATGTAGCAGAAATACAGTGGGAGAAGCATGTAACAGAGAAACCCTGTGATCCACGCTTCAGAGCAACACTCAGTGTTTTAAGCTGTAATTTCGTTAAACTGACATGAGAAACTGGACTTGACTTTTAAAATGAGTAGTTGTGATATACTTTATTCTATGGTGATTAAAATAACAATGTGTTTTTACATCTATGCTGTCACTTTCATTCCTGAGGAACTGTCAATTAAAGGCTTGTGCAGAAGGCTTTGATTAAAAAATATGTGTAGACAGACTCTTCAAACAAAAAATACATAAACAAAGCACTCTTGCCCTTCTGTATTCTAGTCTTTGTATTCTTTTCTGTGGATAAAAAAAAAAATCACATGAAGAGGTTCATTCTCTCCTTAGACCAGGCTTTTGATAATGCATCTCCAGTGGGACTATGTATGTGTATAGTGATTTTCTTAGAGCAGGTGGAAGGTGAAAATGTCTTGGCAGAGTGTGTATATTTACTCAGAGATCCTGTCCAGGTCTTATTCTCAGTGTTGTAGATATTCAGTGCATGCTCTTTGCTTTATCTGATATACACTTCAAGGTTGCAGGGGAATACATGTATAAATATATATATATATATATTTTTAATATATTTATATTTAATGTCAATGACAGATGAATACTGGTTGTGTTTAATGAAATTATTATACACATCATAAGAACAGTTTTTCTCCAATTCCCTTCTGCATTCCATTTTCTGCAGTTTTCCATTATTTCAAAAATATATTCCAAAAATAAGGAAGCTACAAACCAAATAATGATAAAAACCTAACTTGATAGAACTAAATTAATAAGAAAATTTTCTGAGAAGCTTTGCAGGAGTGGTTTTGGAGCTTTTTTTGGCAGGGAGAGATTGATCTTTCTGTGACCTTTTTAATTCACACAACACCTGGAACAGACTAAAATAATCTAGAGCCATTCAAAAATACAACTTTCATCAGTTAATATGAATTACTCTAAATAACATTATTAGATTACATGTGCAAATTCAGCCATGGGGGCAAAGGAAGACAGAAGACAAATACCAGAGGGAGAAAAGAATGATCGTTTCTTTTTTTTTCTCCCAGAGGGAATGATCCTTGATTGTTTGAGGAAACTCTCTAGGAAATGTGACAGCTTTAGCAACATAGATGGTTTGATTGCAGTTTGAACCAACGTTTCATCCCTTTCATGGTTGTGCTTTTATTGAAACTGAATTTCAGATTCAGACATAGAAAACATTAGAAAGAAATTTGAAGTGGCTAATTAGAATTTCAGGAAAACTCTACAGAATACATGCCAGGTCCTTGGCTGTATTTTGTTTCAACTCTTTAACAAGCCAGTTTAAATGGTTTTCCTTTCATTTCTAGAGGAATATAAAATCTCCATTTTATTGTGCAAAGGTTTTTTTGAGGCCAGCTATGCTTTTGATCCCTTATCCCAGAAAATCCACAAACAGGGACAGAATAATCACACAATAGAGACTTATCCCCTGTCCAGAGTCTTATCTAATTAAACGAAGAGTATTCTCTATATCCCTGTGGAACAAGGAACTACTAAAGATGACTCTAATTATAGTCCTGTTAATGTGTCCTGAAATGTTGCATGTCATCTGTCTATCATCTATTACAAGCTTCATATAATTTATGGTTAGAGAGGATGCAAATATAGTTAAGTGAATGTCACTGTACTTCATGGTAGGTGTCTAGATGTAACCTTTCCAGGGATTACTGTTTGGAATTATAAAAACATTTTAACGCCCTCCCAAACAGAATATTTTAGGCCCTAAATATTGAAATGTAGTATCTTCCTATTCTTATGAACAATTTCTGGACTTTGAAAGCTGTTTAGACATTTAAGAAAGCAAGCAAAAAAGGGACTGCATGAGTCATTTCTTGTCTAAAAGTAAAACTGGAGCAGGAACTCACTCTCAACTTTTATATGACTGTCACAGAGTCGTAGTTTATTGTACAAACCAGATTAAATTTTATCTGTCCTACATTTTTTCCGTGTGGGAGGTTTTGGCTATTTCAGGATAAAACAGATACAACCTTCATCCATTTGGTAGAAACTGGGTTATTTTGCCAGAAATAACCTAAAGCAATATTAAGCTTAGAAGGCAGCAGAGATGATAGGCCATGCCTTGCAGAGTTTGCGTAGGGTAGGTACACATACCTGATTTAACTTTCAATTTCAGTGTTAAAATAATTTCTCTTGATAGAGTTGATGTGTAATGTTCTCATCTCACATATATTTAAGTCCTTCCCCAGAACAGTACATGTTTTATTAGTTTCTACAAACCCAGATATTTTTTCACAATAAGGGAAGAATTCAATACTAAAGCATGGACATCTAAGTTTAGATGTCTAAAAGAGACTTATAGCCAACACAGTATGTTGCAGTTAACATAAAGCAGTGAGTAGAAGAAGCCTTCACATGATCCTGAAGGTGCTTATGCTTGAACAGATGAACAGCTGCCTATACAAGATTAACTAATTCATTATCATTCCACTATTTACAACGGGAGCTGATATCTAAACACCTGTATTTATGTTCCTGCAACCTTAATCTTTGAATACCTTTCAGGCGAAATGGTGATGGGATGGAGAAAAGGAAAGTCTATTGTAGATGTTCATGAAATACATGTGTATTGGATTTGTGTGGCCAGGTTTTGGTAGTGAGGGGGTCATAGGGGTGGCTTCTGTGAGAAGCTGCCAGAGGCTTCTCCCATATCCTGGCATGAGCCAATGGCAGCTGGTTCCAGGATGGATGTGCCACTGGCCAAGGCATAGCCAATCAGGAACAATGGTAACGCCTCTGTGATATTTAAGAAGATAAAAAAGTTGTTGTGCAGATATAATTGCAGCCAGACAAGCACAGAGTGAGAATGTGTAAGAGGAACAACTCTGCATAAACCAAGGTCAGCGAGAAAGGAGTGGGAGGAAGTGCTGGAGCTGGGATTCCTCTGCAGCCTGTGGTGAAGCCCATGGTGAAGCAGCTGTGCCCCTGCAGCCCATGGAGGTCCACAGGGCTGAGGAGATCCACCTGCAGCCTTGGAGGAGACCCACACCAGAGCTGAGGCTGTGAGCCCATGGGAGACCCATGCTGGAACAGGCTCCATGCAAGAACTTTTGGAGTCATGGAGAGAGGAGCCCACACTGGAGCTGGTTTCCTGGTAGGACTTGTGACCCTGTATTGGATCCACTTTGGAGAAGGCTGTCCTTTAAGGACTGCACCTCATGGAAGAGTGACCCACACTGGAGAAGTTCATGGAGGATGCTGGATCAGGGGAAAGACCTTTTCCCCAAGCAGTGGCAGAAACAACATACTGACAACATACAACATACAACTGATCATAACCCCCATACCCTGTCTCCCTGTGCCACTGGGAGAGGAGGTAGACCTTCGGAAGGAGGGAATGTGGTTTTAAGATTTATTTTACTTCTCATTATCCTGCTCTGATTCCAATTGGTAATAAATTCAATTAATGGTCACAAGCTGAGTCTGTTTTGCCCGTGACTGTAATTGGTGAGTGATCTCTCTTGGTCCTCATCTTAACTAACGAACCTTTCATTATATTTTGTCTCCCTTTTCCACTTGTGGAAGGAGTGATAGAATGGCTCTGGTGGGTGTCTGGCATTCAGCCAGGGTCAAACCACAAGAGCCTGTTTTGTGCCCAAAAAACAGATGAGGTTTTGAGATAAGGATAGTAATTGCGAGAGGTAATGAGCAAAACAAGTAATAAACAATGAATATTTTCCTTCAGCTCTGATGCAAAGCTAAGTAACTCAGACACATTTTCCTCAATGAGTTTTTCTTTAGAATTTTTAATTTATTGTTTTTGTTGCTTTCTGAAGTTATATAATTTAAAATCCCACTCAGGATTTAATTTAGAAGTGGCGTGAACAGTTCTAATTAGCCTCTGAATTTCTTCAGCTGGTCTAAGTTAGTGCTTGGTTTCTTTGACGAACAAGCTTTAAATAAACTACTTGGGTTGTTTGGATTTGTATTCCACAAAGTTATATTCTGCAACTGCTATAGTCAAAGATAAACCTTGATCTTGGAGGAATTGGCAAGTATTATGATTTTCTCTCAGAGAAGCTAAAGCAGAAACTCTAGTCTAAATTTTCTCCTAGTCTACTGGAAAGAGTAAAGTGACCCTCTGATTTTTTTTTAATTTTTTGTTTTCTGTCCCTGTTAATTCTCAAAGGCTGTATCCTCTCTGGCAGCTTGGCCTTTCAGTTCAGTACAGGGAAAAAAGTTACTCTTTCACACCAAAGTGTTGAGGCTAGCACAAGGGTTGTGTGCCAACCCCTGATGACCCCTCCTACCACCCAGTCTTCAGAGAACACATTCAAGATTGAAACTGGGCTACTGTAGAAGCAGGACTGTGAAATGGATGGCGTTAAGGAGTGGTGCCATGCATTAGGATTTCTCAGACCTGTCTCCAATAATGAGAAAATAGCAGCACCTCATGAACTCCTCTTCACATATCTGCAGGAAATCAATAGTGAATGTCCAGGAAAGGTTTACCTGTTGGTGTTCTGCACCAGCTCTTGAGGAGGCTGTGGTCAATGCTGTAGTCTCTAGATAGGCTTGTGTTCAAACTGAGTCTACCTTTGCCATACCAGGTCAGACAGTATTGGATGGAAATTCATTCTGACCATGTTAGACCTCTGATTTGGTCCTACTGATGCAAATAAATCACCACAATTGACAATGAGATTAATAAGTGATTAGAGAGTAATCAAATACTTGAATGTTAATTCTTTTCTGATAAATAGAAATTCAGAGGAAGGAGGAAGATCTACCTGTTTCCTCACTCTGCCCTGCCAATCTTTCTGAATCCTGACTCTTGTGTCCTTGATTCACTCATTTCTCACTCTGTGCCAGCTCTGTACTGGAGAACTACTCTGGAGAGGTACATTTCAGACAGGATGCAGAAATTTTGTATATATTTCTGCTTCATTATACGTTTTATAATACTTCTTTATGCATTATATATGCCAGGTTTAGCAAGCATGTATCGCAGGCTGTTCTTCACTGTCTGAAGTGTAGTGTTAGGTTCTGATGTTAACCTATAACTATATGTCCAAGAGAAATTCAACTGAGAGTAATGAGGTGAACTTACACCAAAATTGTCAGAGATCTCTTGCAGTCAGCTACAAAACTGCATGAACCTTAATAACCTGTTCAAGTTGGGAGAAAATGAATTGGGAGAAAACATAGTGGAACTGATTTAATTGGGGGATTTCACAGTTAAATTAATTCTTTATTAATGCTTTTCTCTCAGTTTTACCCTAGTCACTATATAGAAAATGGAGAGAAACAAAAAATAATGACAAAAGGAATTTACTATAAACTACAGGAGAAATATTCTTTATTGGTCTGAAATATTAAAAGAAAGTGCATCAAGATTTTTCATTTGTCTAATACATATTACACTAGTCAAGAAGTTTACCTCTTTTACTGCTGGATAGTTTGCATATTTTCTTTTTATATAAATGCAAATGTAGTACCACAATATCTGTATTTTTAATCAGTTTTCCTGTTGACAGCAAAGCTGACCAAAACTTATGATAGATTTTATTTAAACAGAGTCTACCATATTTACGCTATTAAGAAACCAGGAAAACTACTCAATATACTTAGATTAAAAGTTGTTACTACCTAACCAGATTAAAGAAATCATAGAATGGTGTGGATTGGAAGGGACATTCAAAGTTAATCTTGTCCAACCTCGTCTGCCATGGACAAGGACATGTTTCACCGCATCAGGTTGCTCAAAGCCCTGTCCAATCTTGAACACTTCCAGGAACAAGGCATCCACATCTCTGGACAGCCTGTTTCGCTACCCTTATCTTAAAAAATGAGAAAAAGTCTAGTTTATATCCAATGTTAATCTGCCCATTTTTAATTCAAAACCACTGCCCCTTGTCAGTACAGGTCTTGGTCTAACTGAAACAGAAGCTAGAGCTGGAAATCCTGCTCTTTAGAGAAAAGTGGCTATGTTACAAGATCAAGTGCAAGCAGAGTTCATTCATCAGTTCCTTCTCCTTCCACAAGTGGGCTGGCATAATTGCACCTTGTTTTAAACTGTTTATGATGTTTGGCGTCTAAAACCGGTCTTCAAGTCAGATAAATCTCTGATGGCCTTAAACCAGCTACAGTCGAATAAAATATGAACTTTTCATCAGTTTCAAAGAATTTTAGTAAGTCTTTATACATTTGGGAAGAGGGGAATATGTTTTGTCTTCAGTTTAGGAATCTCATGCTTCAAAAATTCAGAACTTTTAGTAGCAAACTAAATAGTTGCAGCTTTTTCCTCAACCCTTTTTATATTACTTTTTAATTCTCACTTTCATAAAATAACAGAGTACAATAAAGTTGTTTCTACACATTAGCAATGGGATGCACATTCAATAAAGGGAGATTAAGACTGGTATTTTAAGCAGGGAGTTTATATTCCTCATCTTGTTTTTATGATTAAAATAAGCAGTCCAACATCAATATTTATAATGCATTCTGTTCATTTATTAAACAGTGGATGATTAAATTAAATAGAACTTTATCATCTCATTTGACTCTCTCTCGTCCAACAAGCCTGAAAAAAATATTTGAGTGGAAGTGAAGTTTATTCCGTTTTATAAAATGTAGTATCCTGATGCCACTATAATTTCTTTCTCCTTGGAAAGTCAGTATTGTGAATTTCACTGAATTGCAACCCTCCAGCTTTCCCAGCCTCTACTCAGAGACTTGTGAAAGACATCGTATTCAAGAAGTTGGTGATCTTGGACAGGATGTGCCTGCTCTAATGGGGCTTCTACTCAGAGAAAACTAAGAAGAGCTTTCTTAAGAATCTGTATGCAATTAATACAACCTGCAATTTAGAGTACCTTGGACCATTCTTGGTGAGACCCAGCAAAGGCCCTGCACTGGCCTACTCTGACCTCACTCCTTTGCCAGCCCAAAATACTTTTACCAATATTTATAGCTCTATTTCAGAACAAAAGTCTTTGCTAGAATATAGCAGACAGAAATGCTAGAATACAGCAGACAGAAACTAAATTTATTCCATGATTACACTCACCATTCTGATCTGGAAGTGTTTCAAGACAATTTTTCAACTCTTCCATGAAGCAAATTAATGTTTTAACAGGCAGCTTTAAGCTGCTAAAGCTTTTACAGACTATAAATTAGTGACATTTTCTTTTATCTTATTTCCCCAAATGCATATAATGTGTTATGAAATTCTAACTGTGCGCTATTAATTATTATCATCTTGCCCTGATAAGGTGTCAGTGTTAGTTTACTGATTGGTAGTAAAGAAACCTGGTTACAAAAGCAGCACAAATAAAATTATTTTATCCAGAGGCATCTTCTGTTTATAACAAGTCTATAATCACTACTTTTGTCATTTAGTTGTGACACAAGAGGCTTGCTTCATAATAAGACTACTAAGTACCGCCCTGCTTTTATATAAACAGTTAATACTTAATTGTTTGGGACATATTGCACATTTATCACATTTATATGTTTAGTTCAAATAAAACATGTTAGAGGGAGAATGAGTGACTATTTTGTAATTAAGACCTTATTTTCATATATGTGGTGCTATATCCTACATGTAAATTAAAAAATGGGTCGAGGCTCAACCCTGCTCAATACATGGTAGTTTTCAGGTTTTTGTGTGTAAAACTCATCAAGAGTCCTGAAGCTTTTTGTGCCTTATAAGCACACCTGGAAACTGCTCATCTGATTCATGATGGAAATGAACAGAAATTACTGTCTTGGTGCTGATGTGACTTACAGTCTGGATGTGTGGAACATAATATTTCTACTGAATAGTACCTGTAATTAGGAAACCCTGGAGTGCTTCCAGGCTCTTACAATCCCATGCACACCCCAAGTGAGTTTCAGGATAACACCAGGTAACAGCTATTGCGAGATGACAGCTATTCACTACAATTTCAGTTATCACAGAAGGAGAAGCTAAGCATGTAGACAGCGATAAGAAAGTGAGTAGTCAATCTTCACATCCCAGAAAATAAGTCTGTATGCAGTCTTTGCCACAGGAGGATTAATTCTTCTTTGGACCCTGTTCCACGCTTGTCAGCATAGCTTGATGTGTTGTCATGCTATTGAGGGCAGCCCCCTCAACACAAAAGAGCCCCCAGCTGCTTTGGGCCACCTTTGTAGAGCCTTAGAAGGTGAAAAAGAAGGGACCTGCTCAATTGCAAGGCACTACAATATTTACTGTATGATCAGGTAATATACAATCTTTTATTTTTCTAATTTTTTTTAAATTCAAGTTTGGCTAGATTATATCATTTGGTATTATATTATATTATATTATATTATATTATATTATATTATATTATATTATATTATATTATATTATATTATATTATCCAGTGTATATTCAGACATAGAAAAATAGAAGAATCTGACTCCTTACCTTATCAACTTACTTTTCCCTTTTTTTTTCTCTCCAGTGGAAGCAGAGTTGAATCTAGACGTGAACTAAACATATCAGTGAAATCTGTAATCTAGTATTTTATTACAGTATTATAAAATGAACCTGATTCACAGATTTTGAAGGTCTTTGCTTGGTTTGAAGGGTAAAACTTAAACAAAGTTTAAAAAACCCCAGGAATTTAAGCGGTATTATGCAAGGATCACTGGAAAGACTATTTCCACTGCAAAAAAAAACAACCCTAACTGATGTTGGAAGTTAAATGACATCACGATGATATTTTGTATTTTGATAGCAATGTATGTCTCTAGCTCAGTATATTGCGTAGAACCACAGCCAACAGTATATTCTGGGGCAAATGGAAATTGAAAACACAAGGAGCATATGGTGAAACTACCCACTCTGTCTAGTCATCTATGGCTCAAGAGACTTTCTCTTCCATAGTCTTCCTCTTTGCACTTGATAGCACTCAGAGGCCTGACAGCTTATGAAACCAATTGAAATTATTAAATTTCATGACTTGCAGTAGCAATTTGTGCCATGATGAAATTATAAAATGTGTCATGGAGTACTGCATAACGTAAGGCACTGTTTTGAGACTGCAGCATAGCCCCAGAGTTACCATAAAGGCAGATGTGAGATGGAGTGGGCTGATCTCTGCCATTAAAGCAGAATCTTAGTGCTGAGACCAGGTCGAAGAACAAGGAGTTGCACAGAAGCAACCCCCCTTCTGTGAGAGCAAGAACATCTGTCGGATATGTACTCAGAACTCAGTAGGGGAAGCCTGTAAGGGCAGAACTGATTCAGGCATGTGTTCCTCTGAGCACAAGAACTAAAAGTCACTAGTATATCAATCACTACTTAATAATTGGTTTTGCTAGCTTTAATACAATTGCTTTGGTACAGTTTCTTCAATATTACTTCATAGAGAACTATATTATAGTAGTTGTTATATCTCCTATACTGTGTAGTAAATAATTCTCATATTTTTATCTAATTATTTTAATAAATCATAAGCATTTATAGATATTGTTTGCCATCCTAATACCCCAGGACAAATTTGTATAAAGGTTCAACTACACCTATTTAATCTTTAGACATAAACTCTTACCAAAGTCTGAGGCCAAGACTGGATCCAGCCACACCCGGGCTCCCCTCTGAGAAGTGGTTTGGTAAGCATGGGGGTTCTTTCTGCACCTTGTGACTCAACAGGACGGCTTCTCTAAAAAACTTCGCCTGAAGCTCCCACTTTGTCCACAACACCCCCTCCCACAGGTTTTTGTATTTGAAGATACATCTACATAGCACTTTATAAGCAGTCTTGTGCTGAGCTCTAAGTCAAACATTTATTCAGCCAAAAGACATTTATCCATATTAACTGTGCTGTGCCTAAGTTTATAACACATTTGAACTTCTGAATCTTTACATTTGGAAACAGTGATAAGCTATTACAGTCAACAGATTTTGGATTAAGGCAGATCTTTATTAGGAAAAACTAAAAAATGCTCAGAAAGTATAAAAATATAATGCAGACATGGACTTTGTTGTGGTTTGATTACTTTCATTAGTCAATTTTCTTTCCAGCATAACCCAGGAAACAGAAAATTACTGTTATAATGGACTTGTCTAGACATGGGAAATTTCAGTTTAAAGTCATCAAAAATATGTTCTGAATAAACCACTTTGATGGAGAAAAAAACAAAACCCTAAGTATGCAAGAGTCTTGTAGCCAGAGAGAGAGAATAATCAGAGAGGTTTAAGTACGACTTAGATGCTCATGCAGGTTGGAGGGATTGTAAATATACATTTACATAAAGACTAAAACCTTTAATCATGAGGTTTTCTTTTGGTTCTCAAGAACAAAAGTCATTGAAGCAAGGTGGATTTTTTTGCACATCTCTTTAATTTTCTTATTTTAATTCTTCTTCTGCTGAATGCCTGGGGCAGAAGTGCCATTTTGCATGTTGTACTAAGTGGTTAGATAGCTGTTGTCTGTTGTTGGGAGTTAAGATTCGCATTTGTATTTCCTAATGCTCTTTGCTTGTAATTCATGTAATACAACGATTCATTAAAAGTAAATGTCATGTAAAACACTTTAGACATTCAACTGGAACAAGAATTTCATGTCTTTGAGCAACAAGGTGGTATGCAAGAACAGAAGAAGGATTGTAAAAGGCTGCTCAGATCATCAGAAGAATAAACTGATATCGTATGTCAAAGACAGTAATTGCTCATGAAGCAGAAAGGAAATAATCTAAATTCATCCATTACAAATGAGGACATTTGCAAAAAATCTGTTGACTTAGTGGAACCATTATTCATTAATATTTAATTTTTTTGTGTTACAGAACAGAATGGGTTAAACATGAACAGCGCGGTTAACTTGTTAAAAATGGTACAGCAGGAGCTATGAGAAAGACATAGATAGAAGAAACTGCAAAAATCACATCATTTTGCACAGAACAGAACACCCCGTTGAAGACTGCAGAACATCCTGCAGCAAGATAAGCAAGTACAGAAAAGTAACATCATAGCTTGTTATGCATTAGCTAGCACATAAACAGAATAAATGGAAATTGTTAAACAGAAGCTTAAACAGTCTAAATATCTGTGCCTCTTTTCAATAAAACATCCTTGCATCATCACTGCCTGGTCCACGTGTTTCAATCGCCATTAGTTTGTGTGTTAAATTTTTTAGTCTGAGTAAATAGACCAATTTTGTTGAATAAGAACAACTCTGAATATTACTATACTTTGTGAAGTACTATACACATATAAAACTGTCTTTGCTGATACTTCATATGATGAATCAATTGAATGTTTTGTATTTTTTAGTTAGGGGGAGTCATAAAACAACTAAATTAAAGTATAAAAAAGGCCTCTATGTTCTACAATTAACTAAATTAATTGTTTTGTGAGAGTGTAAAAAGCAACTCACAAGACATTGCAAAGGTCTGATCACCAAAGAAATCTGAAGATATGAGAATAAAGAAAGTTATTCCTTACAATTTAGATGTTTTTGATTTCATGAGACAGTAAATGCCTAGCATCCTTAAATAAATATTTTGATTTTTATATATATCACCCCATTCTTCCCTAAGCCTAGATTTTTCCTTTTATCTGCTGCTCCAGTATCATGCAGATGACCAGAAGATGAATTTGGCCAACACCAGTGAGGGGCAGTTTGTGGAAATGAAGCTCTCAGCAGCAGTCCTTGGCAGGGATCTGCCTGGACAGTGAGGGCAGGAGGGCTGCCCTGCCCATCCAGCACAGAAGGGTGTGGTCTGTTGTGCCTGGTAGAAAGCTGGGAAAGGGCAGACAAGGGATGTTTTCCCAAGGGGAATGACACTGGACTTGTGCCAGACACTTCTAGATCTTATCTGAGTATGTACTAGTGCTTTTATTTCAGAAATTACACTTTTGAAAATAGTAGTGACAAAAATGAAACTTCACTTTGAAAGATCAGAACGTTGTGGAGCGCCAATAACCATAAAGCAGGACATGAGCCTCAGCCACTGCAAAAAACAGAAAAACAACTTTCAAAAGAACATTTCTAAATTAATATTCTCATATTAAAAGAATTAATATTATTATTCCTTTTTAATTATTATTTTATATAAATTTATAAAAATAAGATTTACTAGCTCTGTGTTAAGTTCAGTTATTGGCTATAGTCAAATAATTTATCTCAGGTTCTATAAAATTTTTTGACGTGGGGATAAAAAGTTCACTAAATGTGAATTATATCCAAAACAATCCTAATTTTTTTGCTAAGATGGGGACCAATATATGAATACTTTACATTCCTAACTCCATTTTAAATTGAAAATACGGAAGTATAAAATGGTTATCAAGGTTTTCCAAAGGAGACTTGCTATATAGAGACATTTTTTTCTAGTATACAACTTAATACTTTAAGAAGAAACATAACATTTAATGTATTTTTACCTGGATTTCACTAGTTTTCAGAATTACATGGGTTTCTTAAATGTCTGTATGAAATTACACCAAGCTGTAGTTTTAATTCTATGCATTTTTGACTTCTTTATCTGCTGACAAACTTAATTTCTGTAGGTTGCCCTTAATATGCTTAATGTAAACTTTACTGCTGAGCTTTGCAGCTTCATTTAACTGTTTTTCTTTTGTGCTAAATTACGGGTTGGGGTTTTTTTGGTGGTGTGTTTTTTTTTTTTTTTTGTTTGGGTTTTTTGGGGTTTTTTTTGTTTTTTTTGTTTGTTTGTTTTTTGTTTTTATTTGTTAGTTTTAATTTTATTTTAATTTCATTTTAATCTCAGTGTATTTTTATTCTGTCTAATTCTTAATATTTTATAATTAAAAATACCTATTTTAATTCAGATATTCACTGGATCATAAGAATTAGATTTACGTGCCAGGGTACCTGAAGGATTGCAGATTAATATTTTCCCCATAAGCAGAAACCAAGTGCTTTGGGGGGGGTGGGGGAGAATTAAAATCAGGATGTACTCTCTGAAAATATTGCATATACCTAATTATACTGTAAGCAAATGTCACCATAAAACTATTTTTTTTAAAACTCTGAATTTCAATACAGACTTTCATACTATGTTCAGATACTTCTCACTTCCCAAATGTCTCTTCCACAGTGAATCAAACACTTTAATCCTTGTATAACTTGCTTTGTTGTTTAGTTTTTATCACTTTCTCTAGCAACAGCAATGTACAAATGCTATCAGAAATACTTCTGATGATTTAATTAAGGAAGAAGATATGTCCATATAGTCAAATTAAATTGCACTGTATAATCTAAGATTGTGGATTGAATTTCTATTCTTCATGTCACTGTCTCATCAGTCACTTTTCTTCCTCAGAAAACTTTTTTTTCTGGTCTGTTTTTGTAATTAATTATGTCAGTTTTCTTACTTTCTTACTTTCTACTTCTTACATGTTGCATACTCTTATGGAAACACTAAGGTATTGCGAAGCAACAATTTTAAATACAAATTATCTTTGTATGATTACAATTTAGCAGTAGTCAGTATACAGTTTGGATAAGGACCACAGATTCGGACTTCGTATTGCCGTCCTTTAAATTCAGGAATAACTGCTCCTTCTGAAAATATTGCTTTCTCTAGTCTACCTTAGGCTTTGTTATTTTCTCTGTAGAAAATGATACAATTCTTAAGGGAGGCATAAATCTTTCATTTAGTTGTAGAGAAGGGAAGAGGGGAAGCTAGGAAAGCTCTTCAACTTCCTTGTCTGCTCAGTTCATCACTGGGGCTTTGCTGCTACCCAGAATTTTTGAGACTATGAGAGTAAGGACAACGAATCCTTTTCATAGCCAGAGACTACTGCTCATCCATAGAAAGCTTATTTGTAACACAATTTTTTGCCAGCAAATACTGGTACATTCTAACTAAAATCAATACTGACAATCTTATTTTTATGACATTTCACTTGATGTTCTAATAGGGTATTCGAAATCTATTTATTTATTTGTACTTTTTTTCTTTTGAAGTACATTTTTATGATAAGAGCAGATATTTGTTATTAATTTATTATTTTAATGATGTGGGGAGTAAAAAAAAATAATTACCAGCTGGTTTATATTATGCTTATAGAAACATACCAACAATTTCAGTATATCTAACTATTCTCTATAGAATGTATCTCAAGAAAATTCTTTTTTAGTGAAACGAAACAGAACTCTCACTGGCTGGTAGTTCTGATTCCTGTCATTTTCTTAAATGTTCTTTTTAAACAAAGATTTATATCTGGTTAGCAGTTCCTTTTTCTGAAATATGGGAACATAGTAAAATAACCAAAGTCCTGCCCGTAGCACCAGTAACACCCAGTTGATAACCAAGTTTTGCCTGTTCACCTGCAGATGAACAGCAAGATTTATCTCCAGGAAGATTTCAGCAGCAGAATTTGCCTCTCTGCAAGCAACAAATCTTCCTGCATAGTCTCCCTAGACAAAGCACAGGTGCTTCCATTCCTTGCAGAAGGGAATCACCAACCCTTGTCACCCACTGCTTCCTTTCAGTGCTAAGGGTCAGTCCATGCCACGCTGGCTTGGAGGCCCACCTCAACTGGACTTGTTCACCTTCCTTAGCAATTAGGCCATTGCTGATGCTGTGGTTGGTGAAGTTTTTTCTTGTCACCACAAGCTTCCAGTTTCCCACATCTTTGGAGTCTTGGTCTGCCATTAAGGTCTTCCTTCTTCCTTGGACTGTGTGGCCAAAAGTTTTCTCCTCCACAAAGTGTGTGTGAAAACTGCCAGTCCCCTGTTCAGCACCCTGGGGCTATGCAATCTGCCCTCTCCTTCTCCTGTACCTCCTGCTGTCACCCCAGAGCAGGAGGAGCACCAGACACCCCTGCAGCCCCAAGCCTTGGTGCAGGCACCCACCCTCTGCAAGGACTCCAGCTTGCAATGGGCACTTTCTCAACTGGCAAAGGATGGAGAAATGGCCACAACCCATCACGACTTCAGTCACAGAGTCCCAAAGTGTCTGGAGCAGAACTTCTGGACCCTCTTCAGTCCTCTGCCCTGGTGACAGCTGATGTCTGTGGTACCTGCATTCCTGCATGTCAGCTAAACTGTTTCTTCTCAAAGCAGATGAAGAGCTTTGATGTTCCTTTCTCAGCTGCCTGTTACAGATTACTGCAGCTCCTTTTTAATCAAGATCTCTTCAGGAAACAGCTAGTAGAAATTGCTGGCTGCAGAGGTCCCTAGGGATTTCCAGAACTAACTAAAAATAGGATCCAGATTAAAGAAAAACATAGACCAAGCAAAATAAAAATAAAACAGAAGCAGAAAAATAATATTAATAAAAACCCAACAAGAGACAATTGGGAAAAAAGACTCTACAACATATATTTTGCCCACCTTCTTCAGGTCGTCTATGAAACATTTCAAGTAGGTTATGTGTGTCTATCTGCACTACAAAAATGTTGGTTTTTGACTTCTGGTGGATATTAAAAGAAATCTAGGTGAATTGAAAGAGAAGCAGATTTCTGCTGTCCTTTTCCAGAAACACCGGCAGTTTTAGGAGATCATGAAACTTTGGCTTCTCATCTTTCTGCTTTATTTCACTCTTTGAAGTGTACTGTGACAGGTAGTTTCAAAACAAGAAGCAAAAAGAGTTTCTGATAATTGTGGGAAAAGCTAAGTACTATGGAAAGAAAAAAAGAATAGTCATAATTTACTGCTAAAATTTTTGTCATTTCTGTGTTGTTACAGGGTCAGAAGAGCAAAAATCAATGTGAAATCAAAGATCTGGCCACACAGATCATAGTAGAAAGAATCATCAGAGGAAGCAGGTTAATAGTCCATTGAAACACTCTCATTAGTATAGTAGTTCCTTTATATTCCTGACATTTGATCTTCACTTCATCCAGTCTTGGGTGATCAAACATTAAACATTATATTCATAGTTCATCATACATGTAAAAAAAGCCCACCAATTTTGAGTCGGGAAACTAAAAATCTCCCAAATTAGAAAAAGTGGTCCAGTAATTTTAAATCACTTCATATTGCCTTAGCCCACTTTCAAACTCAAGTACTTATAAAAAATTGTTAAGTATCCTAATAATTTTACACACCTCCAAATCATGTATAATTTGAGCTCTAATCTTTTTGAAGTACATTTTCAATGCTGAAGAATATATCTTAATTTTTCTAAGCA
Organism: Daphoenositta chrysoptera; assembly: GCA_013397915.1. Lineage (NCBI taxonomy): Eukaryota > Metazoa > Chordata > Aves > Passeriformes > Daphoenositta > Daphoenositta chrysoptera. Next base: position 19,383 of record VZRO01004661.1, on the reverse strand, counting down.
CAGAATTTAGAGGCAGCGGAGAAAGACAGAAATTTGAAATCTGGATTGATTGTAGGCCAATCAGAAATAAAAGATGCAAGATAGTGAGGTTTGCATGTATTAGGCAGGAAGGTAGTCTTGGTTATCATGGCACCATCTGAGTAGTTGAGAGTTTTAAAATACCACACATCACAACACAGAAAGTAAGGGTTTATGACTTCATCTGGATTCTGAAATACCCTTCTAGCTTCTATATACACTATTTTTAATACCCAGTAAACTAGTAGGAATCGATTCTTAAATACTGAAGGAGCTAATGATTCATATTTGTGATGCTCTAGCTTAAAGCTCCTTTATTTAGGGATCTTTTTGGCTATTGCTTTGGTCCTTTCTTTATTCTGTCATTAATGATGCTGTGGCTTGCTCAGAAGAATCCCATGTTTTTCTAATAGTTCTAGCCATATTTTGCATATTCTCTGAGAGATTAATTAATTAACACTGTTCCTTTCCTCCTGTTAATTACTTGATAGCCAGAAAGTGAGCAGAAAAGAAGGAGGATAGGGAGGAAGACTGCTGCTTGAAGCACTTGTATTACTCAATAACAGAAGATTTGTGGAGTCTCTGTTATGCGGCCTTTTAAATTATTACTAAGAAAGGTATTTGGAGCTCAATTACTTGTTATTGTCATTGACAAGCACCAAATTTTAAAAAATACAATAATTTGCTGAACAAGGTGAAATTTTAATATGTAATTATCAGTTTTCTTCTATTTCTCCAAGTTGCTATCATTTAGAAAGTTAGCACTTAATACACTTCTGTTAAAGAGTCAGACCTCATCTGAATTCATGCTTATGTGCTGGAGAAACAAAAATGTAGGTATGTAGCAAAGTTTTTGTCACATTGGTAGATGTTCTCTGGTGCTGTTTACTATGTAATATTAGAATGAGGGAAATTAATTCCTAGTACAGAGGTTTTTTTAATGATATAATGCTAAACGGATATAGTTAATTGTGCACTATTTTTACTGCTTTTAAAGATAATTTTATCTTTGAGTAGGATGAAATGTCCAAATTTGAGAGTAAAAGAACTGGGTTTTTTTGTTTGTGGGTTTGGATGGGGTTTTTTTGGCGGGGTTGGTTTGTGGGGGGTTTTGGGTTTTTTAATAGCTGAAACCTTAGAGATGTCAAAATAAAATACTATTCCCATACACCTCTGCAGGATTTGATTGGTCTGGACCAAAAGTGGGCCAGGGCACTTCTAAAATTTTTATCAGTATCATAAGATTTCCAGATATCTGTCCAATACAAAGTATAGGCAAACTTACCTATATCCGCTTTTCCTGTAGATGCCATCAGATGAAGGCTGGTATAATTGTGTGATGAATACACTGTTTAGCTGCAGAAAGGAATCCAGGAATATTTGCCATTCCCTTCTCAGATACAAAATTATCTCCTAGAAATGGTTTCAGGCATGGCTAATTTTATACAGATTCATATCAGTGTAAATGATAAAAACAAACAAACTCAGTACTATGAATGCAAAGGCAGACAGCCAAATTGAGGAAATAATCAGAAGGTTTACTCAACTGCAGTTTTCTACATTTAATTTTAAAACCGTCGTTCTAATAAAACTGCAAGTTTTATCAGTATATCTGATATTGCCTCCTCTTTCAGAGCACTTTTTAAAAAAATAACTAATTAGTAATTAACTGATTTTTAACTTCCTGTGAAACCTTTATCCTCTTCTCAGCAGCTTTCTTTCCTTAAATATTTTGGTTTTCAGTTTGATTCAGAAATAGTAGTAGTTCTCACATTCTAATTGTTCCTTCATACATGAATGGATTTTTCTGTCTTTTTTGCTAATGTATTTTAAAAGATTACTGTCACCTGATGACATTTTTTCTGCACAACACCTTTGTAGAGACCTTTTTTCTAATGTAGGATATAAAGAAACCAGAGCATTTAATAGGTTTGGGAAAAGGACTTGCTTGCTCATTGACAAGTGCAGACTTTCACACAGATTATTCATATATAAAAAGTAAATAATAATGTTTTTATTTTTTGTTGGCTCCAGAAATGTTCAGCTAAATGTGCTTCTAGAAGAAATCTTTTCACTTGAACTGTCATTGCTGAAAACATAAATCAGGAAAAAAAACCCAAAACTGTTAGCATAAGAACTATCTGGTTATGTCCTGATTTTTACATACTTTCCCTAGGTCTGTTAGTGCTCATTATAGAACCAAAATGAGGCAAACGTAGGATGACCTTCAGTCTTTGGGACCTTTCCTGTACCATGGAACATTGTACTGATATTAAAATGCTGAATAGCTGTGTTCTCTCCTCTTACCCTTGGTCTTACAAGTTATGAAAGGAGAAGAAAATTATGGAGGGAGTTCTGGGTTGTCTTTATCTGTATGTGAAGGTCTAAAGGAAAAAAATATTAGACTATTATGTAAGTGTGTATACATAAAAGAATATAAAATGATAGGTTTGTAAGGAAGCGAAAACTCTGGAAAAAAGTAGAGGAATAGAGCCCAAGAGACAAAGAGAATAGGCTCAAATGAAAATGAATGAGAGAAAAAATTTAAGAGAAAAGTCAAATTAACAGAGGAAGGAAAAAAAACGTTATATGCTTGCTTCATTATAGAACATGCAGTTGTGACCAAAGCAGTCATGTAATCATACTATCATAGAATGGTTCGGCAGCATTCTTAATTCAAGTATGACACATGTAGGTTGTAGCTATTTTTGCTACATTTTCTATAATTATTTACTGTGTTAGTCAGATTTATTTTTTCTTTCTTCTTAGAATATGGCAAATCAACAGTGTGTGACCAATCCCAGGAAAAAAATTACAGCTGAGGATGTAACTCATAGGCTACTAAATCAAGAGTACTGCAGCACCACTGCTGTGATCAGCTTATATTTGGAAATAAGTTTAACAGGAAACATTCAATCATTATCTCAATTTAATTCTAGACATTAGCTTGGATTTCCCCAGTCCTAGATCCTCTCCTTAATATTATATTTTACTGGGTTGGTTAAAAAAAAAAAAAAAAAAAACTTATTTAAATTTCCAAGAATTAAATAAGAACCTTGAAAAATTGTACATACGAAGCGGGATATGACCCACTGAAACTGAATTCATTGAGATTGAATTAGAAATTGTTGTATCAGTGTAAGAGTCACCCTCCAAAGAGAATATGGAATGGAAAATCAAAATCTGATTCATAATTTAAAAGTAAGTACTATACCAACGAAAATTATATTAATGTGGTACTTCAACTCTATTGACCTAAATTTAGGTGTCTACAAATAGAGCCATATAGCTCACCAAATTTAGATATGTACTTCAGTTGTCTTGAACAGCTCTTCAGAAACCATCTACTCTTTTCTAGTGTGTCAAGTATAATGACACCTAGATAATCTATACACACCTAGATCTAGGTGTTGAATCAGGAGCTTATTCACACTTTTAACAAGTAATTGAAATCTTCTCCTCCTCATATTTTCTGGTTTTGCATGTTTTGCAAAGGGTTTTCTTGAGATTTGTATATTTGTGTCTCTGAGATCTCAAGGGCAGTATCAGTACCATGTATGCTTAATTAAATATGCAAAGTCATTTCTACTTTTAACATAACATGTCTATACAACTTCTAAATTTCTTATATTTTACTGATACTGATAGCATATGGAATCTTCTAGAAAAGACTAAAGGGAAGGTGAAAAACAGCTTCATGTTGACTTATTTTGGTAAAAACCCTGCATATATAAATGCAATCTATAACAGGTATGGGTATTTGTTTTACAAACTGGTTACTGGAGTAATTAATAAAAACGATTACTATGTAAGTCAATGATTCTTACCATTTAGCTGCTATTGCAGTACAGATATTGGATTCATTGACTTTCTGTCATGCAAGTAATGGGGTGGGGGAAAATCCAGCTAAAACTCAGCCAGAAAAAAACAGCTACAAAATCTAAAACCTGATTAGAAAAGAATGATGAAAAGAGAGTGATTACATTGGAAGCACTGCAAAGTTATCAGCCTGGTGCATTATACACTTACGGTGAGACTTACGTAAACTGTGGCCAGGATTTCTTTACAAAGATAAGGAATGCAGATAAAAATGACTGTTAAATACAATTTTAGGTGGCATCAGAGCTGTCTTTTACTTGAACCTCTCATTTTTCTTCAGTTTTTGTGCTTTGGTCAGTAGTTCCAGAGGGCATCAACTGTATACTTTTAGGTACACTGGAAGGTTCATTTCAGGAACACTTCAGCTCCAAATGTGTATGTATGTGTATGTGTATGTACGAGATTGTACTTTGATTCAGTGTATGTACTAGATTGTACTTTGCCTAAAGCAAAAAAAAAAAAAAAAAATTCTTAAATGAATATTGACATCATGTCTTCCCTTTCAACTGCTTTACTCTATAAAGATATTTCTATTTGTCCAGTCTGATAAGACATTGCCAAAGATTCTGCTTGCTTTAAACAACACAAATATTCTTCCATTCATCCTTTCTCCTCTGTATTTTTTGAATAATAGTAAATAAGTGGATAACATATTTGCACTTAAAATTTAAAAATATTTTCATGTAATATTTGTATAATTATTAACAAATACTAATATTATGTATGTATGAAAGCACTAAGGGCATACTGCAGTAAAAGTGCAGAAGTTACACTAAGATCTGTGCAAGCCTATCAAAAGACAGGTTCACATGAACTGGGAATGCATGTATGTATGTCTCTGCTTGTGGACCACACTGATTTGCTACAAATCTGCTCTGTCTGATGCAGGAGCTATATAAGTGAATTTTCATGATTGTCAGCATGACTACTGATGTGTCAAACTGCCAAGTTCTATGCAAAACCATAAGGCCTAAGTCGATTAGAAGCTTAAGCAAGTTGTTAAGGACGTGTCTTATGTTCTAAAGACCAGATGCCTCTTAAGCACTGATGGGCTCAGGGCATCGATCATCTCTCTATGAAGCCTGTTTCAGGGTTTGACCACTCTCTCCTTAAAGAAATGCTTTCTAATGTGCAATCTAAACCTTCTCCAGCGCAGCTTTGAACAATTCCTGCCAGGGCACTCCAGGGAGAAGAAATCACTTCCTCTCTCTCTTTCTCCACTTTCCCTCTGCAGGAAGTTGAAGAGAGCAATGAAGTTGCCTTCTAGCCTCCTTTTCTCCAAACAAAGACAAATGAAAAGTTCTTATCTGCTCCTCATAGGATATTCCTTCCAGTCCTTTCAACAACTTTGTTGTTTTTCTCTGGATACATTCAAGAACTTTCACATCCTTGTTAAATTGTGGGGCTCAGAACTGCCCACAGGATGCAAGGTGAGGCAGAACCAATGCTGAATACAGAGGGACACCACTTTTGAGCAGCTGGTGGTGCTGTGTTTGATGCACCCCAGGATCTGGTTTGTCCTGTTGGCTACCAGGGCACCCTGCTGACCCCTGCTGAGGCTGCTGTTGACCAGCAACCACAGATTCCCTTCTGCAGGGCTTCTCTCCAGCCACTCCTGTCCCTGTTTATACTTGTGCCTGATGTTACTCTATTCTAGCTGCAGAATCCAGCATTTGAACTTCTTAAATTTCAGACCATTGATGATTGCCCACTGCTCCAAACAATTTCAATCCCTCTTTAAGGCTGTCCTAGGTTACAATATAGATGTATTTAAGTATTCTATTACCACCAGCTGTGGGCCATTGGCTGTTATCTCCTGCTATGACCCACCCCTGATAACAGACAATGGGCCATCAAGAAACCTCTGCAGGACTCATGGACTTCGGTCATCCTATTGTGAGATGCTCCACCCAGGAGGGAGGAGCCAAGCATTCCCACCTGGATATAACTTGGCCTTGGAACTGCCTAAGTTAGCCCTGTCTACTCGCTTCCCTGAGGACAAGAGCTGCCACTGGACCTTCAGCTGGAGACCAGACCTTCCAAAGAATCACTGCTTCAACTGAGCTACTACATTTGGACTGCTACCACCACCCTAACAGGGTGTCAGGTCGTATCTGACTTTGTCAGCGCTATTTTTTTCCCTGTATTATTTCACTTATTTTTAATTTTTCCTATTGAATTTTATTCTGACTTGCGATCTCCCACTGGTTTGTTTTCAAACCAATACAAAGGCTTCTTGTCCCTCAACAGAGTCATCTGCACATCCCAATTTGATATCATCAGCAGGCTTAAATGCATTCACCTCCTACATCCAGGTTATTGATAAATGTTTTGAACTGAACTGGCCCTAAAATTGAGGTAAGTTTCATCATAATGTCCAGACAACTTCCTCTTTTATATAAGCATATCTGTACTGAGTCATGTTAAATACTACCCAGAACAATTTTCTGTGGTACCCAAAAGTTGTATAGGAATGCAAGAGTATAAAAGATTTTGTTTCAGAGATTCTATATCCAGTTTTTCCCTTTTTTGTAAAATCATTATATACTTTAACAGACTTTATGTGACTGATTGTAAACCTGAAATTATTGCTACCTATGTAGATATCTTTCAGCCTATATTTCTACATATTGATTTCTGTGTTTTAATGGTACCTATGAACAGATATTCCCTTTACAAGCATTATAAATTTTTTAACCACTATGTTTTTAAGTTTAAAATATAAATCTTGAACAGAAGCATGTCTAGCATGAGGACAGTAGCCAGTGATATTTAATACTCATAATATGCATATATTTTTTATTCTTTTAAAAGAGCTAATGTCTTTTGTTTTACAAGATATACTCACCAAAAAAAAATCCATACTAAGATCTGGTTATATCTCCACTAGGCATTTAGAAATATATTTTAAATACAATTTCCTAGAATCTAAGGAAAGAATAAAGTTACACTAACCCTTTTATAATTATTTCTATTCTTCTTTCTTCCTTTTTAATAAAAATTGCTGTTTCCTTTTCTACAATCATACAAAGTCTCCTGTATCCACTATAATTATGGAAAATATAATCACTTATTATCAAAGATAAAAGCAGCCGGATCGTATTTCCAAATTTTGTTTTTCAAGTCTTAAGGCCTGGTCTACAAAACAATATATATCACATAACCTTGTCTTCATAACCTTGCTTTGAAATCTGACTGTTCTTGAGATAACCCTTATGACATGCATGAGTCTAACTCCCCCTTTTGTGGATGGCTATGAAAGCACTGAATAAAACAGCCTTCTTCAAAATTTTCTGTTGTCATTTGTTCTTACCTGTTTAGTGTTCAACCTTCTTTCTTTTTACCTTACTGAAAATTCTGCTGTGTGAACCACAGCAAATAAGTTCAAATAAGCTATAAGTATAATGTTTAGCATTGCTACATTGTCCTAACCTTGAAAGTGGTTCAGATTGTCTTTCGTGCAAATTGCTTTTCTTTGCAAGACAGTTTTTATGTTTCTAGATTGTGGAGTCTGCCTTACAAAGCAATTGTGTTTCTCAGTATTTTAAACACAGCTTCAAATCACTAGCTAGAACTAGCATCTTCCACTTGACCTTAAATCCATGAAAAATAGAGGGTCTAACTATTTTAACAACAGTACAGAAAGAACAAGTGGTATTGGAAAACTTAGAAGGCTTTTATTCTATTACTTCTCTTAATATTTCTCTTCTAAATAAAGTCAGAAGAGGTTTTCTTACTGCAATGAACCGGAGAGATGGTAGGGGACACCCTCCCGCTAATTAGAAGGAATTGGTTCAATGCCATTAATAACTTCTGAAAGCACTGAGTAATTGTGTTGTAGCTTTGTCCATGAAATTAATTCCTTGTGGAAGCAAAAAGCATGTCATTTGTGAGGGAAAAAAAAAAAAAAAAGCAGAGACAATAAAAAGTATTTTTAATATTTTTGTCTTTCTGTTTTCACTTCAGGAAAATATTTACGTACATAAAAGTGAGTCCCTTTGCATCATGCAGTGTTTCTTGCTTCCAAGAAGGGGAGTGGCCTAAATAAATTCTTTGCTTTGGATGTAATAAATCAGATAAATTATATAACATAAAAGATACTCAAGTGTTTATGCAAGTACTTAGCTAATATTTCTGCCTAAAGACATGAGACAAAATTGGTTAGGAACTCATAACAAAAACTGCAGCTTTATGTATAATACAATGTTTTTAGGTGGAAGCTGAAATGAAATTTAACCCAGAACTTCCTAAAAATCATATTTTTACTCTTTAATTGTGATTCCTGACATAATGACATGAAGGTAATAGAAGGTAAAATTATTCTCCTAGTTTCTTCAAGAGCAGGCTATGCACTTTGACCATGTTCCACCCTCAGTTAGTCTGATTTTATGTCATTTTTAGATTAGATTTCTGTGACATTATTCCTGAATCAAAATATTTTAATTAGGATCAATTTGTTGTGAAGTTAATCTAAGAAAACCAAAACATTGTGTGATTACTGTAGGTAATTTCCTTTCATTTTAGTTGGTCTTCTAGTTTCCACTGTTTAAAGTAGTGCTTTCATTCTCTCTTCTCTTCACAGTGAGAGGTACCTGTTCAGTTCTACATGACAGGTTTCCCTTTTCATATAAAGCTGTGCAGAACCCTAGAATTGTAAGATAAATTTGTGTCATTCAGGCATTCTCAAACTTCTACTTCTATATATTCTGAATTACAACTTTAATTTTCCTGTTTTGCATGTGCTTTTTATAAAAATGAGTAAAATACATATTTGACTACTGACATCTATATGAAACAGGCAGAGCAGGAGATGAGCTCTGACACTTATATGTATCTATGATGTTGCCTGTAATGTAGATCAGCCAATGAGATTTGTAAACCCCTGGTGTTTAGACTCAGGATACAAATGTCATAGGTGCATTGATTCTCAGGCCATGGAAGATCAGAAAAATAATTGATGATTGTAATGGGCTTGATACAGTATCAGTACCTTCAGTTTCCTCAAATTGAAATCAAATTGAATAGTTCAGGTTTGACTGCAAAGCAATGCAATATATAAGGTATCTTTTGTGTTTGTTGTTGGGAAATCAGAAGTTTATTTGCTTTTATCCTTCCTATTTTCTTCCCAATCCCACTGGTGAGGGAGTGAATGAGCAGCATTGTGGTACTTGAGTGCCTGGCTGGGGATAAACAATGACACCTTTAAAGGTTCCTTCCCACCCATTCTGTGAGTCTATATTCTGTATTCTTTCCATGTGGCTTTGCATTACTTCTTTGTACTCTTCATTCTGGCATTCTACAAATCTTTACAAAACAATCAAACTACTTGAGACTTAGACCAATATTTCTCAGGAAAAAAATTACATAAACAAAGCTTTTCAATGACAGGTGTAAGGAAATTAAGTGTAACTTATCAAAGATCATTTGTTCAGGTCCAGCAATTATTTAATTAAAGTGTCACTTTTCAGAGGAAGAATATTTAATTCAGAAAATTATAAAGCAATATGGTAGAGTTTAAAATCCTTTGAGCCCAGATTGTTTTAACACCTTCATTCACTCAATTCAAAACTCCAGATTTTCTATTTTACTATAATTTGAGTGGAGATATGATTCATTTGCACATAAATAATTGCCAGACTAAGACCTCAAAAGTGTAAGTACATTTTCTAACAAGATTATTGATAATATCATTACTTGTTGAAGTGTCCATCCTTTGCTAAAATCAGATAGGTTTTTTAACTACAGATTTTAACAATCTCTTACAATTTTATTACAAAACTAGAACAAAATTCTTGTAACAATAGGATAATTCTTATTGCTTTCTTATTATAGGATTAGCCCAGTGAATATGTGCTTCTATCTCATTGTGACACACTTATTTTTGTAGTACAGTTTTTTTTAGATTATAATTTTGTGGACACTGATAGGAATTTTGCACCAAAAGATGTTTTTTTTATACCAAATCCACTTACCTGAAAAATACATATACAGCCAGTACACTTCTTTGTAGCGTAATTAAAGTAGATGTCTTTTTTTTGTCCTCTTCTGTAATTACTTTCCTCACTTTTACTGTGTTTTGCCACACTCTTTCCAGTATATGACAGTGATATATGAGCAGCCAGCGGATGGGCTAATGCTCCGTGCAACCTGAGTCACCAAGCAGGTAATTTCTTCAGGCAGTGATCACCTGACCTACATTTTCAAGGAACCAGATGGGTCAACTTATTATCCTATGATTCTCCGTGTATTTGGATAGTAGCTAAGCAGCTACCATAAGAAATCAAATTCTAGACACCTAACCAATGTCTTCCTTATTTTAAAGTGATCACAGTTTTTTAAAATTGCCTTTTGACTTTCATTAATGTTGGCAGTTGGTGGATTTATTTTCATGAGATTATAAATACATTGTGATTCTACTTTCCACAGGTTGAAGTTACTGACTGGTAGTTTTCTTACTGAATATTTTAACAATAAGGCTAAAGAACTATGAAATAGGATTAGTATTTCCTTTCCAGAAAGCATTTAAAGAAAATTAATCTCTTGTTTCCTATATAATCCCTTCTGACCAGCAATATTTTTAGAGTTATCACTGACATATTACAAAGAGTATCTGGTTGCGTAAGACCTACCAGTAATGCAGTTCTGAGTGGCAGGGTCTTTGTTCTAAACCTGAACCCACAAGAGATTTGCCATGCATCTTTCAGGTTTTTCTAAGTATTATAGATTGTAAGAATGACTCACATTGTGAGTGTGAATATTATTGAAATACTCTGTAAGTACAATGTTATATTAACTAAAACTTTTCTGGACAGAAATTTAATGAATGCTATGCATCTCCAAACATCTTCATTTCCTGACTCAGCGGTAATGATGGCAAAAAAATACAATTGAATTCTCTTTAGGACTTTCAAGGCTGAAGATGGAAATTACTCTATTTCTTTGCTTCTACTGTGTATTAAATTTTGCTTTAAGATTTGTCTTTACAGCATCTTCTTTATTTATCAGAATATGAAAATGTTTAAGACATATTTCACAATGGGAAATATTCTGTCTATTTAGAAATGAATAGTTCTGCCACTGAAGCAGTAGGGCTCATACAAACCTATGGCAAAGTAAATGCAGTCATGGCCTAATTATTTTTTGTTTATCTTACAATTTAATGAAGATCTTTTAATATGTGTAAACTCTACTTATTTGTGAAAAAGAATGTGTCAAAATTTAATAAAACTGTGTGCTGTGTATACATGTGAGAAACCCATGTTAGCATTGTATGAAGGCCTTCTCCAAATACTACATTTTACTGCTTGTGTCCTCTCCTCTGCTGCAGATTTTCTGAGGATTTGATTTCAAAGAGTAGTACTTTTACTGATGTGATGTGTGGGTTATATGGTTAAAAAAGAAAAAAAGAAAAAAAATTACTGTGATTAAATTCAGGAATTATTTCCACATTCTTAACTCTCTGCATTTATTTCCATGTATGTATTCATGTAGGTAATAATTCATTTACATATTTTTCTGGAAACCACCTCCTCCTTGACAAGTGATAAAATTACATCTAGGTGGTGTCAGCTGGAGATTCAAGTGATCTTACAGGGAAACTTTGATTCAAAGCCCCTCAGAATATAACATTTTCATGAAACAGAACTAAAATTTTCTAAAAATATTCAGATTTATTGAAGTATGTGTACGACTGCAATATACTGAATGCCTTCTTGGACAAAGCCTTGACAACCAGTGACAGGAGATACTCATAAATGATTTAATGCCATATGATACAGCTTTTTTTGTTGTTGTTGAAAAAGTGCTCACAGCCAAAAATATATTAATCGAAGTACCCAATTGACCTATAGTTAGTATCATTGGTATCTGAACTAACACCAAAGTAAATCAATACAATTATTTACAACATTCAATCTTTCCTTTTTCTGAATTGATGTAAGCACTGTATTTATTTATTTTACAGGAATATGTTTTATTCAATAAGTACCGTCTGAACTGGTGTTGAAGCATTTTTCATTCAGCAGCCATATCCATCTCAAAAGCATTTTGAAGCCTCTTCTAAGGAGAGAGGTATATGTATTTTAAGTCTCTGAAGGAGTAACCCTATTTCTACCAGCCAATCATTCAAAATGCTAGTTTTGTCAAAGATTGTTTTGAAAATACTGTTTAGAAATGTCAAATAGGAGTAAGAAAATATGGGGGCAGTTGTCAAGGAAATTACATAAAACATATGTATCTGTACTGCTGTATATCAAGACATTATTTTAACATAGTGATTAAGGGCAAATAACCCATTGTGCTAGAAACCGAGAACAAGGTGTGTTTAGCAAATACTGAGGAAGTAACTAGTTTAAAATAGCTTTCCAAGAGGATACAGTAATTGTGAGTCACTAGAAAATGGTTACAAAAATATTCAACTGATGAACATGGTTTTCCCTAAGAAACCATTTTTTTTTTGTCCACTGCAGTTTTTGTTGTTGGCTTTTCATCAAAAATAATGAGGAAAATGTGAGGTAAAAGTGAAGAAAGATAAATAGTTTTGGTGGCATTTTTCTTTTAAAATTTTTTATGAAAAATATTGCTTACCCCTCTCAAGTGTCTTTAAGTACTTGAAGCAATAATGGCATCTCACTAGCTTTTATATTTCCATTAATAGACTTAGATCCACTGTCTTCCTGCCATGTTTATAAATGAGGTAAGTCAGAAAAAAGTCATGCGCCAAAGGCGTACCCAAATACCATCCTCTTCACTTTGTAATCAGCTCACTCTTCTGTTTCAAGTTTTGTGACTGTTCACGGAACCAGGATGCTTAATATCTATCTTCTATACACCATAATGATATAATGAAAAAAAAAACTTTGCTTAAGTAAGTGAATTGCAAAAGCAATTAAATCGACTGCAGATGGCTGTTACTAGAAAACTAGTAAATCATAAAATAGCTACAGTTACCTCTTCTGTCACAAGTGATATTAGACTTTTACCTTGGGCTTTCCACTAAGTGTAAGGGCATAGCTAATATGAATAAATATGAAATTTCATTTCTTGAGGGAGGGTTTCTTCACAGTAATTGATAGATAAGTATAAAATATTTAAATGGAGTATTTAAATGAAGTATTAAAATGCACTTTTAATAAAAAAAGCTGGTATGGGATCTTCCCTCTATGATGTGATTAACATAGACACATGGCAACAAACTTTCCAAGTAGTGCTGTGTGACTCTTACTAATGCCAGTGACAGCTAAGCAGCTAGATCACTGTGTACCACTTTGAAGTGTAATTTTACTTCAGTAATGGTTTACATGTAATATGAAATTGCTTTAAGAATTAAAAACTTGAAAGAAAATATTTTATGCAAATTCAAAGCTTCAAAACGGTAGTTGTAATTTTCAAGGTTGCATATTAATAATTATTTTTCTAAGTTCGTGTTCTAGTTCTAAAAAACCAAAATGTTAAGATTGTTGAACAACAACTTCATAAGAAGACAGTAAAAAGTACGTTCTCAGCAGAGTTAATACAAAAAATAGTAATTTTATTCCACCAAATTTCAGGTTTTACATAAAAATGTTTGACCTAAATGCGGATGTGGAAAATGTAAAATACACAGAATTAAGACTGTCATGAGGTCTCTTCCCATGTCCCCTCACTTGACACCCCCTCTCTTACTGCTTTTCAATGCTATGCTTTCAGACATTTCAATTTTGGAACATTTCAATTTTGAATGGACCATTTAATGAACACTGAGGTGGAAAAGGACAGTTGAATGGAGTTGAATGGTGAGAAGCTCTCTTAGTTTCCTGCAATATGAATGGATGCAGTGACACTGGTGGGGTGCCAGCTGCTCATGGAGGAGATAGAGATCCAAATAACAGGTAACTGAGCAGGCACAGGAGTGTGCTGAGCTGCTCGCGTCCCTTACTGCAGAACACAACCGACTATCTCCTTGGTACAGAGGAGTCTGCAGGCAGGTTCTGCTTGGTATTGGAGATCAGGCCACCTGTGTGCCTTTGCCTTTATCCAACAGTGCAGGAACAAGTTCTCAGGTGAACATCCTTTCTATTGGACAGCAAAAATGATGAGTAGAGTTGACCATTTTAAGAAATCTTGTAACAGCTCAAAAGACCAAAATGTCAACTAATCTTATCACAGATGTGCTGCAACTTTACTGACAGTCCTTCCATGCTGCTGATTGTGGGGGTTCCCAGAATCTGAAGGGATGTATTATTGTCAACACTATCCTCTTTCTTTACAACGTTAGCTCTAGTAAGTGACCTTTAGTAGAATCATAGGATTGTTTGGGTTGAAAGGTACTATTAAGGGTCTTCCAGTGCAACCTTCCTTTCTGTGAGCAGGGAACTACACCTGGATGAAAATCCAAACAGGCTTTGAATGTTTCCAGGGATGGGGCATATACCACTTGTCCAGGTAACCTGTTCCAATGTATCTCCACCCTCATTATAAAAATTTTCTTCCTTATATCTATCTTCTGAATTTACCCTCCTTTAGTTTAAAATTATGCCCCCTTGTCCTGTTGCAACAAGCCCGAATAAAAAAATCTGTCCCACTCTTTCTTTAAGCTCCCCTTTAATTATTGTAAGGCCATAATGAGGTGTCTCCAGAGTCTTGTGATGTTCATGCCAAACAGCCCCAACTCTCTCTGCCTGTTCTCTCAGGAGATGTGTTCCATGTCTCTGATAATTTTTGTGTCCATCCTCTGGACCCACTTGAAGAGGTCCATGTCTTGTACTGAGATAGAGACTCCCAATACTTCTCTTATAAGGGTCATAACAAGTCAGAACCTCCAAAAAAATAATGAACCGATGTGTGTGTTTGACACATGCATTTCTTAAAGGAGAAACAAAAAAATCAGCTGGTTGATAAAGTTGTTTTGGGAATTTTCTGGCACTCTGGATAGATATCTTGCAACTAGAACTTCTCAAATAATGGCCCTTTAGTTCATACACGTTGCACACAAAGAGATGCACTAGTTCTTTTATTCTACAAATCTTAAATCCTTTCTGAGGATGGAAATGACAAGATAGTAAAAAACTGGATACACCTCCAATCAGGCCACACCATGCTCTAGACATAACCATGCCTTGGCTCACCTGTATTGCTATATTTTAAAGGCGGTCTTTTTCTTAAGAATATAATTGCATATAAGGAATTCATATTAATTTCCTTCAAGATAAAGCCAAGGACATGTTGGTATCACTGGCAATGCCAAGTGGGTGATACCCCCAAGATCTTTTGTTGTGATTATTTGGCTAAGCTCATCCCAGTGTGGCACAGTCCTGAAAACCAAATGAAAAAGTGCAGGGTACAGGACATGCTGGCAGTTATGTCACCTTGTTATTGGAGTACTAACTTCTCAATAGTCTTCTAGCTGGGACCACTACAATATAGAGATCATATATCCTGTCAATATTTATATAAGAAAAATTATCAAAGATAAATAATTTGGAACCTACATAAGTACTTTTATTAATTTGAAATGTTTTAAATGTTTTTTCTTTTTCTGTTTAGTTTGCATCTACTTGATTAATTGCTCAATCCACGTTGGAAAGTATTTTCAGATTATTTTATCAAAATGCTTCAAATAAACTCTGAAATGTACATACAGAAGGTCATAAAGATTTTTGTAAAATATCCCTGCTTCATTGGTTTGAAGGTATGGTTTTACTAGTGTACAGATTTTGCACACACATACAAACATACGCAGACAAGAGTTGCTCTTTTCTATATATATTTGTTCAGTTCCAGTGCTTTTCCTAGTAACTTATTTGCCACCAAATATTAACACAAATCTTAGATGCTTAGAATCACTTTCTACTAAGATTTTTTTTTTTCCCAGGGGTAAAAAAATATCTGTAAAACTGCAGAGCAGTACAAGTTTCTTTACTGTTCAGGATGCATGTCAAAATTATTTTCAGACTGTGATGGACAGCACATGGTCAAAAGGGACATACTGCATTTTGACACTTTAATGCAAGTATGCTCAATCTGGCTGCTTTTTACATCATTATTCATATTTCTGTGATACAAGGGTGTCAAGGTTTGAAAACAAACCAGGGAGAGACTCCAAATAAGAAAATAGAATTTAATAGGAAGAAGGGAAAAAAGGTAAAAATAAATGCAATACTGACAAAGTCAGAATACAACCTGACACCCTGTTGGGGCAGGGTGTTGGTAGTAGTTTGAATTAAAGTGGACCTGTTGAAAGCAGTGATCCTGGGTCTAGTCTCAGAAGGTCTAGCGGTGGCTGTGTAGCTCTCGTCCTCTGGAAATCCAGTGGAAAAGGCTGCTGGTGGTGTTTGAAATCTCATCTTGTATCTGGGGTGGAATGCTTGGTTCCTCCCTCTGGATGGAGCATCTCACAATGGGATTATGTAATTTTTGTCAGTCATGTGGTGAGGCCTTCATGGGCCATTAACAGAAGATAGTCTGGAGGGAGGAGGCAAGCAACACCACCCACCTGCTTTCAACAGCTCATTTAGATGGTAATAGAATACATTGCAACCCAGGATATTATCCACCCCTTATTCTATTACCATCTACATCATAGCCAAATAAATACCTTCTTACAGATATATATGAATATGTATATATAGATACACAATGAAACCTTACACAGTTCTCACTTAAAATTAGGTCTCCTTGTGGTACACACTGGGTTTCCCCATCTTTCTGCATTACCCAGCAGGTGTAGCCAGGTCCTTGAGCAAAAACAATCCCTTGGATGGGACTGCCTTTGCCTGAGGTGGGATTAATCCAAACAGTCTTTCCTAACATGCCTTTCAGGTGTACCACAGGGTCTTTATCTCCATCCACTGTGTACAAGGGTTCAGNTGTCTCCACAGGACTTGCTTTTCCAGACCCAAGATGGTGTTCCGGGCAGTAGCATGAGGCACAGGGTAGGTCTCTAACCATCCTGTGGTTGCTTCCACCATGGTAATCACATAGCGCTTGCCTTGGCGAGTTTGGGGAAGGGTGATGTAGTCAATTTGCCAGGCTTCCCCATACCTGTACTTCGACCATCGCCCACCATACTAGAGAGGTGTCACTTGCTTGGCCTGTTTGATTGCAGCGCAGGTCTCGCAGCTGTGGATGACCTGTGAGATGCTGTCCATGGTCAAGTCCACCCCTCGGTCACGAGCCCATCTGTACGTTGCATCTCGTCCCTGATGACCAGAGGCGTCATGGGCCCAACAGGCTAGGAATAATTCTCCCTTGTGCTGCCAGTCCAGATCCACCTGTGATACTTTCACCTTGGCAGCTCGGTCCACCTGCTCATTGTTACGGTGCTCTTCATTAGCCCAGCTCTTGGGTACTTGAAGAGCATCCACATGTCGAACCTTCACGGTCAGCCTCTCTACCCGAGCAGCAATGTCCCTCTGCGCTGCCAGTTGGCCTTTCTCCAGCCATCCCCACAGAGCATTAGCAACCATCCACAAGTCCGTGTAGAGATAGAGCCTTGGCCATTTCTCTCGTTTGGCAATATTGAAAGCCAGTTGGACAGCTTTAAGTTCTGCGATCTGACTTGATCCACCTTGTCCCTCGGTAGCTTGTGCAACTTGTCGTGTGGGGCTCCATACTGCAGCTTAACATTTCCGGTTAGTGTCTATAATTCGGCAGGAACCATCTGCCATAGAGGCATGAGGCATAGAGGCCATATTGTCTTCCACTGTCTGGTAACTCGTTACATGGTGGGGCTTCCTCAGCACGTGTCACTTGCTCCTCCTCTTCTTCAGAAGATAATCCAAAGTCTCACATTCAGGCCAGTTTGTTATAATTTCCAGAATTCCAGGGTGATTCGAGTTTCCAATACGTGTGCGCTGCGTGATGAGGGCGATCTATTTACTCCATGTGATGTCGGTGGCGTGATGAGTGGCAGGAACCTTTCCCTTGAACATCCACCCCAGCACCAGTATTCGGGGGTGCCAGGAGCAGCCGTGCTTCAGTGCCAATTACTTCTGAGGCAGCTTGGACTTCATAGGCAGCCAAGATTTCCTTCTCTGTGGGAGTGTAATTGCCTTCACACCCTCTGTAGCTTCTGTTCCAGAATCCTAGTCTCACTGGGCACCTTCTGCCAAAGGCTCCAGGACAGACCACGGCTCCTGGCTGCAGAGTAGAGCACATTCTTCACCTCTGGTCCCGTCCTGACTGGGCCAAGGGCTACCGCATGAGCGATTTCCTGCTTGATCTGGGCGATGGCTTGCCGTTGTTTAGGACCCCATTGGAAATCGTTCTTCTTGCAGGTAACCAGGTAGAGAGGACTCACAATCTGACTGTACTCGCGAATGTGCATTCTCCAAAAACCTATGGCATCTAGGAAAGTTTGTGCTTCCTTCTTGTTTGTCAGTGGAGACATCACAGTGATCTTATTGATGACCTCGGTGGGAATCTGACACCATCCGTCTTCCCACTTTACTCCCCTGAACTGGATCTCCTGGGTAGGTCCCTTGATCTTGCTCGTCTTGATGGCAAAGCCGGCTTTCAGGAGAATCTGAATGATCATCTCTCCTTTCTCAAATACTTCCGTTGCTGTGTTGCCCCACACAATGATGTCATCGATGTATTGCAGATGTTCTGGAGCCTCACCCTTTTCCAGTGCTGTCTTGATTAGTCCATGGCAGATGGTGGGACCGTGATTCCACCCCTGGGGTGGCTGTTTCCACGTGTACTGTATGCCCCTCCAGGTGAAGGCAAATTGGGGCCTGCACTCTCCTGCCAGAGGAATGGAGAAAAAAGCATTTGCAATATCAATGGTCGCATACCACTTTGCTGCCTTGGATTCCAGCTTGTACTGAAGCTCCAGCATGTCTGGCACGGCAGCACTCAGTGGTGGTGTGACTTCATTCAGGCCACGGTAATCCACCGTCAGTCTCCATTCTCCACTGGACTTGCACACTGGCCATATAGGGCTGTTAAAGGGTAAATGGGCCTTGCTGACCACCCCTTGGCTCTCTAGTTCCCGAATCATCTTATGGATGGGGGCCACAGAGTCTCTGTCGGTGTGATATTGCCGATGGTGCACTGTTGCTCTGGCAATTGGTACCTGTAGTTCTTCAGTTGTCAGTAGTCCCACAGCAGAGGGATCATCTGAGAGACCAGGCAAAGTACTCAGTTGTCTGATGCCT